>JAGFMF010011700.1:856042-993079 GCA_019455555.1 Galemys pyrenaicus | reverse complement strand
CCGATTGGTCCATTCCACGATCCAGGCAGCACACTGCTACATAAAAGGTCTCTGAGGCAGGACTGCCACACTAACTTGCAGGGGAGCCAGAGACCACTCTTCCTGCCGGCTGCAACCCGGTAACAAACACATCCACCCTATGGTGGCTTAAACACTTGATGGACCTCAGGAAGAATGGGGTCATGTTCTTCAAGGTCCTCTCAGCACCAGACCAACAGGGGGCACCCTGAATCAGGGTTCACCCCTTCTGTGCCCATTTGGACTCCTGGAGAGACTGTGTCTTAGTTGGTAGATGCTGCTCAAGGCTAGTCCTCCCTACCTGGACTCCTCACACCCAAGTGTGTGATGGAAGGAGGCTTCTTAAGGTTTTGAAAATGTCCCCTTAAAAGGCCTGGTGGTACAAGCCCGGAAAAGCAGAGTGTTACTGAAAAGATGTGAAGGTTTCCTCAGCCGTTGTGGTTAGCCATCTGGAGAGAAGGTGGCAGCATCCAAAGCAGTTACACCATATCTCGCCATCTACCATGAGTGAGGGAAGCCCAAGGGTGGCCCGGCAACCAAGACCTTTCACTTTCTCTGCTAGAGGTTGCTCAGGCCAAAGAAGGCCCACCTCCTAGCAGGGGCTGGGCCTCACCACGGCTCCTAATGGTTCAGGTACAAGAGAACAAAGGGACTGCTTCTCCCATCATGGGTGCTGAGGGAAGACCCAGGAACAAGGCCTCCACAGCAGGGATGGATAAGGGGTAAGGTATAGAATGTGGGGGCACTGAGTGCCCCATTCCACTGGAGGAAGTGGTACCATACTCCTCAGGAAGGCTTCCCACAGTACGTGCTCTCCTAAGGAATGTTCCTTGTTGAAATGAAATCGAGGTTGTGGAGTCATCCCCCAAACTGGTCTTCTTTCTACTAACACCAGATTATATAACAAGAAAAATGGGGCTTCTTCAAAGACCCAAATGCACCTTCCACACTATTCCACTCAGCCTCATGGCCCCCAAGGGGAGGAAGAGGCAAAGCACATTTTTCCCATCTTGTAGGTAAAAGTGCTTTGAAAGCCTAAAAGCAATTTACAGATGTGAGCTGTGATTATTATCAAAAATTAATCTATGCCAAAGGGACTCACACACAATGGCACAGAGAGACTCCATCACCACGTGCTTTGGAAGGAGACAAGACAGCTAAGCATCACCCCCTTCCCAGCCATGCCCCTGCTCCCAGAGCTGAGGGTGTTGAGTGTTAGGCGGAGACTGCCTTCTCCCTCCCATGCCGCCTACCCCTGCGAGGCCAGGCGAGGATGTCCCAGCCCAGCTTACTGGGAAGCTGGGATACTTTAGGCCACCCCTGTAATCATCCCAAGTAAGTCCAGCCCCACCCTCATCATCACTTAGACCAGCCCTTCCTTCCTGACACTCTGTTCATTGCTCCTCCAGTAAAGGCTTCCCCTGGCCCCCTCCGTCCCTTCACCAGACTTTGCCAGACATTAAGGAACCAAGATGGGGAATTGAATTAGTTTCTCCAAAGAAACAGAACCATAGTATCTATGTATAAAAAGATGTATGTGGAGGAATTGGCTCATGCAATTATGGAGAACCTAATTAATTATCGACCAGGAGGAATCCTAGATGGGGTACTTAGAAACAACAGAAATTGATCTCTCATAGAACTAAAGCCTGGCAAGGCCATGGCCAAACACGTCAGAACATTCCATGATGGTGAGGCCTTGCTGTGTCCTCATGTGGCAGAAGGGGCGAGAGACCTCTTTGGGAAGGGAAGGGAGAGACAGGAGTCCCAGGTCACGTTCCTCCTGCTCGAAGGAAAGTAGGCTTTGCTCTATTTGGGACTTCACCAAATTATATCAGATCCACCTACATTATGGACGCTAGTTCACTCTGTTCCAGCTCCACAATTTAAATAGTCATCTCTTCCCAAAACACCCTCGCAGGAACATCCAGAATAATGTTTTACCACCTACCTGGGCACCATGGCCCAGCCAAGTTGACACATAAAAATAACCATCGCAGGAGCCAAAGTGAAGGGCAGGGGGCCAGCCTTCATTCCAGACTGTTGGAAACCAGGGAAGGAAAGATGCCCCAGGCAGGGGCTGGGGGCTGTGCGGCAGGGCACCGCGCTCTGCTCTGCGCGGGGCTGTCCTCTCCAGGTGCGTCCCTTTCCAGCCACAGGTATTGGGTATAGGTGTTCCCTGGCATTGCTTGAACTCTTCAACAAACATCCTAAGGGTTGATCTTAGGGCCAGTAGTGATCTTAGGGCCGCTTTCTGCCAGGAATGGGGGTAGGTCCTCACTTCTTTACACAGTAGCAGAAGGCAGCACTCGTCATTTCCTGAGCCACTTGGGGTTTCTTGTCTTTCTTTCCTTCCCATGGGACAGCACTGTTGCTGTTCTGTTTCAGTGTTCAGAGGGAGACTGCAGCTCAGAGAGGTATAGTCACCAGCCCTGGTCACACAGCGGGGTGGTGTAAGAACATCTCTGCTTTCCCCTGCAGTCTCCTGGTCTCCTGGGTAGGCTGTGACCTCCGGAGAGCCCTCCAATTTCATGCAAATGCCCTATCAATGGCCCCGGAACTCTGTCAACCTCTCTGTCTCGCCTTCACTTCATGCTGAAAGGATATATTTTTTCAAATAAGTAATTCCTCTATGCAATAAAGAGATACACTATCTTCTGAGTGAAATATAAAGAGTTCACAGCCGCTGTCTCCCCAGTTTGCATTTTCCGCTGCACCTGATGGGAAGGACAGATAAAGATAATGGGATTTTTTTCTTTTTTATTTCACCTCCCTCTCTCCCTGGAAGGTGGAAGTGTAACAAATTGGATTGTGCGTGTGTCTGTCCTTTGTGCGTGGAGCCTGGAGCAGGGCTCGGGGCTGCTGGGCAAGGAGCTCCCGGAGAGGTCAGAGCTGGCAATTTGCTCTTGGTGTCTTGCATATGAATGGCAGGGTCACCTTCCCTGTCCCCACACCCCCTAGCTGTCTTTTTAACTCTTCCGTGACACAACAGGCTGCAGAGTGACACCAGAACCTCTGTGCCCCACATTCAAGAATATCCACTCACTCTAGCTCGTCTCTGTTCAGTCAAGTGGAGCATGGCCTCCTTTCCCCGGGAAGAGCGTCCATCAGGTGGGCAGATGCTTTACAGTCTGCAAGACTTAGTACCTTAGCTGCCTACAGCACAGTTCTGTTTGGGTGTGTTTGCTTTGAGGTCATAGTTCAGTCATTTATAATTTAGAAACTCCTCTCCCAAATAAAAGTATTTTTCTTGTTAACAAAACATTTTTAGATGCCAACACCCTCCTGGGGTCAGTTTTCTGACCTCACTTGCAGTGGCATTTTCATCCCGTCATGCCTCCCAGCTCTGCTTGGATGCACACTTTCCAAACGTGGGTGTGGCCAGGTGTTAAAGGTCTCCAGGCTCTCAACAGGTGTCCTTCAGACTCAGCTGCTGATAGGTAGGCAGCTGTGAGTCAGCTCCTCCTCCAGCCTTCTGCTGGGGACCTTATTTGCGAAGACAGAAAGGTCCTGTGCGGAGCTGGTGGAAACGTGCTCCCAGGGCCCCTAGAGAGGAAAGGTGATTGAGGGTGGGGACGGAAGTCCAGGCACTGGGCTGTGCAGTTAGCCCCTCTTGGGTCAGGAGGGTTGACTTAGTCCTAGCCAGCCTGGTTGGTGTCTCCCTCCTCCCTTGCCCAGCAAGATCACCTCCAGCTCAGCCACTCACAGATCTGTATTAGGTGGTGATAGAAAACAGAGATGGTGATGGAAGGATTGGTCTGTGGTAAGGGCGTTGTTGCACAGCTTTTAGTGTCCCCACCCTGGGGTAAAATAAGGTGTGTGCATGAACGTGTGTGTGCGTATATCCATGGTATGTGTATATGCCTGTGTGTGTACTTATATCCATAGTGTGTGTATACATAAGCCTGTGTGTGTGTGCATCAGTGTGCATCATGCCCCTGTACCCGCCTACATACACACACATCATGAGGACAAGAGCCAGTGAGGTGCTGAGCCCCCAGGAGGGTTTGCCTTCTAGCACAGCACCTGCTGGTAAGTAGGGGACCCTCAGGAACAGGCCAGCGATGCGTTCTGTGGCCCCGTCTCCTTCCAGGAGTCAGCCCTTCCATAGTCATCTCTGACATCAGCATGCCCATCCCCTGCCTTAGTCAGCCCTCGCCATGTCTTCCTTGACCAAGGGCAACCTTCTCTGGCAGGAACACCCTGGCTTCTTGTCCTTCGAGTGCTCCCCTCCCCCCATACGCACCCCTGTCCCTGCAGCCCTCAACTAACCCCAAACCCTTTAGCATGATGTGTTAGATCTTTCTGAACTCATTTATGGACATTCCTAAGTTTTTGAGACAATTACCTGAAACACAACAGTCACTGCTCACGGATACTCATGAGAGCAGAGGCTGCTCTGGAGGGACTGGGCACCGGCTGCTCACCTTGCAGAGCCTGTGACCCAGCATCTGCATCGTGAAGAACATGTTTCTTGCTGCCCTTGACCATCCTGCTGCCCTTCAAATACCACCACTGCCCCACAACCTCCACCAGTGGAGTGAACATGGCCCACCCCATCAGCACAACTTGGTTTTATGGGAAGGGAAGCGCAATGCTGAATGTAGTATGTGGAGTGGAGATGCAGCCCATCAGGATTATGGTGCAGCCACAGCTCGGGGCCCCAGATGTCATACCTCTTCCATCCCCCTCCCAATACACACCCCACACCTGGTGGACTCAGGTATGGCAGACACCATGCTGCATTGCCCCAGGTTGTGGCTACGTATGCCTTCCTGGCTGAGAACTCCTGGCACTCAGGGAATCCTCTCCTGTGTCTTTGCACCCCATGACCTGCTCAGGACCCCGCCCAGAGGAGGAGCCTGCTCAGGGCCCCGCCCAGAAGAGGAGCCTGCTCAGGGCCCCGCCCAGAAGAGGAGCCTGCTCAGGGCCCCTGCTAGAGAGCACAAGTAGTCAGCAGAATGAGCTGGGTTGATGACCTCTAGATCCGTCCTTTCAATCTGCTTGTTTAATTTCTGGAGTAAATTTGTAGAATGAGTAATAAGTTGAGATCTTTCACTCCAGTTAGTGGACATGCCTGGTGCTATTTCTGAGGAGCTCAATTCAACTCTGTCTCAGGTTGCTAACCGAGCCTCTAACTCGAGCTTTTTGTCTGCCTACCTTGGAGCACCAGCACACAGGTAGAAACCGTTTGCCTCTTGGAAAATAGGCCACCATCACGCACTCACTCACCCTTTACCTTCCTTCATCCATTCACTTATTAATTTAATCATTATTACTTTAATAAATGTTCATAATGTTTTTACCATGTCCCAGGTGCTGGGTCAGTCCTGCATCTGGCAGCATCATTTTTATAAATCAAGGATAAACCATCATTCCTTAACAGCCATATTCTGCTCTGCTTTTTTCACCCATAGAGGGAGACTGACTTTCATTTGCTTACATAATCACTGGTCATGACTCAGAGTCAGGGTTGCTGAGTACAGATGCACAGGCTGCATACTGCCCAACTTCTGGGTAGCTATGCAACAAGGAAGTTTTGCCTCTCTCCTCAGAATTGGTTTCCAGCTTATTGCTCAGCTCACCAGCTGTGTGGCTTGTTTAGATGCCACTGAGTTGTGCTGCAACTCCAGTTGCAAGGGGGCTGGTGCAGCTGCTCAGCCAGGAAGCTGTTCCTGGCCTGGTACCTTCCCCCTCTAATCTGGCAAGTCTCCTGGTCTCTTCAGTGGAGGTGACTTCATTCTTCCTTGGATCTGACCAGTTAACTTAGGTTCCAAAGCTCATCCCCTGCTTCTCAGGGAGAAGAAATTGGCTGCTTAGAAACCAGATTCCTGTTTCTACTACCCACTACCCCCACATGCTGGCTTGACCCAGCATCATTCATAAGGCAAGCAGGTGAGCCAAGAGTTCTGTCCTTCAGGTCTGTCATGCAACTGGGATGAAGCCTGACTCTGCTGAAGTCCTTGGCTCAAGTTGATCCCCACCAAAATCTGACTGCATGCTTATCAGCTTCCTGACTGGCTGGGAGATACTCTTTTGTCCCAGTCACTCAAAAATAATGTGAAACTCATCCATATGGAAAATTAGACTACCAAAGAACACAGCAAACAAAACAGACCCACACTGGCAATCAGGCACTTCAGTGGGGTATTCCCCTCTTGCCCACTCCCCTCCCAGCCCCATACTCTAATTGCCACCATCAGTTCCAGCTGTGCCATCACTGGCACTGAGACCCTGGTGAGGCTCCTGCTCCGTTCCAGTGAACACATATCACATCCTCGTGCTTTCATTCCTGGATCCATCCTGGAATGATGGTCTGACATCACCGCAGGAAGCTCTGAGCCAGGCAGCCAGCGAGCCAGGAACTCGGGCGGGTCTTTGAATTTTATGAACATCTCTGCTGCTCCTAAGGGCTGGCACCTCCCTTTCCTGGCCCATTTTAGATCTGCACCACTAGCCTCACCACATGCCCCAGGAAGGGAGGAATCGGTGGTCTCTCTGCCAAAATGTGGCTGTTCGTGGACCCACAGCTCAGACTTGACAGAAGAACAGAGGGAGGGAATCTGAGATTGTTTGTGGGGGCCAGGATCGGGCAAGGACTGCCAGAAACTCATTCCAGCCCCTGAGCTCTTGCAAGTTCAAGGAGGCATCGTGCAGAATCCTGGCTGCTTAGAAACCAGATTCCTGGCTGGAATACACATTGCCTTTGAACTTAAAAGGCCATTTTTCCTTTCTGATGTGTGTGTGTGCACGCGTGTGTGGATGTGTACAGACACATGCACAGGAGTTGGGGTGTGTCTGGCACACACCTGGGTCTCCATGTGCACGCATTTTGAGATTGGAATGTACTTCATCTCCATGTGACTTGTACCATGTGTGATGATGGGGATTTAGTAGATGAGAAGCAGTTTTCCATTCCTCACGTGGGACCCATCAGCAAGCTCTTGTGTTGTAGGTGTCTGGGCCCATGAGGAGAATCTGGGGCTGTAACCATATACCTATAGCACCTAATAATTAGGTGTTAGACCATCAGGATGCTGTTATCCACCTCAGCTGTTATCCCTCTGGGATAGGGCTGTTCCTGCTCCCGAGAACCGAGTCTGCTGATCTCTCTGTGCATTTCACCAAGTCCCCCTGCCCACCTGTCAGCTTTGGGTGCAGGACACATCCCTGGAACCGGAACGGGTCATGCAGTGACTGAGCCTGGAGCCTTGGTATTGAGTTCCAAGACCTTGCAGAAATGCAAGGCTGATGTATGCCGACTGGCGCTTGCTTAGGGCTCTCTTAACTGCTTTCCACCTGCCTCATTCATTCAACTCCTGCTTCCTAAGTGTAAACTTCCTGCAGCTGTGACCACTCCAGCGAACAGGTGGGCTGGGGCGGGCAGGTATTGTTATCCCCGTTTGGAGCAGAGTTTGTTCAGATGAGAAGTGGAACTTGGCCGTGTACTCTGATGGCTCTGCGCATGCCCGGGGAGGATCTTCTGGCGCTCGTCTGTCTGTGGATGCACCCTCAAGATGGCCCCCTGGAGGTGCCTGCACGGGGTCCTCCACGGGGTCCTCAGGCGCCCCACGGGGTAGGCAGGGACTGCTCTGAGCTGCCACTGCTCTCCCCACAGAGTGGCGACAAGGTAGCGGGGCGAGGATGATCTTGCAGGACGAAGACATCACCACCAAGATTGAGAATGACTGGAAGAGACTGAACACGCTGGCCCATTACCAGGTGAGATGGCCGGGGAGAGGAAGGACGGCCGGCTAACCGGGCAGCCAGCTTCTATAGCTCTCAGCCCTGAGTGACAGGGTCACCCCGAGGCTGGATGCCAAGTTCTCGACCCACTTCACATTTGCTTGGCGGGAAACCTTGACCTCTCTGGAGAGAGATCCTCACAGGCATATGCTGCGTCCCATCATAGGATGAGGGTGCGTCCCCGTGAAAGGGCCCTTTCTTGGAAGATCCTGACGTTTTCCCAGGGTGTCAGGTGGCTGGTGAAGACCGAGAGTAAGGCACTCAGAACACCGTCCAGAGCTCAGCTCTATCTTTGATTCTAGGGAAAGCCGGCAGCACCTGGGCCCCTAGTTCTCGGGGGAGACACAGATTGTCCCATCAGGACCAAGTCCATCACGATTTGCCTGAGTTCTGGGTGGCGGCGTTTCTGTGTCCAGGCCCTCACGTGCGCTTGCCCTGTAGGTGCCGGATGGTTCTGTGGTGGCGTTAGTGTCCAAGCAGGTGACAGCTTACAACGCAGTGAACAACTCCACCGTCTCCAGGACCTCGGCGAGTAAATATGGTGAGTTCAGAGGATCGTGCTGGGGAGGAGGCAGCATTGTGGCCCCAGCGGCCGCAGGGGAGGGGGTTAGGGCAGGCTGACCACCAGGACAGAGCCGGCAGGCCCCTGGGGAAGAGGCCCCTGAGTCCAGCTGGGGACACTGATGCCGAAGCCGGACCTTCACCCCAGAACAAGAGGAAAGTCTCACCTTCATGAGTGTCTCACGGGCTCTGAGATGCTTCATTTCTGTGAGCCCCATTATCACACATCATGTTCGTAATAACCCCATGAATTAAATAATTATTATTTCCTCCTATTATGCAGATTAGCAAATTACAACTCCTGTGTGGAGGCTAAATGACCCGTAAAGGTCACGCTGTTATGAAGCAGTAGAGGGAAGGCTCAGACCGAGGGTTCTGGCTCTTGGGGGCAGGGCAGGGGTGCTGGTGGGCTGGAAGCCTGGGCTGGGGTGGTGGGCAGCCAGCAGCCCGTTCTGCCACTATCTGTGGCTGTGCTCCCTGACCCTGGGAGACATGGTTTTCTTTTGCTGTTGGTTTTTTTTGTTGTTGTTGTTTCTTATTTATTTCATTGTGGTAATATAGGTTTACAACACTACATATGATTCAGGGGAATAGCGTTACTTCTCCCTGCTGCCCAGATGCATGTCACCACACCACACCCACAACCAGGGATCTGTGTCCTTCACCACAGACCACCTGGTCTGGTGTTCTTACCGACCAAAGAGCGATTGAAATAGCTACCCGCTGCCCGGGATCATTCTGGATAATAAAAAGAGAAAAACTAGAAAAGCACCCCTACTCCCTAGGATAGGCCCTTCATCTTCCGTACCTACTCAGCAGTCAGTTCCCTATGCCTCACGTTGCAGCAAAAAATGGGGAAAATTGGCCCAGCCCAGGCGTGGGTGGGGAGGAGCACAAGCACTGTGCCGGTGGCCCGGCTAGTCCACAGGCAGGAAGGGGCAGGTCACCTGCTCGTACCTTTGTGCTCACCTGTCTACACAGGACACATCCTGAGATGTGACTTGAGCATGTGTACAGAGAAAAGTGTAAAAAAGGACAAGCCTGTATTTTTTATAAGTTGAGTCATTAAGGACTGGGAAGCTACAAGTACCAGAGCAGGAGAATAGGAGGGTGGAAGGAGTTGGCAGGGTTCCCAGAGGCGGTGGGAGAAGCTCCCCGCTTCTGGGAAGGGACTGAGCGGGGCATGGGGACAGTCCAGGCAAATTGCAGGAGGATGAGCCGCAGCCGGCCTGGCGCAGGGTGTGTGTGGTGAGCCGGGGCTGGGGGGCTGAGCGGACTCCCACACTGTGGTCATCACCTTGGCAGAGAACATGATCCGGTACACGGGCAGTCCCGACAGCCTCCGCTCACGCACGCCCATGATCACCCCCGACCTGGAGAGCGGGGTCAAGATGTGGCACCTGGTGAAGAACCACGAGCACGGGGACCAGAAGGAGGGTGACAGGGGGAGCAAGATGGTGTCTGAAATCTACCTGACACGGCTGCTGGCCACTAAGGTACTGGACTTCCACAGGGTGGGGGCACAGTTGGGTGTGGGGAGGGGCTGCCCCACTATAGGGTCAGAGAGAATTGTCAGGCTCTTCCGCCCTCCCACCATTGATGTCAAGGATGGACACCTGCGGACCTGCACGCATGCATGATAGCGGGCACCCGCCCAAGTAGGGTGTGGGCATGCGCGAGTGGGCGCACCTGGGCTGAGACACGGGGCGTGTAAGGGCACGTCATGAGGACACGCCAAAAGTAAGAGAGAAGGAAGGCAAGCAGAGAAGAAGCAGAGGGAGAGAGAGCAGAGGCTAGAGAGCCCAGAGAGTGAAAATGCACCAGGGGCTGGGAGGCCTGCCAGCCTCCTGGCACCCCGGCACCCCCACCTGCTGTGTACCTGGTCACCTCTGAAATAATGATGCAACAAAAGCCCGAAAAATCCACCGAGGGCTCCAGGACTCCTCCTTGACCCTTCTGCTGGAATCATGGAGAACCTGCTCCGGGCCCTCCTGGCACTACAGCCACCAAGCAGAAAAGTCCCGCCTGCGAGTTCCTGGCGAGGGCTAATGGCCCTCCACGACCTGCTCAGGAGAGCTACTGACCAGCTCCAGCACTCTGCCGACACGGAGCCTCAGAACCCTTCTCGCCCGGTGCTCCAGGCTGCGCGGGAGTGTGGCAGGAAGCTTTGTTTCCATTCCTCCACTGCCTTTCTCAACTGTAGAGACGCTAGCTGCATCCACTCACGTTGTCCCACCAGGGCTTGAAAGAATGGCTCCTTCTCTGCTGACAGAAGGGCTTCTGGCCTTAACTTCCAGACAACAGAGCTAACCTGGCTCTGGGGACGCGGGTGCCTGTGATGACTCTCCACGCTGAGGTCAGCCTGGGCCTGCTGTGCCGCTGTGCCTTAGCCGGGACTGGTGGCCCAACACAACCAGCAGACGACCGAGTGAGTCGTCATTAGCAACTGTGAAAAGTGCTAAATTAACACTGCCAAAGGGTGTTAAACCAAACCCGCTACTGGCAGAAGTAGGCTCGCGTAGGTCCAGTCATTGGTGTTGCATCAGTTTCCCATGTGCGGAGATTTAAAGCTGTTAGAGACAGATGAAGGGGGAGGGAAGACTAATCCGTGCAGTTACCCTGTTTCACCCAGCAGGCAGGGCCCCACCCTGTCCTCCACACTCTGGTGGGCCAGGCAGATTTTGACTCCCATCCTCAGCACTCCCCACGGAGCAGCGTCTGAACCCATGCCTCCTCCCCAGGGCACGCTGCAGAAGTTCGTGGACGACCTGTTTGAGACTATCTTCAGCACGGCGCACCGTGGCTCGGCCCTGCCCCTGGCCATCAAGTACATGTTCGACTTCCTGGACGAGCAGGCCGACAAGCATGGCATCCACGACCCCCACGTGCGCCACACCTGGAAGAGTAACTGGTGAGTGGGGGAGCAGGGCGCGGCAGGTGGGTGCAGCACTGTCATCCTCAGAACCTCGCCAGGCCCACTCCCGGCCTCCCCGCCATCCCTTCTTCCTTTCTCCTCGATCAGTTAGCAGACATGTATAGAACCAAATAAAGGAGCAAGAGATGACCCGCTAAGGCTGGCGGCCAGCTCTCTCCGGTACCTCCAGGTGCCACCTGTGTGCTGACACACAGGTCCCTGGGGGCACAGACCCTGCCAGGCAGGGCACAGCCCTCCATGGGCTGACAGTATGTGAGAGACAGGCAGGCAGCTGCCTGAATAGTGCGGCGAATGCCAGGGTAGAGGTGCCCGGGCTGTGGGGCTGCAGAGGGGCGGCCTTTGAGGAGGGCTCCTCAGCAGAATCTTAAAGCACACACAAGAAATGTCCATGCTCTTTAAGAAGCAGTGATGTTCCTTTCCCAGGCCCCCTCTGGGGCAGACGCCTTCCCCTAACTCCCTCGTGTGTCTTGAATTAAAAGGACCGTCTACATCCGACCTGATCATCTCAGCCTTCTCGAGGGTACCTCTCTCCTTCCATGGGTATCCCCTCCCATCATTCTCCTGTGTAATTCAGGCTTCAGGTTGACACAGCCAGGTCAGATGTCAGTATTCAGCTCTTGGCATGAACCTTTCACAGAGTGGGGACTCATTAACTATTGATGAAGACGGGCCAGGTGCTCTCCTCTTACATGATCTACCTCGGGCTTGAACTTAGTCCCACCCATTATGGAAATGCCTCCTTTAAAAATGGTCCCTGTCCCAGGCTGTTCTTCTCCAGCTCATTCTCCCAAGGTGGCACGGCCTGCTGCCCAGACCCTGCCGACTGCTAGGGCTGGCTCAGCATTAGGGCATTGCCCAGCAGCTGGACATCCAGTCCTGAGCCCAAAATCCATATGCAGCTGCCAGGTACAGACCAGTCAGCCTGCATCGTTCTATGCAGTTGGTGCGGGCCCCTCATCTCCTGCCTCTGAAGGAGAGCGCTTTCTCTCCTGATATTGGAAACCAGGGGGTTTGGACCACAGAACTGAGGCTAGGGGTGCCTGCCATGCTCACCATGGTTAGCCACTGTGGCTCTTTCTGAAGTACGATTCTTAGAATCTGTACCTTCATCCAGCTGCAACACCAGGCAAAGCCCATTCCTTCCATTGCAAGGTTCCTCCCTTGGTTCTGGTCTCTCGCAGCATCCACCTCTGGGTCGGACTGTGTTAGATGCTTCTGGTCTTGTTTGCATGGTGCTGTGGCTCTATCCAAGGGGCATGTCCTACTGTGTCTGCTTCCTCCTCACCACCCCATTTGATGTCAGCATCCTGCAGAACTTATGAACTAGCTGCCCAGACTTTTTCGTAGTCCTGGGAGTAGAGTTGGTATTCCCAAAACACCCCTCCCTACTCTTGTAGCCCATGGCAAGCAGAAGCCCGGAGATGACATTTATTCTCAGCCCACACCTCCATCCCTGGAGCAAGACCACCTCCAGCGGCCATGGTGTCTGTGGGGTAGCGGTAGATCATCCTTCACATCAGCTCAGCAGGTCCGTGGGTATCATAGGGAAGACTTCCATTCCAGCTCCCCAGTTCCAGTGTAGCAAGGAGCAGACAGCGATACCAAGTCCAAGTTTTCTTACCACAGAATGCTCCTTTGACCCCAGATGTTCTGCCCAGGCACAAAGTCCAGTAATTACGAGTCTGCATATTGACTTGGTGCTGATTGTCCTCCAAGTTAATTGATTTGATTGAGGTTTGATGGAGTTGATTGAAAAAAGATGGTTTCTTTATTCCTGGTCAATGTTTTAACTCACCTTCTCCCCACCCCCTCTCCCCACATCCCCTTCTCTTTTCTCTTTTAAATAAACCTCCTGCTCATTTAGCCTGAGTGGCTGCAATCAACCAGAGATTAGTGCCATCACTAATGTTAATAATATGCTAATATTTCATTAGGCAGGAGCCTTGGTGTGCCTCCCCATTTGATTTGCCTGTCAGCTCAACTGGCGTCAGGAGGGGGAGAGTCAGGGAGAAGCAACCAGGGCAGCAGGCACGGTCTCCCAGAGTCCCCCTTCTGGGTGGGGCTTCTGCACAGAGAAAGATTGCCCCAGAGACCGCCCCACCTGGGCAGCCAGAAGCTGCTCCTCTAGGGTCTTGACCCAGCTGTCGCAGTCTCCCCAGGCAGCTGCCAGGGCCTTGGCATCACCCCTGCAGCCCGACTCCAAGCTGACCCTTTATTTCCTACTCTGGGCTTCCCAGGATCAAACAAGCAGCGCTTGATGGGGTCAGATCTCAACTCTGCCTGCCCAGGCTCTGCACCACGCACTTTGCAGGAACTTAATAAATCCTTACTGATTGATTGGCAGCAAGAATGCGAGGTCTTGCTGTCTTTATAGCATGGGTTACATGTTCATTCTGGCTGCTGGGAGAGACACCAGATAGGGAGATACTGTACCGGCTCCTATTGAAATTGTGTTCTTCTAAGAGTTCCACATCTAAGAGACAAGCCAGCCACCTACGATCATTAGAAGGGCTACCCACAGTGAGAACAGCGACCCAAACTACCATAAAACGGCAGAACGAGTAGCAGGAGGTGGAGCTGGGGGCAGAGGGAACAGGATGAGTGACCCTCGCTTGATGCCACCCGGCTTCCTGGCCCACACCCCAGCAGCTGGGGGCACGCACTCCCAGGGGACCAGCACACTACCAGGAAAATGTTGTTTTGCACGACTTTATTTCATTATAATGTTGATGGTTAAAAAAATTCGATTCCCACCTGGGACCACTGACAGTGTGAAGTTTTTCCATTCTCCCCACATCTGCATGGCTTTTCCCCAGATACTCTGGTTTCTTCCCACTTCATGAGGCTCGCTGGCATATCTCGATCGTTCCAGTAGGAAAGTGTGTGTGTGTGTGTGTGTGTGTGTGTGTGCGGGGTGGGGTTGTCTGAGGCATCCCGTGGTGGAAGCCTGTCCTGTCCAGTGTTGGACCCCACTTCATGATCTGAGCTGCTGGGAGAGGCTCCAGACAACCTCGACCCCAAACTGGCATGAGTAGGTTGGAAAATAAATGAATCCAAAATGATTATGGAATATTAGAAATATTTGGGGTCTTTATTTAGAAGTTTGGTGCTATCTTTGTGACCAGAAATAGGCCTTAGGACCTAAACTCTGGCTTATATCAATTAACCTGTGGTCATATGGGTTTCATTATCCTCATTTCACTTAAAGTGATAGTTCCCAAGAACTGTCGATGCCTTAAGTGAGGCCTCACTATGCAGCCAGAAGGGGCAGATGGGCAGATTTCTCCTGATGCCCCAGGATCCTTTCTGGCCACAGACAGCGTGACTTGGGGTTAGAAACTCTATGTTCCTTTTCTTTGTCTTGTTTGTCTGAGTCTCCTTCCTGCAGCACCTCCACACAGCTCCTCCAGGCCTCACCCAGCTAAGGAACACCGCTGCCTCTTTAAAACTCAGACCACCTTGTATCACCCTTTCTGTGAGACTCTCTGGGCACCTGGTGGCCCTGACAACCATGCACCTTCGTTCTCCTGGGTTCTCGCACCTTAGTTCTTATAGTGTGCACTTGGCTGCATGTGATTGATTCCCCAGCAACCCCCGACGCAGGCTTCTTGGGAGCGGAGGGTGTATCCTAGTCATGCTGTATCCCCAGTTGCTAACAGAGCCCCTGCCATGATGGAGGTGCCAACCAGAAGAAAGAGGGAGTGGAAGGAGGAAACACAGTGGCAGATGAGGGTTTGTAGATATGGGTTTTTAAGCACCAGCTTGGAGACGAGGAATCCAGTGCCTTCACCACGCAGAATAAGCTGCTTTTACTAGGCAGGGAAGAGGGTGTGACTTCTGCCAAGTGATGCAGTGCATGGCAGAGGGTAAGACACCAAGCAACATTCTAGGCTATTCTTTTGAGTTTACCAACTGGATATGCCTTGTATCTAGCCTAGGGGCAGAGCGTGGAAAAGAGTCAGAAATTCCACGCATGCTGTCTCTGACCCTCCAAACCTGGTGCTCCCAGGGAGGACTGTGAGTCCTGCAGGGCAAGCTGAGCAGCAAGCCCCTTTCCAATGACATCAGCATGGTCTCTGTGGGTGGAGTGTTCAATCTCATGGAGCCTCAGTTCCCTGGAAAGTAAACTGGGGGCATAGAGAAGGCTCTAAGAACAGTTGGTTCCCAGCCTTTTCTCTTTCTCCAAAGAACTCTCCAGACCAAGCTACAGCCCCTCCTGGGAACTTTCCACTGACCATCTGTTCTTCCCTCCACACAGCCTGCCCCTAAGGTTTTGGGTCAACATGATCAAGAACCCCCAGTTCGTGTTTGATATCCACAAGAACAGCATCACGGACGCCTGCCTGTCGGTGGTGGCCCAGACCTTCATGGACTCCTGCTCCACATCGGAGCACCGGCTGGGCAAGGACTCGCCCTCCAACAAGCTGCTGTATGCCAAGGACATCCCCAGCTACAAGAACTGGGTGGAGAGGTGAGTGCTGGCCAGAGAGCCTAGCAGGCAACTTCCCTTGATCACAGTCCCCAACCCTCCAATGGGCTGGCACTTACAGAAGCCTCTTTCACAGAGCCTGACACTGAAGTTGCAGCCCCCACCCAGGATAGGAATTGGGATCTCATTCTATGCCTATGAAGAAATAGACACACAAAATGGCCAAGTTATGGGCCTAAGATGACTTAAATGGTGAGGATAAAACTAAATCCCCAAACCTGACCAACTTCCAGGTCTTTTTTCTACCATTTATAAGACTTTTAGACAAGGTCTCCACCAGCCCATATACTGCCTCTGATCAAGCTCCTTGTGCAGTGAGCAACCTGTACAACTGTACATGACAGTCCCAACTTTAGAGTCTATTTCTCTTTTTACCAAGTAACTTAAAAATAGGAAACCAGGATGTAAGCTCAACTTTAATGCCTTTTTGAAGAGTAAAAGAGACCAGAAATTGTTCCTGACTTGGAGACTGAAGACAAAATGAACAGTATCCCTTTGCTCATGACAGGGGGATGGCCTCCATTACTCTTTATACTTGGAACTATCTGTCGTTGTGCAGAGGCACACAGAGGAGCTGGAGTCCTACCCACCTCAAAGAAACAGTTCTGCTAGAAAGGCTGAATTTTACTTTCCCCTCTCTTCTGTTCTTTGACGCCCTTCCTGTCCTTTCTAGCAGCCACCCTTGGTGGCTCTGTGGCCTCAGCCATCACAGGGAGAGCAAATGCTTTTGTCCTTGTAGCTGATGTCTGAGTCACTGAGAGCCTCTCACCTCGCTATCATAGACAGAGGTTCATTCTTCTGACAACAGAACTGCCAGGATCAAGCCCTCCTGCGTGGTCAGCTGGCTCTTCAGCAAAGAGAGGGGAGGCAGCGGTGGGCCCTGGTCATCCGGGTGGTGAAGCAGTGTGGCTGTGACATGACCTCAGATGGAGGTGGAGGCAGTGGGCTTGTGATGGGCTGGGCACATTAGGGAAAAGTCTGCATAGAGGACCCCTCCTGAAACACAGGCTAGTCGGAGGGTAAACTAATACATGTGCTGGGCTCCTGGCTTCTTCCACGTGGTGCCCAATGAATTTTGTGCAGCTGCTACAGGTCATGAGGAATCCCGGTCCACTTGGTATTTTTAGGAGTGAGCTGATGGTTTCCATTTCTTATCCCACTAGTTTCTTAGCAACCAGTGCACACTCAGGAAAGTCATCTTTCACTTGCTCGAGGTCCCAGATCCTTTCTGCTCTCATTCTGGGATGAGGGTCAAAAACAGAGGAATAGAGAGCATCCCCGAGGGACTAGGGACCAAGCCCAGAGTGAATGCATCCATCCCACTCCCGGTCCCCAAGGAGCTGGCCTCTGCACTTGCCTGGCTGCTGGGAAGGGAAGTGAACTCCTCAGGATCCACAGTGCCCCCATCCCCTCACCATGCTCCCAAGGTGCTGACTGCCTCTGGTTCAGAAGATCCGCTCCTCCTGTGACCCAGGCTCACCCACTTCAGATCTGGCTGCCGAGCTGTGGGCACACGACAGCCGCACAGGTCACGGGCTTAGGGACTCGCTGCAGTAGAGCATGCCCTGCACACTTTCGGAGAGGGTCTTCTGTCCCATCTCAGCCAAGAAATAGGATAGCTATTCTTCTTATCCCTAACTGGCCCCTCTGTAGAGTGGGGAGAAAACATACGGACTCAGGAGGCCTCATTAACTCTGCTGCTTCAACAGTCTGTGCTGGCTGATATTCTTTAGAACTCCATCTACCCATCCTCCCAACGGTCCTCCCGCCACCCTCCCACCCATCCTCTCGCCTGTCCCTCCTGCATCTTCCCTCTCATTCTCCCTTTATCTTCTTATCCATCCTCGCACTCGTCTCTCCCTCCATCCTTTTATCTTTTTCTCTCTCCCATCCTCCCTCCTGCCCTCCCTCTGCCCCTACCTATCCTCCCTCCCACTCTCCTTCCCATCCTCTGTTGCATCCTTCCTCCCGCCCTTCCATTAGTCTCCTTCCCATCCCCCTCCATCATCCCTTCCATTCTTCCATCCCATCCGGCCTCCAACTACCTCGTTGCTCATGTTGGTGGCCCAACAGCAGACTCCCAGTCTTTATCGCCTCCATCCAAGTGTTAGAACTTTTTCTTGCTGCCATTTCTAGAGAAAGGGAAGAGAATCCCTTGATTTCCCAAAAGCAACCGACCACTGCACTGTCAGAGAGCCGAGCTCAACATGATTGTCACCGCAGGCTGGTGAGTCGTGACCAGTTGTGATTTCCATTTCATTACCAGGCCCGGTGACATGTTCGTGGGCTCACGCTGGGTAACGATGTTCCCTCGTTTCAAACGGGGAGAGCCTAAAGGTCATCACTGCAGCAACATTACCCTCCTCACTTGCAGTCGCAGGCATTCCGTGCCGGGGCAAGTGCGTGGCGCCTCTGGGGGCCCACTGGGACTTGCACGAGGGCATACCAGCATTGATGCCATCTATCACATGTGTCAGAGCATGAAAGAGGTTAGGAATTTTAAAGCTTTCAATATGCCTCCTAAGGAAACCATCCATTCAAAGTATAAAACAGTGACAGTCCACCCTGGAGCAGTACTGGAGAGAAAGTACAGTCATCTCATTAACTTACTCATTAATCCACCAGTCAGACATGTGGGGTGTCCCTCAGGGCTGTACCAGGCTCGATGGGCGTATCGGACTAGAGCCTTCCCTTGAGGCTGGTGCGGTCAAGAAGGACACGTAGGTCCCTGGCAGGCCCCATAGGCTGGCAGAATGGGAGACCAGGAAGTGAGGGCCTCGTTCTGCTGGGCCTAAAGAGGTGTGTGAGTCCAAGGGAAGGATATAAAAAGCCAGTTCCAGGGGACGTCAGCGCATCAGCACCCTGAATGTCTTTCAGTTCTGTATCTTCATCCTTGAGGTGTTTGAAGTGACAGTAACACTCGGTTTATCCCTAAGAGTCCAGGGCTCTGGAGACCACCTTCTCCATCCCTGAAGCTGCCCTGAGAGCAGAGGTGAGATGCCACCATTACACACAGGCCCATCGGGCAGAATCCAGCTCCCTGGGACCTGCCTTCTGAGGCGTTCCCCAGAACGACCTCAGGACTAGAAGGGTGCCGGCACCCCACCAGGCATGAGCAGACTCAACAAAGAAAGCTGACAAGGCCAGTGGCGAGAGCCAGGCCTCCCCAGCAGGCCTCGGTCAGCTCAAGAGGGTCCTGGGAGACTCTCTCTGAGTTCCTTCTGAAGGGACTCATGTGCAGGTGAAGTTCTGTGGAGTAAGTTCAAGTGCAGGGGACTGGGCTGACCTTTCCCTCCTCTCTGCACAGTCAGCGGATAGGAACACTTGTTTGAAGTTCATTAATGGGGCATCATTGCATTCTTCATCATCAATAACGCTTCTCAGTGGCTGAGCCCAGCACCACGGTCAGCACAGCAATCACACACACTGCGGACACACGCCAGGCCAGGGTCATCATCAGGCTCCAGGGGGCTGGCAAGGGGGTGCCTGAGTTGGGCGGAGCCCCCAAGAGGAGCAGGGAGAGGCCAAGGCAGAGTCAGCAAAGCCCTGCAGGGAGGACGGGCCCACGAGCACCAGGCATGGAAGGGTTGAGTGTGGGACAGATGTCGGCAGGACCCCAGATCCCATGCTCCTCCAGGACCCTGAGCCATCCGTGGCCACCCAGGGACTGAGCACCTGCGGAAGATGGTCACGTGGTCCATCTGCCTTTCGGCTAGCGGTGGCCACGGACCTGCACGCTTGAACCCTGATGCCCGCACAGAGGCCAGAGAGGTCTGGCCTGACCCCACTGTTCAGCTAATGCAAAGCACGCCCGTGTCCAGGTGGGCGATCATGTTCAGGTGAGAAGAGTAGAACCCAGCGCCCTCCACTCCACCCTCAGCCCGCTCACACCCACCCCAACACACTCTCTGAATGGTCTTTGGAGGAGTCGGCCTTTGTGTGAGACTAGCCACTGGGAAGGGACATGGTAGCAGTGTCTCCTGTTTCCCGTGCAGATGGGTCCATGTTTGGGTCCATGTCCCCCTCGGGGGCCAGGAAGGCAGCTGCTTGCACACAGCCTGGCACAAGCAGCTATCCTGCTGTGGAGGGTTTTGTAGGCGGGTAGCAGAAGCCCAGGTGTGTACTTCCGGCGGCGATCCTGTCCTGCCAGTGCGGACCAGGGCTTTTCATCCTGGTCAGGAAGGCCGATGGCCACTGGGGGACTGTGTCCCGTCTGGAGGAAGGGCAGGACCCTTCACGTAAGCAGGGCCTGTCTGAGCGTGGGCCAGGGACAGAAGCCAGATCCGTCTTTTGTTAGTGTTTTCCCCAACACAGCCTGTGATTATCAGCCTAAACTCGGCGAGCACGATTGGGCATGGAGCCCACGAGGGGACCGGGACACTGGTCTCCTGGGGAAGGCAAGGCTGGCGCCATGTGGAGACCCCGACTCTGTGCTGTAAAATGCAACATTGGCATTTATTGCAATCCAGAAACAGGGCAGTGAATCCAGTCTCTCTGGAACTCATACCTGCCATTAAATTTCCTGAGCCCCAAGCTACCCGAGGTGTTTGGGGTGAGATGCAGGCCTGGAGGAGGGTTGGCTCCTGTGGGATGGAACAAGGAACCATAGTGAAGCAGGACAGGGAGCAGAGAGCGCTCAAGATGGGGAGGGGCAGGGAGTAGAGGCCCATGTTGGCAGAAGATGGGGAAGGATGGAAGTCCATATGGTGCAGGATGAGCCCCCAGGCCCCTCTGAGAAGGGCCCTCCCATCCAGCTCTTGTCCTTAGGCCTGTCAGGACAGCTTGCTGTGGCCCGAGTCCTCCCGCCACAATGCAGTCAGCTCAACAAAGCAATTGGCAGGTGCATCTGTGTGTGACCAGCTTCCTGAGGGGGCCCTCCCCTTGCCTTCTGCACCTCCTATTTATCTCACTCCCACTGCCTTTTGCATTGACTGTACCCCATGCTGTGGCTCAGAGAAGGGCAGTCATAGGCCCTTGTCCACCCTGGCAATGCTCTGGGGTAGACTGAACTGTCATTGTGTGCAGGCCCTGGAGCCTGATGGCTGCAGTCCCACATGAGCGCCGCCCCTGCCGGCCTCCACGACTCCTGGCACTGATGGCGGGCATGCAGTGGGGGAGCAGGCCCAGGACTGAAGGGTTCATGGCCAGTACTATGAGGGGTGGGAGCTGGGAAAGATGCAGGGAGGGACTGTGGAGCCCTAACCCAGCCCATCAATTCTTAAGTCCTGGCAATTCCCAGCACCTATCATTGTACTCTGCACAGACACGGGCCAGAGTGAGTGCCCCTCCTAAGACTGTGCCCCAGATCCCTTACTTGCCACACCTGGTCTCTGGTGACAGCTCCCCACGCACCCACTCTGGATTCTCAGGCTGGCTGTCCCCAGCCCCAGCATCCAGTGTGGGCTTTGCCCAAGCCCCTCAGCACTGCTACCTGGGTGTGCATCCCCACCTGCAGTTACCTGGTCCCCTCTGTGGAGCCCCCATCCAGAAGGTACCTGGGAGGAGAGGGTGAGCCATGGGAACACTGGGAGCCTTCAGTGCCTCATTAGGAAACTGCACAACTCCCCTCTGGCAGGGGAGTTGGGGTTTGCTGCATAAAATGTCAAATTGCAGAAATTAAAAATGTAAATGCTGGCATCTAATTAACCAGTTGACAGCAGTGCACAGCTGCAAGTGACAGTGACTGATTGCCTTCTGCCAGCCTCTCTCCCCAAGCAGTTCAGCCCCGCCCACCTTCCCATTAACCCCTGGAGAGGGGAGGACCAGAGTCACTGCTTAAAAGAGTCTGGAGATCCTGTGGAGGGGACGTCTCGTGTTCATGGGGAGGGGCGTTAGAGGGACTTGAGAGACCAGCTGGACCACTCTTATGGCTACTTGGGAGCAGAGGCGATGCAGGAGACAGGTGTCACCCCTGTCCACCCTCTGCCAATGCCTTGGCCACGCACCAGCTTCCTTCCTTCCTTTTGTGCCCCTGGGTGCAGAGCTGGGCCAGACATGACACCTAGAGGGACAGAGCCTGCGAAGTCCATAGGAGACCCTAGACACCCACTGACTCAGGGTGCCGGGAGTTTCCATGTCTCCTTCATGTGCACAGCTCCATCAACTTGCTTCCCCATGTTCGTCTCTTGGTAGGTATTACTCAGACATCGGGAAGATGCCGGCCATCAGCGACCAGGACATGAACGCCTACCTGGCCGAGCAGTCCCGGATGCACATGAATGAGTTCAACACCATGAGTGCGCTCTCGGAGATCTTCTCCTACGTGGGCAAGTACAGCGAGGAGGTGAGCCCAGCCTGCTGGGGCCTGCTGGGAAGGACTGGGGCAGAGAGCAGCAGCAACCCAGCCCGCAGTAGCACAGTGCACAAGAATACCCCCCGACCGCCCCCGACGCCCGTGACTGTGCCACCTCCACTGTCCTGGATATGGGGCTGCTCTCTAAAGACTTGGACCCTAGAGGTTTCCATCCTGTAAACTCCTCATTAAGCCCCCTTCTCTAATATATAGATGAGGTGTTTATTTTTTTCTCTTTTTATTCTTACTTCTGCCCCACCATTCCTACTCTTATTTTGTTCCATTTCTCTTGGATCTAATTCATTTTAAACAAGGACCTCCCTACTCTCATGGGCAGGTGATATGGTCTGGTCCCACATACATGAGACTAGAGTAGAACACACAGAGGAGGACAGAGCAGGACAGGACAGAATAGCAGTGAGTCACAACAGAACACTATTGGAACAGAGCAGAATGGAGTCTGTTTAGTTGGTGTCCTCCCCAGGTGCAAAACCTCCTTTGGGGTCTCTGTCCCTGTACACACTGTCTGCTTTGGGGCCAGTACAAAGGTACTTATGGAGTTTCTGGGCTATGCAAGCTTAGAGTGAGGGGGTTCTGAATCCATGTCTCTGACAGTACACAGTCACTCTTTCAGTAAAGCTGGTAACAGGAGCTGAAACCAGTGTCCTTAGTTCTCTACTTTCTCCCAGCCTTGTTGCTGAGAGAAGGGCTAGGACCCCAGGTTACAAGGAGGCCTCCCAGCAGGCCACCCCAACATTTCATGGGCGAGAGCAGCATCATGCTGTGAGCCTCAGGTGAAGGGGAAGCCTGGGGGGTGGTGCTCTTAGGGCAAAGTTTCACAGCTCCCCGTGCAAGAGAAGTAAGGCGTGCACAGAGTATGCTGTGTCAGACGCAACTGGAAAAATCTTCTCAGCTTGGAAAGTCCATGCCATTGCCTAAAGCACACACGTCCACTCTCAGAATGTTCTGTCTTTATGAGCTGTCCACGCCAGTAACTGGCAGTTCTTGGCCAGCGTAGATGTTGGCAACTCTCACATGGTCTTTTCCATTAAAAATACATTTAATGGGCCTGGAAACCCCAAGCTGTAGGGGCCTCCCTTCAAGCCTGCAGCCTCCTCTTCCCTTCCGCCTCCTTCTCTCAGACCCCAGCTCCAGTAGGCTCCTGCCTGTTTGTCCAGTGTTCCAGGGCTGTCCTAGCTGCTCACAGGAGTTACCTGGCATTTTTCTCTCCACTGGCACAGGGCTGGCAGGTCCACCTCTCTGACAGATGAGTCAGTGAGGGTTCAGAAACCCTCATGTTTCACCCCACTTGAGAGTGATTTCCCATTACCCCCCACATCTCCTGGGTCTGAGTCCAGTTCTAACACATTATCCATCACGTGCACAGTCATTCACATTCATTGTCTTGCACCCATTGTCTGATCTCAAACAGGCCTTGGCAGACCCCCTCCCTTAGGGGTTAATGACCGCAAAGGCTGCTGACATAACTCTTCTAGGGCGATTTGTTTTAACACGTAACATTAAGCCAGAATCTTTGGAGATGGCTCCCCAGGGAGCCATTGGGGAGGGTTGTTCTTCCTGGGATTTCCTAATGTCCACGGACTCACATCCCACCTGGACCCTGTGCTCTGCTCTCCCCACTGGCACGGGACTGTCAGCCGTTTAACCTGCAGGTGCCTGGGCATCCCGCACAGATGTCTGTCATGGGCAATAGAGCACGCACATTTACTCAGACATGTTAGGTGTGCTGAGACCAGTGCTCCATGATCTTGGGGTACCTGTGCCCCAGTGCCCCCCACACCTCCCCATCCCTGTCCCCCAGGCTGTCTGCTTGCTCTGCAACCTCATCGGTGCATCTGCTCCTGTGTGCGAACCCTGGGGACCTGACTTGGGCACACCAAGTGGTAACCTCCCGTGCTTGGTCCTTCTACAGATCCTCGGACCGCTGGACCACGATGACCAGTGCGGGAAGCAGAAACTGGCCTACAAACTAGAACAAGTCATAACCCTCATGAGCTTAGACAGCTGAGACCCGTCCTTCCAGGGCCACCCTGGAGGGAGGGACACACCAAGCCGTGCCTCAGTCTAGATTATCATCTTTACCAAGTGCAAGTTCCGACTGGCGTCAGCAGCACCCCCTGAGCAGCGCTGTCTCTCTTTCCCTCCTGCCTCTTTCTGTCTCTCCCTCCTGCCTGGACACCTTCTCTTTCAGTTGCTCGGCCAACATGATTAAACCAAGCCACCGACCCTCAGTTCATCCAGGATGGGCCCATGGCGGGCACCCGACGGGGGGCCTGCTCTCCCAGCTGATTTTTTGCATCAGCAGCAAGGCCCAACCAGGGACAAGGAGCCTTGGACAGAGGACGTTGCTGTGCTGCTACTTTACCTGCCACTTCTCAAGAGTACCGCATTTGTCTGACCCTTGGTCGGGGGAAGAAGCATGGAGCTCAGTATTATCTTCACTGGGAAGACATCACCTGGCTTTCTCTTTCCACGTCCCTGTCTGCAGGTGCTCGGTCAGTGGTCTGGGCTCTTTGCAGCTGCGAGAAGAAAGGCCACCCCCTGCCCGTGGCTGGAGTCGGATGGGTGTGAGGAGCTGGAAGGAGCTCAGTGCACTGCCTCTCACTTGTTGAGTTGGCTTCCAGAGGCCTCTCCTCCCTTCGAGCCTTCTAGGAGTCCTTCCTAGTGCCTAGAGGGACCTGCCTATCTGGTCCCCTCCCTTGCCTATGGAAGGCCAGAAAGGAGAAAGAATAGCAGTTTCATTCCACCATGGAGATGCTCCTAACCTCTTAATCTGGCTCACAGTGGCAGAAATATAACATGAAAGGGGCGCCAAGGAAAGAGAGTTGCATCTACTCTGAAAGCAGACTTCGCTGTTTTCCATTCACCCCCAAATGCAGAAGAATTGCAACCACGTTCACAGGTCTAGTCCATTGCCAGGTCCCTGAGTGCTGTCTGGGGCACCTCCATCTTCCTTGGCCATCACTCATCCAGGGTCAAAGTAAAATGTAGAGTGCATCCAGGAGATTCTACCTCCAGCCGTCTCCATGGCTCCATCCCCACAGCCCTTCCTGAGGACTCCACAGAGGTTGGGGCAGACAGCCTAGCCCTGCCCCCCTGCAGAATCTGGTGCCATTGCTATGCAGATGACTTTGTCACTGGACTGTCCAGAATCCCTTGGGAATTATTTCATCAACTTCTCAGCTCTATCTTTAGTCACTGTCCTCCTTCATCTCTCCAGTAGTCATCATCAAGAGATCCACCTAGCACAAGTCCCATAGAGACAAATGAAGATGCCAGCCACACTCAGCCCCCAGCTCTCCACGTCTGAGAGGAACTGAAACATCACGCTAAAGGACCTGGCTGGAAATGGGAGAAGAGACATACAACAGACCTGGACCCTGGCATCTGTCTCTCCATCTGTCCTTCCATCTATGGACATACCACTTTAGCTAGTCGGACAGGTGTGCTCAGTAGGTGAGGACAAGGTGAACTGGGGCTATGGGGAGAGATGGTCTCATGGATGGTCATGGAAACCTGTCCTTTCCAAGGACGCTTCGACACATCTGGTCCAGTTTCCTGCCAGATGCACGTCTAACCTGGCAGTGCTGGTATCCAGTTGTCTGCCACCTGGGAGACAAGAAGAAGCACCGTCTAAGGTGGGACTGGGGATGAGGGTTCTACAGTCCGGCCCTCACTCCCCCAGCCTCTGGCATCATTCCCTGCCATCCACTGAAAACCAGCCCCACATGGGAGGGGAAGGAACCGCTCTGTTTCCAGCGAAGTCTATGGAGCATCCTGTTCTCTCCAGAACACTGGCCTCTTTGGAGGGGAAGACGTGTGTGTGTTCATGAGCTCATGTGTGCACCTGTGTGTGTGTGAGCATATATGTGTGTCTGCCCCGGGAGGCGGCAGAGAGTGCTGAACGATTTCTTGTCCTAGGTAGGAGGATTTTGAAGTGTTTCCCGTCTCTTATCATTCATCCTGCAATTTCAGGGCATTTCAACGCTTGCTGTCTATGCTGAGTGCTAGGGGTGAGGGTGGGGGGTGGGGAGGGGGGTGCAATGAGAGATCAGCTCATATAGGAAACCAGGGTGGTCAGTGGCCCAGGCCTGGACTTGAGGCTGGGCAGCGGTGACCCACAGGGTCTCATGTGGCATCAAGGTGGACAAAGTGGACAGAACCCCAAGTTCCTACCCAGAGGAAAGCGGGGGATGGGAAAGATGCATGCCAAGGGGAGAATAACCAAAAGTTTTGGCAAGTGAAGTCTGAGGTGAAGGAGCAGGATTTCCTACCTTTGATTGTTTTCCTCCCTCCCAAGAAGCCCGGGGCTCTGGCAGCCAGGAACGACGCACAGGCAGCAGCCGAGGAAGTGCTGTCTTGCAAAAATAGTTTTGCACATGTGAGAGTCAGGGAGGAGAGAGACACAAACCTATTTAACACAGATTTGCTGAATGGAAGCTGCGTGTGTGTGAGTGAGTGTGTTTTCTTTTTTAAGTTTTGCACAGTTAGAAAAAAATGAACAAGCAGAAGAAAAAGACTGTCCTCCCGGGTCTGTGGAAGCATTTATTTTTTACTGGATTATTATTGTTATTGTTCCTTTGTCGGTACAGAACATTTCCCCCCATGTTTTTGTTAGAAGAGACCCTTCAAACACCTCAAAGCAACGTCGGGAAGAAGGAGAGGAGGGCACACGTGTCCCTCGCCCTCTTTCCTCTGGGGGAGATTTTATTTTCTTGGCTGGGGTGGGGGTTGCTGGTGCCTTGTTCACCCACACCTTCAGCCTGCTTGGAGGTGGAAGAATGGAATGGGGCGAGGAGAAGCACAGCCCATCTCGCCCGTCAATATTCTCATCCCTTTTGATGTTTGGTTTCTTCCGTTTAGATTCTTGGTGCACGTGTGATATGTTTCAGAGTAAAGATAAGGCAGCACTCTCAAATATGCTGTCCTTTCCCCCCAAATCGTCTTTCCTTGGGACCCCCGTCCGCTCCTGGCAGATTGGAGATGCTAAAAGCTGCCTAAGTGGCACGGAGGCCAGTCTGGGCCAGAGGAGGGGCGTGGGCAGACTGGGCCTGTGGCGGAAGGCACTCTGTCACAGTTAACTTGCAGGGTCACCGGTCTGGTTAAGGTGGGATCTTTACCTGGCTCCTTGAATCCTGGGCACAGAGCACGGAGACGTATCCACCCCCACCCCACCCCTCCTCTCCAGCCACCAGGCCGCAAAGGTGCCGTGAGGTCCTATGTCCAAAGGGCTGCTGCATTAGGTGGGACTTGCATGTCAGAGGGAGATGGGCTGAAGGCGGGGAGGTGGGGAGCTCTACGGGGTCCCCAACTTGAAAGAATGGGTAGACAGAAGCTGAGACAATACTTGCATGCTAGGCACTTCTTCCGAAGTCAGTCTCCCCGGGGGTGGGCTCTGTCATTCTCTGTCCCTCATATGGAGATCCCCACATTTCTTGGTACCTGCAAATAGTATCATTAAGTGAGGTTGGCTGTTGGGTCAGTGACTTCCTCAGGAAAATACTTCTTGCCTTCTCTCAGTGTAGTTTTAAATTTGGGGACAAGGTAACCTGGGTGTCCCACCCACCAAGGTACGTTCACACCTTAGAGAGACAGACACTGTGACCGTCCCCCAAGTGAACCTGCGGGCCCGTGAGTGGGGCCTTGAACAGGCTGTGACCAGACAGAGGAGTCATTTTTAATAAATCCCAAAGTTTGAAGTCGTCTGTGCAGGAAGCAAAGAAGCAGGAAGAGCCGATAGGTAAGGCCTCCAGCCCCACTCTCACCCCCAATTCAGGCTGATGTGGACTTTCTGGTACGCCAGGTCCCCGTGCTCACGTCCCTATGCATGTCTGGCTTCTGAGTGTCCCCTCCTGTCCCTCTTGCCCATCTCCTGCACGCATAGCCTCTGCCCCAGGCCGTGTCTCCTGTGGGGTACAAGAGTTGCTGGCCCCTCTCTGGGCAGCTGGGGCCTCACATCCTCCCAGTGCTGTGTCCCTGAGTCATGGGGGCTTCTTGTCCAGCCAGGAGCCTGTGGGTTCCCCCTCAGAGGAACCACAGCAAGAGTTTTCCAAATGACCTCAGCTCCAAGAGGCAAGTCCTGCTGGTGTTTCTGGAACCCTAAACGATGCTGGGATTCATCTAGGTAGAAGCGCTGCTTACTTGGACCTAAAAGGAAAGTCCTATTTTCCATCTGTCTCCTTTCTCAGGACTAAAGGGACACTTCTTTTGTCTTCACGGCTGTAAGTCAAAGACTTAGCCAAGGGAAGGCTAAGGTTAATTATCGGTAACCAGAAGCAAACATTGCCCCCTCACAGAGCCAACAGTGGGCCACCCCGATGATCACCCCAGCCCAAGTGTGAAAGTTCTCTTAGAGGCATCTCTGTGACTGAGTACCGTTCGGGAACCACGAGTCCCTGGAGAAGACCCCACACTGGGCAGGCCTTCTGTCCTCCCTGGCTTCCCTCTTGTTTCCAGTCCATGAAAGGGCCTCCTCTCAGCATCCCCTTCAAGTCACTGAGGTCTCTGGCCCCTCAACTCCTCTCATTAAGAAAAAAGGGAGGCTATATAGTTGTTCCTTTTCTGTTGATGCGTTTAAGCAGTCCAAGATTTAAGAGTCCAAATGTGGATATAAAGTCCAAATTACAGGAAAGCAAAACTCTTTATCTGTGATTTCCAAAGGGATGGGGGGAAGTGCAAGGCCAGGGTGGGGCCTCCCTCATTAAAAAATGGGTCAGGACCTCCCCAAGTGTACAGGGCCAGGGGCGCATCCTCCATGGCTGCTATATTCCTGATGCTACCTTTGGCTGGTAAGGGCCCAAGATGCTGCCCCCTCCCGCCACCTCTCCCCCATAGGCGTGGTGAATGAGAGCCTTATTTCACAGGGTGGGAAGCTGAGGTCACACCGAGGCGACACTGACAAGGCAGCTCTGAGAGAGGTCTGGCCTCAACAAGGCTTTTCTCTTGGTGCTCTGAGGGTGGTGAAACCCCTCCTGGGAACAAAGCCAGCCCCTCCTGCTCAGAAAGGAACCCACAGTAAAAGTTTCAGACATTCAAGAGAGACTTTTTTTTTTAAATAAAACTTGAAATTTTTGCTCCCCAATAGTTATTTTTTATTATGGGGAGTACCCAACTTTATAAAATATATAGGATTTTAGGATTATAAAAGTAATACTCATTAGAGTTCCAATTAAATTCTTTTTCCAGTTCAATTCTTTGAGTAGATTGGTGACAACCAATGCAAAGCTAAGCAAAACAGAACAAAATGCCTAATGGATAAAAAGAACTTTCTATTTGTGTTGGCAGAGATAGTGAAGTGGGCCAGGGGCCAGCTACCTCCCCCCCACTTCACTATGTTCAGTCTTGGTCTCGGGGCTGCCCCTAGTGTTGCTGGGTCCCACAAGGTTGGCTCCAGCTCCCCTTCAAATACAGGTACACCCTGCTAGGGACGGGTCATGGGGAGCCCACATACCTTCCCCAAGAACATGCATGCTCATGGAAATAGACTCTGTCTAGGCAGCTCATCTTGCACCCGTTTCTTTACTGGAGTTAGAACTTCTTTTGTTCATAACTTTGATCTTACAGCGCAAGCACATTTTGGAAGGGTTCCCTTATAAGAGTAGAACTCAAAACAGAGGATACAGTTAAAGAACAAGGCAGAGGACACTCAGAAACAGACTACTTGACCCAGCAGACCAGAGAACACAGTTCAGGCATCAGACCAGGATGGGACAGGGGTCCCCGTGTTCGTCCCTCTCACTTCCCTGCTGTTCCCGTCAGCTTGTCGGCTCGTCAGACCTTCCGTTCTTTAAAAAGAAAAGCTAGTTTACCTCAAAGAATCTTGTTTCCATTTGGAAACTAACGACTTTGTGTTTTAGAGTGCATGACCCCCTCCCATATCACTCCCTGCCTGGGTCCATGGGGGGCTGAAGTCAATGATGGCTGCATTGACCAAGACTGAGACCCCCCCTCCAAGTCCTGAGGTGGTAAGGAAGGGTTGGCTGCTGCTGCCCTTCTCCCCATGTTCACTTGTAGGGACCAGCCTATTTCTTCCAGCAAGGTCCTGCCAAGTTACCATAGCAACCAGCAACTCCAGAGTACAACAGACAATGGCTCAGTGAGCAGGTGTGGGGGGAGAGGAGTCTGGCCTGGTCAGATGAGTGAAGTCTCAAAGCTAGAGGGAAGAGGTGAGACAGGAATGGATGAATGGCCCCTGAAGGAGGTGGAGCAGGTCAGGTCGTTCCTGTTCTTCCCCTCCTTTCAGCCCTGTCACCCCATTTCTGTTTCCATAAAGCTCCCACCTTTAACACTGACCCTTGGTTAAAACAACGCAAACCACATCTTTATACAACAGTGTTATACTGAGCCTCAAAGACAGGTGGACGAAATCTACTAGAGGAAGAGGTATCTTCTGGTTTTGACTCCTAAAGAAGAGTATCCTAGTCAGATTAAAAACAGATTTAAAAAAAGTTTTTAAAAAAGAAACCTATGCTATTTAAATTGGAGCCCAGTTGTAACTTGGTAAAGGCAAGCTTCTGTACCTTTGTTATAATTAATTGTATACCTGTGTATGTAAATATAAGGCATTCCTATTTTGCAGTTCAGAACAAAAAAAAAACCTATTTGTAATATAGAATAAAGTTTATTAAAAAATAATAAAAATGCAGTTTGGGATCTGTGTCTTTCTTTGGATGTCTGGCTGGAAGGGAGAGGGGCAAGACCGGCCAGGAGTATGAGGTAGCCTCTGGGGTTTAGCAATCTAGAGGGGTCTAGAGCTCTTCTCTCTCCAGCTGCAAAACACCTCAACTCAACCACCAGAGATGATTCCTTCTGGGAATCAAACCCTGCTCTCCATTACAAAGCAGCAGTCTGATAAGGGAAAGACAACGAGCTATCCATCAGACCTACCAACAGGCCAGATGTCACATTCCCACCCAATCCAGTCAGCCTCTGAGTCCTTCTCAACACAGCCCTCCAGGGAGATGCCCAAACCATTTAGGGCTGGAGAGGACACACAGTTATCACCCCACTTCAACTCTTCTGGGCAAAGTCCATCCTAATATGAATGTCTTTATCCCTACTTTTGATAAGAGATGGAGATTTTGACTCCAAATGTGCCTCTGTGTGAGAAACAGGACAGGAAGAGGCAGAACGAGCAGGGTAGCTATGGGGCCAGGCTGGGAAGGGCCAGAACTTCCGTTGCTACGCTGGCTCAGGGACGCGGGTGAGGGGGAAAGGGAAGCACGTTGGTGGTGCAGCCTCGGCTCAGCCTGGGGGCAGGAAGGCTGCGGGCCCTGCATTTGGGCAGATGTTTTGGCCTCTCTGAGTCTCCATGTCTCTAAGAAATTCCAGTGTTCTTATTATTTGAAGTAAAAGCAGAATCAGTGAGAGAATCAGGAAGGAAGCAGGATGAAGAGGGAGAAACAGGAAATGGAAAGATTAGGGAAGGAAGATAGAAAAGAACCCCTGGAGTGACCCAAGCACAGGACTTCCGGCCAGCTCGTCCCTCCCCTCTGCCTGCTCCTCCCCTCCCCTGCCCTAGACTCCTCCAGCCTTCAAAGCGGAGCTCTGCTGGGACATAAGTACAGGGTACTTGCAGAGAGGGAGGGGAGGAGTGCAAAAAGGGGAGAAGAGAATGTGGGTACCTCTAGGGGTCACAAAGTTCCAAGATCAGGAGGTGACTTGGTGAGATGTCCAGGCACCCAGTCTTGGTCCTACTACACTGTCCCACCTTCCAGAAGAGATCCCTTCTGAGGTGTGAGCACTTACTAAACTAAGGGGCCACAACCAGAGGCAAGGAACCCGAGATGCCCCAGGCTCAGGGACACCCACCGGCCAGGACAGTCAGTGAGGACTGAACCCCTTCAACCTTGGGACAAGGTGAGAGCAGATAACATCTGGGAGGGAAACCTGGAATGAGCGAGTGAAGACCTAGCCCAGAGTGAATGGATCGAGATCAAGAGTCGTTAATAGTTTCCACTACAGGAAAGTGAAATTGACGAACAGGAAGAAGATGGTTCCCTTCTCCTGACAGTGAGGCAGGCAGTGACATGGCAAGGAACGCCGTTCTGAAAGTCGGGTCTGGGATGCCACATGCCCTCAAGTTCCCACCGGGTCCCCAGGCCCCTTTACTTATGTGATTTTACACTTCATCACAACCGACCACCGTCACCTGGAGCGCATGGCTCACCTCTCTGTGATCTGTTTCCTTACTCATAAATTGAAGACAGTTCTAACATTCTGTGAAGCACAAGAGATTGTTGGCAGGACCGATTTAGGGAATTCAAGAGAGGAGACCCAGTGCACTGCTGTACCAGCCTGCAGGATGATGACTAGTCATAAAGTTGATATTTTACAAACAAAAGCATGGTTGGGCCTCAATAGCACATTTGAAATGGAGGCTGTGTTCATCTTTTTGGGCTGCCACAATGGAGGCATTTCTCTCAAGGGTAGAAGTCCTGGGTCCAGGCACCAGGGCTGGTTTCTGTGAGCTTTCCCTTCCCGGCTGGCAGGCAGGTCCTTCCACGACACACGAGCAGAGAGTGAGCAAAATCTCTGCTGTCTCTTCTTATTAGGACACTAATCCTACTAGATTAGGGTCCCACTCTTACAACCTCATTTAACCTAATTATTTCCTAAAGGCCCTGTATCCATATTTAGTCACCTTGGGGATTAGGGCTGAATGGGGAAGGGGGAGGGTGGGCACACAGACGAATCCACGGGATATGCCTTATTTGTTCACTGCAGAAAGGGAAGTAACCTTATGAAATATGTATGTTTTGATTGCTTGACTATGAGGCCACTGACGGCAGAGACCATCCCTGTTGAGTTCATGTTTCCCAAGGTTAACAAGCATCAGCACTGAGTCAGTCATGACGGAGGCAGGACAAAGGGACAAAACTAGGACAAAGCCAGAGGCTACCGAGTTGTTCCCTGGGTTATCTTCCCCACTGTAACCAGCATGCCCTCCGTTCACGTCCACATCAGACTGCATACCCCCACCCAGGAATGTTTTAGCTGAAGGAATTGAAAGCTCCCTAACTTTCCTGAGTTGCAGGACTGACTATTTCTCCCAGGTACAGACCAGGTCCTTCTGTCAGACTTACCCTTGGGTCAGCTGCTCCTGCAGGAGCAGAGGAGATGGAGGCAGGTCCCTTCTGCAGCTACCACCTTCCTAAAACCCGCTTTTGCTTTAGCCAAACCCCCACTTTGAACACTGCCCACAAGTAGGGTTGCTATGAGTAACTGCTAAGCCCAAAGGCAGGTGCATGTGTAGGGGTAGCAGGTAAATTGTGTCTCTGGTTGACAGGTCGCTTCATCCATGCTTCCCACCCCAGTAAGGGAGGCTGACCAAACCACTTGCACTGGGGCCATGAAATATGAGTATTAGAAATACGTCACCAGTAGTGATCCACCATTAGCACTCCACCAGCAGTGCTCCATCATCCTGGACCACAGAGAGAGGACAGTGATGACGCAGAGCGGAGCCACAGACCACCTGAGATTATGTCACATGAGCAGACAAAACCATCTCTGCTGTCTGGTGGCCACAGCAATCCCTAGACTGTCCTGACTGCTACAGCCTACACAAGGTTCCTTCCCCAAGAACTGATGAAGTCTCAGCTTTCACCTACAGAGAACTATTCTTTTGACCTGAGTCTTCATATTGAAAGTCATTATTGGCTATTTACACTCAATGGAAATCATTTTGTGAAGGTTCCTAATGTTCTGCAGCTGTGTTTTGGGGCTGATGAGGGAAGAAGGGGAAGATTCAGAAAAGGAGCAAATGCAGAGAGAACAGGAAGAAGGAAGTGGAGTGGAGGAAGGGGAAGAGGAAAGGGAAGAAAGCACCTTCTGCCAACTCTGAGCTGGAGGCTTCCTGCCTCAGGACTGTCCAGCCTGCCTGTGGGCCCTGCCTCCAGCCCCGTGGGAGTGACACCCCTGCATCTCACGTTGCCCTCGGGGAAGCTGTCTTTCCATCTAGGGATGAAGCCAACCAACGTCATTTTAAAACATGATCTACAGGGTTCTGTGTACTTGGATTTTGTTCAAGGATCAGACGTCATAAAAGCAGACTCATCTTTGCTAGGGACACAGACCACGCACTCAACCCAGGTCCTGGCCCCAGATGGCAGGGTCGTTATCAGCCAGGAATGGCAGTGCCTGTGATGTCCAGAAAGGCCCATTCGCAGATAGTTTTCTATCACCACCTGGTTCTAACAAAGTCCTGGTGACCCTTCTAAGATACAGGTGGTGGGGAAGGGGGTGGAGCGCTCATGCCCCAACACAAGGAGGACCTTCTCGCCCCTGTTCCACTTTGGAGCACAGACCTGTACTGCTGCTTATCCACCTCCCAAATTCCCCAAACAGCTCCCCCTCCCCATTAAGCCCGGCTAACCCTAAGCATACCAGGGCAGACCTGTGGTCATCAGGAAATAGAGCAGCCAGAGAAGGGAGGCTGGCGGGTCCCCAGGCTGTGCTCTGGGCCCGATTCACCAAAGCTCATCCTGTTTTCTTAATAGAAAAGCTAGGCAGGTGGGTCCCCGTGGGTGAGGTTATGTATACTGACCTGAGCCCCACAGTGTCCTTCTTGTCCCTTCTTCCACTGTAGCTTGCCTCCTGCTTTGATTCCTGTGGACACTTGTCTTGCAACCATCCCAGACTGAGTAGGTTCACCATCGGTTCAAGCAGTCTCCTTGTTATCTTAGCCGTTTTCATTTTATCTACTGTGCTTTGCCAGTCTCCACCATGCTTCACCATACTCTGGCGCCACACCTCGGCTTCCCCTCGCGGCGTCCCCGTGACACTACCTTTATATACCCAGTCTCTGCGCAGGTGCGCCCACCTGCGCATGCTCACACCCTACTTGAGGTGCGTGCCGTCAGGCATGCGTGCAGGACTGCAGGTGTCCATCATCGACACCAATGGCGGGAGGGTGGAAAAACCTGATAACCTCTCATTTACCTTACAATCCACCCGCTCAGTGTTTTCCGCCATACAATTTATACACAAGTTTCCTTTGGCAAATATGAACATTGCAGCCATGAACCACAAAAGTAAGCTGAATACAACTGAACACAGAAATACAACAAAATACAAACTGAATACAAATATACTCAGGCAGGGCACCAACCTAGGGGCGAAAAGATAAAGAAGTTATTGGCATCAGCAATGGGAGTGCCCTCCCATCTGGCAATACACACGCCAGTTTTGTATCTGAGGATAATATTGTAGCTGGCATCAGTGGCCTTCTGGGTCATCAGAACCACATACGCTTTGCCAGTGAGGAGGCATCAGAGGGCTCCACGTACAGCAAGAGTGGTGAGCTCATAATAGGCCACAAAGTCATCGCAAATGTCCCTTTTAGAATTGCTCTCTGATCTGCCACCCCACGGTGGGTAACACGCACCCGTGGCAGCTACTGCGCAGTCACCCATGGTGTTACGTGTCAATTGGCCTCCAGGCCTCGACCCCAAGAGGCTAGCAGAGCCACCCAGCGCATGTGGGGAGCCTTCACAGTCCGGGGCCATCCCCAATCCACAGTCCGCCATGGGCCCACCCAAGTCAGGGCTGGCAATAAAATGTTGCCCTGTCGTCCAAATCCAGGCTTTAACAAAATATCCCGAGTTTGTATTTGTAGCTGGCTAGGAGCAGCGGCAGGATGCAGCAAAGCCTCCACTGGCGCTAAGCCGCCTTTCCAACTCCTCCTTTACCCGTCTGCTCAGAATCATTGAGAACCTGCTCTGGGCCCTGCTGGCATTACAACTGGCATAGTCGGCAGGATGATTCGCTGCAGACAGGTGTGGAGCCCTCCGAAGATGTGAGGAGGGACTGAGAGGTGGCTGACCATGAGCATGTGACCGCTGGAGGCGCCATGGCAGCACAGGAGGTGGCCAAAGTCCAGGGGCTGCAGGGAGAGCCAAAGATGCCACAGGAGCGCAGGAGGTGGACAAGGTCCAGGAGCTGCGGGACAAAACCTCGAGTGGAGGAGGAGACGGCCGCCAGGACCAGCCCATGACCCCTGAGGCAGCAGACTTGTTGGAGAAGAGGACCGCGATTTGTCATTTGGAGCTCACCCACTGCTGATGCAAGCAAGGAAAGGACCGATGGATTCGGACCGACAATCTTGCCAGAAAGCTGAAAACTTTGGCAGGTTGAGGTTTTGTTTATTGTAGCCTGGAGTGGATGGTATTATTTGTAAACTCCAGGAGATAAAAATCAAGGGGTGCCAGTGGGCCAAGCAGCCTGTGCACTGCCCAGCACTCCCAGGGCCACAGCCCAGAGAGGCAATGGCCAGAGCAGAGGAAGGGGCAGGCATGAGAAGAGCCCAAGAGTGGCTGAGGGAGGAAGCCCTCGCCAAGTTCTCTGCAGCCAGGCACTAGAGGTACCAAAAGCCAACTAGAGAAGGCAAAAGCTGGTGCTAGGACTGGGAAGCCCTGAGCCGGCTGGTAAGCAGCCTAAGCCTCGTAAAGAAGGCCAGTGAGTTTCTTAAAATCACCTGTGTGATGCCCTGTTTGTTACTGAGTGAGGGTGAAGAGCTGAGAAACCACCCTTGGGAGACAGGAGGGGAATATGGCTTGTGGTGGAACCGAGAGGCCGCACGTGGAGCTTGTATCCATGGATCCCCGACTCATGTGCGTGTGCACAGGGCTGGCTTGAGTGCAGGGGCTGCGTGTCACATGTGGCTATGAAAGCCGAGTGTTGGAGTGACGGCAGAGAGTACCCTGGGCATTGTGCAAATACCCCCAAATACATAGTATTGCAATCCCAAGAGTGCGAGCACCCTGGGGGTGGGTGCGGTGTGTGGCTTGTGGCTGAGACCACAGCCAGAGACCAGGAAGCCTGATGGCTCCTGCGTGTGACGGCAGATACCGAGTGGTTCCTGCCTCGCATGATCAGTGCCTTCAGCAGCAGACGTGGTGGATCATCTGCTGGTGCCAATAATCTTGTCTTTTGCCTCTAGGTTGGTGCCCTGCCTAGGCTTATTTGTATTCTGTTACATTGCTATATTGAGTTGCATTCTGTTTACTTTTGTGCGTCATGGCTGCAGTGTTTATATTTGCCTGGTAGAAAACCCTAGGGGGTGGATTGTAGGGTCAGAAAAAATTGTCAGGCTTTCTGCCCTCCCGCCATTGGTGTCGACCATGGACACCTGCAGTCCTGCACGCATGCCTGATGGCGGCCCCTCAAGTAGGGTGTGGGCATGCGCAAGTGGGCGCACCTGGGCTGAGACACAGGGCATGTAAGGACGGTGTCATGAGGATGCCAGCAGGAAAGAAGAGAGGGAGAGAACAGAAAAAGAGGCAGCGAGAGAGAGAAAGGCCAAAACAGCAGCAGTAGTGGCAGAGACATATGAGGCGAGAGAGCCCAGAGAGTGAAGATGTGCCGGGGCCCAGGAGGCTGGCAGGCTCCTGGCCCCCGGCCCCCCTGCCTGCTGTGGACCTGGTAACATCTCATGTAAAGACTAATAAAAGAGGCAGCCGTCCTTCTGCCCACCTGTGACTCTGCAGGTGCTTCTCTCCATCAGCTCTCTTCTCTGCAGGGCAGCTCTTCCTGCCCACTTGTGGCTATGCAAGTGTCCTTTACTCTGTTGTCCCTTTCCCTATTAAACCTGCTCTTTAAAATAATAAAACATGAAATAAATAAATAATAAAAGCCTGACAACTTTCTCTGACTCTGCAGCAGTGCCAGCGAAGCTCCAGGAAACCAGAATGGTGAGCCCCTCACCTGGAAAACAGTGGTAGCTTCCATCGCTAGGATGTCTCCAAATCCCTCCCTGGCAGCCTTAACACATTCTCTGCATGCACCAGCAGCGAAGTTATGCCCAGCCCTGCCCCCTGGAGCAAGTTCCCTACAGTCTCAGGTTTCTCATTTGTAAAGACAAATAATAGCTTCCTTACAGAATCGCTGAGATGAACAGGTGAGGTTAGGATGACAGAGCAGGTGGTAGCTTTTAGTGCAGAGTGGCAGGGTCCTCAAGGAACCCCCAAAATCCCCGCCAGGTTATCGCTCTAGTCCTTGCTATGAGCAGCACCCAGCTAGTGTTTGCTCTAAAGTGTGTGTTAAATGAAAGAATAAAGTTGGTGCAAGAATCTCTCCACGGCTCAAATGCTGAAATACAATACGGGTCATAGCTTTGCAATCAATTACCAAAGCAGGAATGAAAGTGACCAGACTCTGAGTTTTCCTCAAAAGCAGAACCTGAGACAAGGGTCACTGGGCAGGTGGCTTATTTTTCAGGCATGGTCTCAAAGAACAAGAGGGTGGGCAGGAGAGTGAGGACAAGTCAGATGAAGGCTGTCTCACAGCGCTAGTCCTTACTCTGGGCAGAGGGACTCAACTCCCCAAACCTCTCGGAAGGAGAGAATGGACTTCAGAAAGGACTTCAGAAGGTCAGCTCCTGATCCCCACTACTCAAGGGCTGCCCAGTGGGCTGTATTCCCTAAGCCGTCTAGATTTGCAGGCGTGGACAATGTCTAGGCCCCACCCAGGGACCCGCAGGGGTAGGAGCGGAGGAGCCTTGGGACAGAAGACAAGGGGGAGGCCATGTCTGTCCCTAAAGCAGATGCTGCCAGGCTTTGGACCTGCCACCTGGTTGCTATGGCAACAGCAGGAGTTGAAAGGTGGGTCAGGAGGGTATGAAGTGGGGTGCACTACAGCACAATATGTAATCCTTTGGACCCTTTAAAATGCTATAAGAGCAAGATTAAAGCCATTTCAAAACATTTTCCTGTAAGAGCCCTCAATTTTCCGCTACCTTTTCATTTTTCCATTACTTCCATCATTGGCTACAGTCTGTGCATTTCTTCTCCTTTCCTTTATTCACAATGAAACCAAGTTTCTATTGCACCTGGAAAGTTGTGACATGTGGGATAAGGAAAGAACATCAGAGCCACACAGGACCAGGATGTGGGTGAGGCTGGGATTCGCCCGCCCCCGCCTCTGACTCATCAGATGCTCTGATGCCTTTTCAGAAGGACTTGTGGCAGCTTAACCTTCCAAGCACCTCTGCCTTTCTCCTCCATGCCTGCAATTAGCACCTTACTCTGGATGGCCGTAGCCTCTAATTGCCTGTAATGCACCACTCAGCACTTTAACAGAACCAATGCTGATATGAACATAACTTTATTCCCTGATAATTTCACCATTTTTATGTCCTGTCTCCTCAGTTCAGCAATAGACCAGGTCTTATATTTCTTTTATTCTGAACTCAAAGCTGGATAAACAGTAATAGATAAATACCCATTATTTTCTCGAGAGCTCCGGGCCACAAGATCAGGTGCCTGATGAAGAGCATGGAATGAAACCAAATGATCCCAGAGACTAGGTTTTCTAAATGACCTTGGTCTTCTGTATCCTATCAATTAAAAAGAAATTAGTTCTTTTCAGAAAATGTAGTGCAGATAAGCTATTTGGAGGAATCAAGGTAAGAATAACAATGTTGGGTAGGACTGTAACTCTGTGCCAGAAGGACTTCGCCTCCCAAGACATACAGGACTCCCTGGGAGAGATGATGCCGTATAATGAGCTGATATATTGATGTCACTGAGATACATCATCTCACCCCATTCTCAGGGTCCAGCCCCATGCAGCAGCTGTCAGCTTTCAGCTTTCATTAACTATACCCATTTCATAGATGAGTACACTGAGGTTCAAAGCATTATCAACTCAAAATCCACAAATGGTGAGTGCTAGAGGTGACAGACTGAGATGGGAGTCTAGGTTTCTCTTCTTTCAAAGTCTATGCTCTTAATGACTGTGCTACATTAAAAACAGACATTAAACAGAGCCGGCCTCTGTCTCTCTCTCTCTCTCTCTCTCTCTCTCTCTCTCACACACACATTGATGGGTTGATAGATTGTCAATCACTACAGCATTTGAAATGCAAAGGATAACACAAAGAAAACAGAAAGTGTAGTCATTGGGTTGCATTTGTGAACTTAAGCAGGTAGAGGATGGAATTTGAAAGTGGAAGATTCTGCTGGAAAGATTTGTAGTTAGTGGAAAGTTATTTTGTGTGTGTTTTTTAAAGATTTTATTTATTTATGCATACAAGAACTTGGGTACAGGCCAGAGGTTTAGGGGGTGAGAAGATTCACCAGAGACAGAACAGGAAAATCTACTGAAATACACTGCTGAGGGAAACAGCAGGTGAGGCAGGAGAGGTCTGCTGTGCCACCTGGGTCGTCTCCCTGGCCAGGGATCGAACTCATGCTGCAGTGGCTGCAGACGCCCCACAGTGCAGCGCTCAACTCTGGTTAGTTGAAAGTTCTAAGGATTACCATTCACAGGAATGGGACCTGGGTAGACTTCCTGTGAGATGCACACTAGTTCAGGAGGGATCTGTGTTCAAATCTCCAACCCCATACTTCGTTGTATGTGTGCCACCTCAGATATGGGTTTACAGCTCCATGCCTCAAACCCCACATTTTTGAAATGGAAATAATTTTGAGAGAGTTGTGAGGACACAGTGTGATCTCACTCACAAAGTCTAACATGTAGCAAGCACACCTCAGGAAGATAGCAATTCTGAACACTGTGTCACTAACTCACCACGGGCAATCAGTTTCCCGTGAGTTTTTTATCAGCCTGGGCATGACAGAGGCCTCAGCTAGAGCTGAAGGAGGTAAGCACATAGGCAGGCACTCCTTCACTTTCCCATGGCACCTCTTCCCAGCTGGGAGAAGACCAGTGTTAGCTCCCTCAGCAAATGATCTGCTCTTGGTCTATAGCTGGTAGTTGCCATTTTGTAAAACAATCAACTGGACATGTAGCCCAGACAAGGGCAAGACGCAGGACATCCTCATGCTACTGCAGCTTATCCAAACAGAAACCCCATTTCCTTGCTCTGTGGTTTGTCAGTCCCTTACAAAATGTGACACCCCTTCTCCCACCACAGAACCCATGGACACCCCTTCCATTTGGTACTTGGGTCTTGTGACTCGGCTGCCTCTTCAGTCTCTTTTCCTTGGATTCACTTGGACCCAGTTCCACAGAATCTTTGAAACAGAGGGAGGCCCAGCTGCCAGCACCCAACATATAATCACGACCACTGCCTCCCTCACATTCCCCAGAGAGCCTAAAGGGGCCTGCTTAAGGTCCTGGCCAAGCAAGTCTGTCTTTCCTGGCACTCTGACTGGACTTCCCGGGGTGTCCTGAGTAAGAGTTGAAGCCAGGCTGGAGGAAAGAGCAGGCCCCAGTGAGTTATGAGGCTGTAATTCCATCAAGGGCTTCTGGAGAGATCATAAACTCATGTCCCAAGTCTCCCGCCCTCCCCCCCCCCCCGCCCCTTCTCTCCCCAGGGTGATTTACAAGCCTATAATTCTGAGGCGGGACTGCTTCTTATTTCATATAATCTAAATATTTTCCCAAAGACACATTGGACCTTCTCTCAGCTTCCAGCTTCCTTCTTTACAGCAAAGAAGCAGCAGCAGCACCCTCTGGTGGCTGGAGGCCCATGTGGGCGGGCGGGGGTGGAATTACCAGCCACCACCCCACACCACCACCCTGCTCCCATGAATTTGTGAAAGGAATATGACCTCTGCTTCAGATGGCCTGTGGAAACCCAAGTCATGCCTGAAACCAAGTGGGATGAAGGTTCCTTCATGATCGAGGACATGCTCATGTGGGCCAAGAGGACTCACACCTTGATTTCAGTTCATGGGCATTTTTGAGGTCCAGCATTCATGGCGTCTGCCAAAGCTCCTCACATTGCCAAGCCCTGTCTTCTTAATATGGGTGTGATTTTGCCCATCACACCTCTTCAAATACTAAAGACTGTGTGTACGTGTTTGCAACATTGCCACAAACCCACCTGGCCCCAACATCACCCTGAGGCCAGGGAAGCCGTACTACCTGACACTAGTTTGTGTGGTTCTTCATTATATGTCCTCCCGCTGGGTTCTAAGCTCCCTGAAGGCAGGGGCTTCCTCTGTTGGACTCTGCTGTATCACCAGCACCTGAGACAGGGCATTGCCCCCAGCAAGTGCCTGGCAACGTTTGTTGAGTGGAGGATGAATGAGCAAATGAGTAAATGAATGTGTGAGAAGGAATGATCTGCAATGGTGATCCAGAGGTTGACCATGAAACAGAGATTTGTTTAAGTCCAGACCCCAGGATGAGGATGGTGGGGCGGGTACCGGAACCTTCTGCCTTCTTTCCCTTATTGCTAACTACTTCAGTTTGGGTGGAGGTCCAGATGCAGTGGGTTGCATGTAGAGAAAAAATATGGCTCTCCTGAAGTGGCCCTGGAACAGGGCCAGGCAGCGGGACCCTTAAGAGCAGCCCATCCTGCCAGGTGTGCTGAAGGGCCCTTGTCAGCCTGGACAAGTGTCCATCATGGAAGCGACAACAGTGATGTGTCATCGCTGAGTTCTTAGGGCACCTGCCTGCAGGATCAGAACAACAACTAATGGCCTCAGTCACACGGAGCAGTGGTCCCCTCTCAGCCCGTACCACTCTGACACCAGCATCCTCCCCACCCTTCTGCCTTTTGCCTTCTGCCCGTGCTTGGCTTTTCCCTTTAAGATCTGTTCCTTTCCTCCTCGGTGGTAGCTGGTAACTATGGAAACTACAATTAGGCTGTTTTGCTCAATGTCTCTAAAAATTGCCAAGTGCAGGCAGCAGCAGCCCCTGACTTATGAGAGACCTAACCCAAGCTTTTCCATATGTTCCTTTAGGACACACCCTTTGGGCATTTAAGAAAATGTCCTCAATCTACCCATGATGAAAGACCACTTTCTTTTTCTAAAAATTTCTGATTCATTGCAGTCCTGCATTTTTCTAAAATACTATGAAAACAAATTAGGAAAATGAAATAAAAAATATATGTGTAACATACAAACCCTCATTTTATAATAGTAAATTCAATAGCTATAAAAGTACTCTTTCAAATAGCTCCAATAGTTTCTCAGTGCTTGCTCTTGAGGTCCATCCTGTATCCTGGTGGGGGAGCATCAGTTTGAGCACTGGCTTCAGTCATCAGCCACACTCTGGACAGGTCTGCCCTGGGGCCTCAGGAAGACCCTCTGGAATTCCCCCCGTCCATACCCTGACAGACAGTCACCACTTTTTCTATCTGATCTGTGAGCCCCCTTTGCGTTTTAAAATATTGAGACATACTTTTTAGTACAGTAAAACAATCAATAATGAGTATGATTGTACGAATGATTACAGATGTATACCAACCAGATTAAGATACAAAACTCCCTCCAAAAGTTCCTTCCTGTCCCTTCCCAACTCCGCACCCCCCACCCCAGCTATTCTGATTTCTGTTGCCATAAATTAGTTTCACACTAACTGCATGTAAGTGGGATCAAATAGTGTATATATATGTATATGTGTGTGTATATATATATATATATATATATATCCCTAGTTTCTGGCTTCTTCCACTCAATGCAGTGTCTGTGCTTGCTTGCTGTGTGATGTCTCCCATTGCTTCAATGAGTATTCTTGGACAGCTGTTTCTGTACATATGTATTTCCTGCTTTCAGATTAATATCTAAGAGAATAATTGTTAGATCATAGGGGAGGCCTACCTTCAGATTTTAAGTAAATATTGCTCAATCATTTTCCAAAGTGATTGAACAAATTTGTACTTCCATCAAAAATATCTAGAATCCAGGTTGCTTCACATCTTCATAAGACTTGATGCTGGTGGTCCTTTCCATGTTACACATTCTGCGGGATAGAGAATGGAGTGTCATTGTTTTGATAGCTTTGATAAAACTGCAGTGGCTATCACTTTATCATTGAGGTATTATTGACAATGTAACATTATGTTAGTTCTAAGTATACCACTTAATAATTCCACATTTTTATGTATTGGGAAATGATCACAATAAGTAAGTCTAATGAACATCGGTCACCATACTTAGTTATACATATTTTTCTTGTGATGAGAACTTTCAAGATTACTTTCTTAGCAACTTTCAAATATACAAAACAGTGTTGTTTATTATTATACATTATACCATGAGGACTTATTTATTTTCTTACTGGAATCATGTGCCTCTTGGCCCTCTCCACCTATTTCCCCATCCCACCCCCACTTCTGGCCACCACCAGTCTCTCTCTTTATATCAGTATGTTTTCTTGGGTTTTTCTTTCTTTTTGTTTTTAGATTCCACATTGAGATGGAAGAGCATCTTTGACTTTTATTAATGTATTATCAGTGAGATCATAAGACATTTGACTTTCTCTATCTTTATTATTTCACTTAACATAATGCTCCTAAGGTCATTCATTCTTTTAGCAAGTTGCAAGATTTTATATATATACATACACATGCATACATACATATATATGTAAATATGAATATTTACATTCATCCAACAGGGGTAAGTTAAGTCATTTCCATATCTTGGCTATAACATAATATTACATTGTCAATAATACTTCAATAAGAAGGTGATAGCCACTGCAGTTTTGAAGAAACAATGCTATGATGAACATAGAGTGCATATGTCTCTTCAAGTTAGTGTTTTTGTTTTCTTCAGATGAATAGTCAGAAGTAGAAATGCTGGATCTTATGGTAGGTCTGTTTTTAATTTCTGGAGGAATCTCCACATTCTTTTCCATTGTGGCTTCTCCGATTTACATTCCCACCAGCAGTGCACAAAGGTTCCCTTTATGCCACATCCTTACCAGGGCTTTATAGATAGCCTTGGGTATATTGTATATGGTTCCTGTCTTTATAGATAGAATACGTATTCTAACAGATAGATATTTCATTATGGTTTTGGTTTTCATTTCCCTAGCATTTGTTATATTGAGCATCTTCCCATGTACCTGTTGGCCATTGTATGTATTCTTCATAAAATACCTATTCAGATTTTTTGCTTATCTTATGAGATTGTTTGGAGTTTTTTTGTTGTCATTGAGTTGTTTGAGTTCTTTATATATTTTGAATATTAACCCCTTGTCAGATATATGATTTTTAAATATCTTCTCTCGATTAGTAGGCTGCCCTTTTATTTTTTTGGTGTCTGCTGTGCAGTAACTTTCTAGTTCCTGTAGGCCTCTTATTTTTGTCCTTGTTGTCTTTGATTTTTGTATCATATATTTAAAAAATCACCACCAAAATTGATATTAAGGAACTTACCACCAGTGTTTTCTTGTAGGAGTTTTATGGTTTCAGTCTTATAGTCAAGTCTTTAATCCATTTTGAGTTAATTTTTGTGTATGATGTAAGATAGAATCTAGCTTCATTCTTTTACATGTGGCTCTTAAGTTTTCCTAACATCATTTATTGAAGAGACTGTCCTTTCCCCATTGTATATTCTTGGCTCCTTTGCCATATATTAATTGACCGTATAAATATAGGTTATTTCTGGGCTCTGGACTTTTGTTTAATTGATCTATGTATACATTTTTATGCCAAGACTAAACTGTTTTGATTGTTACAGCTTTGCAACATAGTTTGAAATCAGGAAGCATGATTTTGGGATTTTGATTGTTTGTGTGAAAAATGCCAGTGGAATTCTGATAGGGATTGCATTGAATTTCTAGATTGCTTTAAGTAATATGGACAGTTTGGTAATATTAATTATTCCAGTCCATGAGGACAGAATATCTTTCCATTTATTTGTATTTTCTTCGGTTTATTTCATTCATGTCTTATGGTTTGCAGGGTGCAACTCTTCATCTCTTTGCTTAAATTTATTCCTGGGCATTTTATTCTTTTTGATGCAATTATAAATAGATTGTTTTCTTAATTTCTCTTTTGTAGATTGTTCTTAATATAGGGATGCAACCAATTTTCATATAATGATTTTCCATCTTGTAATTTTACTGAATTTATTTAGCTCTAATAATTTTTTAATGGAGTCTTTAGGGGTTTCTAAATATAATATTCAGTCATCTGCAGAGACACTATTACTTCTTCCTTTCCAACTTGAATACTTTTCTTTCCTGATTGCTGTGGCTGGTAATTCCAATATAATGTTGAATAAAGTGGGCATTCTTGTCTTATTCATAAACTTAGAGGAAAGATCTGCTTTTCACCTGGTGAGTATGATTTTATCTGTGGGCTTGTTACACATGGATTTTTTATATTGAGGTGTGTTCCCCTATGTCCACTTTGCTGAGAGTTTGTAATCTTACCAAATACTCTTTCTGCATCTATTGTTAATGAGGTGTACCACATGGATTTGCAGATGTTGAATAATCCTTGTATGCCTGGAATAAATCCCACTTAATCATGGCGTATTATCCTTTTAATGTACTATTGAGTTTGGTTTGCTAGTATTTAGTTAAAGAATTTCACATCCATGCTCATCAAAGATATTGGCCTATAAATTTCTTTTCATATCTATGTCTAGTTTTGGTATCTGGGTATAGTTAGTTTCATAAAATGAGTTTGGATGTGCTCCCTCCTCTTTTATTTTTTGGAAGATTTTGTGAAGGATTGGCATTAATCTACCTTTGAATGTTCTGTAGAATTTACCAGTGAAGCCATCTGATCATTGACTTTTGTTTGCTGGGAGGTTTTTGATTATGGATTCAATCTCATTACTAGTCATTGATTTTCATTATGGTTTTAATTTGCATTCCTCTAATGAAAGATTCCAAGCTTATAATTGTTCACTCTGTCACAAAATGTTAATAAAAACTGTTCTAAGGTCTCTGATTCTATATTCCTGTTGTGGAAGTTCTTCCCACATGTTAAATTCCTTTAGGAGCCCAGATTTACCTTCAAATTCCACTGATATAAATAAAAATTAGTTATAATCAAGCCAGTGAAATGTGGACAAATTTGCTCTATTTGAAATAGAAGCACAAGTGGGACTTTTACTAATGTACTTTAAAAGATTCAGTAAGTGTCCTATGACAGCCAGCCTGGCACTTGAATGTTGAACTTCCACCAATTTTACAATCTCCTTTGTCTGCTGTCATGGGGTAACACACACTTGGCCCCCATATTCGTAGGGTTTTCCAGAGAAACAGAAACAATAGACTATAGAGGTTCATTAGAAGGAATTGGCTCACATGACTACGGAGTCTGAAAAGTTCCAAGTTCTGCAGTCAGCAAGTGGCAGGCCCGAGGGCTGATGGCCTAAGTTCAGCACATACCCCAGCAAGCTTAAGACACAAGAAGAGCAACATTTTAGTATCAGTCCAAAGGTAGGAAAAGGCCAATGTCCTAGTCTAAATGAGGCCAGCAGAGCCTCCTCTTACTTAGCCTTTTTTTTTTCTTCTCCCTATTCAGATCTTGAATTGGGTCGACCAATTCATTGGTAAATTCTACAAAACATTCAAAGGCAGATTAATGCCAACTCTTCAAAAACTTCCAAAAAATAAAAGAGAAGGGACTACTTCCAAACTCACTTTATGAAACTAACAATGCTCAGATATTCTACCCACACTGGGAGGGCGATCTGCTTTACTCAGTCTACTGAACCGAAAATTATTCTCCTTCAGACGCACCCAGAATAATCCTGGACCATACGTCAGGACCTGGCTATGTGTTCTAGCAAATGGACACATAAAATGACCCATGACAGCCCCATACTTAGAGTCCCACGGTTCCTTGGAGAAGCCACAGACACACACAGCCGGTCTGGGCTCCCTCCTGTACCTGCTGAGCCCCGCTAGGAGTGCCGCTCCTCCCCTGTCCTGCTGGAGGAATATGGCTGCCAAAGTGAGCAGCAGCTCACTTGCTCTCCTCCATCAGGGCATAGCACAGAGTGACCAACTCATCCCATTTGCCTTTGACTTTCTGGTTTAAGCCCTGAAAGTTCCATGTGCAAGAGAAGAGCCTGGTGGGCAGGTGGGGAGTGGAGAGAGGTACAAAATGAAATCCACATTCCAAGCATGGATATGAGAAGGTAAGGGTGCTGGTGGGGCAGGGATGTGGGCAAGGCAGCCAGCCCAGTCCTTGTCTCCAAGAAGTCAGGGAGGGCAGGACAGGGTGCAAGAGGCGCCGGTGCATGAGGGCACTGGACGTCTTCAGGCAGTCTGCCTCTGCTGCCAGCTGAAGCACTCCCCGCCAAGGCCGGGATCTGGAGACAGCCACAGAAGGCGCTGTTGCTCCTGATGCTACTTCAGGTCAACTCAGCAAGGAGGAGCGAGAGGTTTACGAGGAGGTTACGCCGTTGCAGCAATGTTTGCTGTGCCTGCCACTAAAGATCAGGACTTCTCTGAGCACAGAGTGGAATTCCAGACCGTGGAAGGCTGGGCCCTTACCCTCAGTGCTCAGGACAATGAAGCAGGCCGTCCGCGAGGTGAGAGTTAAACGGATGACGTGACTGCGCTTTGATGATGGCAGAAAGAAAGGCTGCAAGACACTTCGTGCTGAATTGCTAACGGAGCAGCAAACGTGTAATTGCTGGGCACTCCATGGAGGCCTCGGATATCAAAGTCTCTTCAGAGGAGCTGAGCTCCACCCTCTGAGGGTGGGTACATCACAAGTGGAAGAGAAAAAGGTGAAAAAGCCACATCAAAGCCAACCAGCTGTCACCCCACAGCTCAGAGAACCTGTCCCCTGCCCACCCATGTACACTCAGGCCCCAGCAGCTGGAGGAAGTTGAGACCTTCTTGAGAACTTGCCCAAGATCAACAGCTGGTGCATTCCCAGGGATGAGCTTCAGTGAGAGCTCCCGCCCTCGGACCGCCATCCTCCATGCCATGACCCTTGTCACTGTGCCCTGTTCTCTGTTCTGAACCCCTGCCTGGCTCGCTGATCCCTGAGATCCTTCCACTGCGCCGACCAGCGTTCCCTGGCTCTGCCACCAGCCGCCTCCTCCAGGGTGATTGCTGCTCTCTCCTGGCCCAGGTGACACAGGTTTGTCAGTGGCGCTGAGGCTTGACTGCACTCCTGCCCTTACTCCTCGACTCCATGTAAGCCTGCTCTTCAGGTAATGGCACCCCTGGCTGTTCACCCTCTCTGCCTCTTCTTCAAGGTCCTGACCGCTGCCACTTCCTCCAGGTCAACAGAGGTCTCTGGGTTCCAGTTCCCAGTGTGGGCCCCAACTCTAGAATCTTTGTCCTGTTTGTTAGCCCTGTGTTCAGTCATATATCCTCTGCAGGAGCCTGAAAGGCAGGGCCAGGAAGACCACCTCCCTGGGGGTGTCCACAGGCAGAGGGGGGCATCACCAAAGCTCTAGAACTGAGAAAGAATGTCTGAGGTCTTCCTCTCGGCCTCTCTGCGTCCCCTCCGTCCTCCCTCTATTCACTTGCTTGCAGCTCAGTGGCACCAACTTTTTGTTGCTTTCTTCTTGGGAAGAGTCAAAAGTGCTACAAACTCTGGCATGCCCCTTCCCCTCTGTCCCAGGGCCACCCTCCCTAGGGTGTCGGGAAAGACCCCACCCTGGAAAGCCAGGAGGCAAGCTGGGGAGGCCTGAGGGCTACAGCTGGGGCTGCACAGTCTCCTCCTTCAGGGTCCCCTGGAGAAGAAGGGGGTCATCAAAAGAGGCTGCAGTTCCTGGGAGGTCGCACAGGGGCCAGACCCCAGAGGGGTCAAAGAGAATTTAGGTGCTCCGGAGGACATCTTGGGAAATAAGTCAATTGCAAGGGCCTTGATATATACAGAAAAAAAATAAGGGGCTCATGCCCATTCAGCCCGCCGCTGACTCAGCAAGAAGAGGAGCTGAAGCAATAGGACTCTGGAGTGGGGATAAACTGCTCCTTTAAAATGTAAGGAAAACTGGACCTCCGTGGTGGTGCAGCAGGTTGAGCGCTGCACTGTGATGCACCCATGGCACAGCAGCATGAGTTCGATCCCCCATGGCCCGAGTTTGGGACCCACATGGCGCAGCAGACCTCTCTGGCCTTGCCCATTGCTCCCCTCAGCAGTGTATTTTGGTCCTGCTCCTAACTCTGTCACCGGTGAATCCTCTCACCTCCCGCTACTCTGGCCTGTGCCCCCCGTTTTTATATGCATAAATAAATCTTTAAAAAAAAGTAGGAGAAACACCCCCCTGCACGTGCCCGAGCTCCTCCACTCAGGGCAGGCAGCAAACACCTGGGGCCGGGGCACCGCACGGACTGCACCCAGCTCCTTGATGCGCTGACCCGGACAGAGAGGCCAGAGCAGGAGGGGCCTGGGGTGCCCCCGCCTCGCCCCACCCCATGCACACACACTCATAAAACAGAGTGTGCCAAGCCGTTCCCAACATGCCACACACCCCAGCCTGATAGAACTTTTAGTCCTTTCTACTCGGGAAGCTCAGTGTGCTCCCCAGAGCCCCTCTTGAGGTGGGCTGCGCTGGCTGTGGCCTCTGGATGGCAGCACATCCTTTGAGGGCAGGCACGGAGCTGCTGGAGCATATACTGTACCCCACTTAGAGCGTGTGCCCATGCCCGTGCTTCACATGGGTGACCACAGACACTGGACTTTACTCCCAATCCCAGTTTCCCCTCCTCACTTACTTCTCCTACTTCCCTCTACCCTGGTGAATGTCCCTCTCAAAATTCTTCTCCTTCCAAAAGAAGAGAAGTCCTTTCTGTCTGGACCCAGGCTGCCCAGCCAGTCCTCCGTTTCCAGTCCTCACCTTTCTTATCAGGAAAAGTGACACCCTTGGGTTGTCACTGTTGTCCTACGCTGGATGGCAGCTGCCCCGATCCTCGATGCCCCGTACTGTCTTCAGAACACCTACAGCCTTGTTGGGGACGGTCAGTCCACGTCATCTGCCTTCCAGCGTGCGTGGTCTTGTGGGTGCAAACGGGAGTGGTCGTGTACCTAGAGTTAGGGACAACCAGTCAGTTGAAGGACTTGTGCGTCCCTCTACCTTGGCCTCTCCAGAACAAGTTAAGCAGAGAGGCCAATGAACTCACTGCAGTAAGCGGTTCCTGGCTGTCTCTACTGTAAGAGAAAGAAACTCTACTGAAAGAGTTGCAGATGCATGCTTGGAGGCTGGCCCCAGAAAGAAAAGGAGCAAGAAATGATGTACAGTGAGCCCAGGGCTCTAGTGATTGCCACACAATGCCTTGTCTTTTCCAGGGTGGCAGGTGATGTGTTTTCTCACCAAAGCACTGAGAACTGTCGCTCAGACTAAGGTCCCCATGTTGACTCGGAAAAGCAAGGAGAGGGCTTGTCCGTGGTCCAGCGCCTATGCCGATCCTACTCCAGCAGCTGTAAGAAGCTGAATGTCGAGTCTGGGAATTAGGGTCTGTGGAGAGAATTTCAGCCCTGATCAATGTCTGGCTCTCAAATCAGTGGCTTTTTATCCTGTTCACTATTTGACAGCCAAATCAATTCTTCCCTTTTTTGCAACTTTTACTCTTGCTCTGATGAGTGCACAGCTGATAGAGAGGGCTGCCTCCCCTGGAGACTTTCCCTTGCTCGTGATTTGGGTTTCTGAGAAAAAGAAGAGCATTCTCACAGCCTGGGGTCATTCCAGGTTGGCTCCAGGAGTTAGCATGGGATGGTCCCAGGGAAACCGCTGAGCAAAAAGATCTCTAGAAACTGAAGAGTTAATCAATTTGATGAGATGGCACCTTAAGTGGCGCTACAGAAATGAACAGGGAGGGTTTACCTGCGAAATATTTAAGGAGGCGATTCACACACATGTCTTCAGAATACGAATTATGAACATATCCATTTGTCATATCCCTCTTGCCCCTCAACCTCTGGTCATCCAAATCTGGCTCTGTTTATTCCCCATTACTGTCCCCTCTGCACACACAGAAATCCTAAAGGAGAAATACTCCAGATTTTCAAGTCTTTTTGATGTAATTAGGAGAATGGGTGGCTAAGGGCAGAAAAGCTAGAGTGGCAGGAAAGCAGGAGGATTTAGCCAGAGGGCTAAGAGCATCTACATAGTAAGATTCTAGAAAAGGAGAAAGAATGAGAAAAAATCCAAGGAGGAAATTGGAGAGGGCATTTGGGGGGGTTAGCAGGTTGGAGAAACACAAAGTAGAAGAAAAAACAAAGGGAGAGAGTTTTGAAGTATCCCTGTGGACTTGGGCCTTAGTCTCTTAGCATTCTCTAAGGAAAAGTTGGAATCCTTTAAAATTGCCCTGTGGCTGATGTTGATCTGTATCTCCTTAAATGCAATTCTGCACAAAGACTGAGTTATAAGGGTCCACAAGGCCCATTCCAGTTTACAGAGGAAGACTCGTTTTGAAACGAAGATGCAAAATTCAACTGAAACCCAAACTATAAATTTTATTCTAGACCCAAAACAAGAGAAAAGAACACAACTTCTACCTGGCTCCTCAGCTACTGGGATCATGCTGAGGAGAGGTAGCACAGGCACTAGCCAGAGAGACACAGCAAAGGCCCTGAGTGAATCTGAGTTGATCAGGCATTGACATTCTTTCACTGCTCAAAAATGATTCCAATCTTTTAAGAAAGTCACGGTGTTGAGGTTGAGATAAAGAAGAATTTCTCAGCTTTGTAAGGGATTTCTTTTTTTTTTTTTTTTTTTTCAGTATCTTGATATGGTGATTTCATATAATGCCACCTGGAACATTCTATTCCAAGCCTCCATTCTTTTGTAAATTGTAACTCTGACTCCATCACCATCTCCCTGATTTCTCTAACTCTGAGGTTGCACTGAATGAGCCACATGGGGCCTGAGGATTTATCTTAGTTACAGCTACATTTATCCCTCAATGAGAAGAAGTAGTTTTGTCTTCAGAGTCTATTGTTGCTACAGATGCTTTAAAATAAAATTGTAACTTCTGACACTTGTGAATCCTGTGAAGCTGGCATAATTATGAGTTAAACAACAGCTTTAGCCATTCTATACAAACATAAAGAAAATTTTAAAAGGACTCCTTCTTACCTCATTTTGCACCATCCTATTTTGTCCAAACAATAAAAAGGGGCATTTTTATGAAAAAAGTCACACAGTACAAAGATGACAAAAATTTTATAAGATTTCGTTCTTTCTCATGACTGAATAATATTTCATTGCATGTATGTAGATCATATCTTTATCCATTCATCTGTTGACAGATACTTAAGTTGTTTCCAAGTCATGATTTGTGAATAATGTTACAAGTATCTATTTAATATCCTGTTCTCATTCACTTTGGATATATCCCCAGAAATGGAATTGCTGGAAGATGCAGTGCTTATATTTTTAATATACTGAGTAACTTCTATATTGTTTTCCATTCCCAATTTACCTTCTCACAAATACTGCACAAGGAAGCCAAGAACATTCATTGGAGAAAGGAGAATCTCTTCAACAAATAGTGATAGAAAAACTAAACCACTTGCAGAAAAATAAAATTGGACTTCTGTGTTACACCTCTCACAAAAACTAGCTCAAAACTTAAAATTACTCAAAAATTAACTCAAGACTTAGACACAAGATCTGACACCATAATTCTAATTTTGTATATGGAACCACAAAATAACCCCTCTAATTTATCTTCTCTTCGGTGCATTTCAAAGTAAATTGTAGATTTCAATACAGTTCTCCTTTAATACTTCAACTTGGATGTCATTGGTTAGATTTTAAGACCTATTACAGATTTACTTTGAAGTAAAATTTCTTTATAGTGAAACACACAAAATTTAAGGGTACATTTGTTAAGTTTTAACAAGTGCATACATGTTTGGAAACCAAATCTTTTTAAAGATAGACCTTTGCCTTCACATCAGGAAGTTCTTTAGTTTTTTTGTTTTATAAAGATTTATTTATTTATGACACAAGAACTGGGGTATAGACCAGAGGTGTGGAGGGGAGGGTTGAGAGGATTCACCAGAGACAGAGGGGGACCAGAACAGGCAGATTGACTCAAATACACTACTGAGGGGAGCAGCAGGCGAGACAGGAGAGGTCTGCTATGCCATGTGCATCACCTCCCTAGCCAGGGATCGAACTCGTGCTACAGTGGCTGTGGATGCTTCATAGTGCAGTGCTTAAGCTACCAGGGAGGCCCTCAGGAAGTTCTTTAATGCCCCCTTTCTTGTAAATCCCGTGTTAGGCAACAGCCAGCTTAATTTTTTTTCCCCCATAAATAAGCTTAGTCTGTCATATAACTTCATATTAAAGGAACCATACAGCACATGGTATATTTTAGTTGTACAGTGAACTAGCCTCTAGTCCCCTTCAATGTAAGGAACACTTGGGCATTTTCCTTATATGGATCTAAAAAATGGGGAACTTGCTGGTTCCCCAGGGTTCTTTGGTTCTTTATGCCGGATGTATGCTGTCTATACAAGCTGAAGTGGTTTAGTGGAACTGTCCAGAATAGGTTGAATGAGTCCCATGGTGGGATCCTGAAACACTTCAGGAATTTGTGAGAAATAATTTGTGGGGCTTCATTAGCATCTGGCTCTACCAGAGTTTCCTGGGACTGCTTGGGCTGCAGAGGTACTTAAAGCTAAGGATTAGGTGACCAATCCCCCTGAGCTTCATATAAACCCAGCCTGGGCCCCCCTTTGCTTTCTCTCTTTGAAGTAGTGGATTAGGGGCACCCCATCAAGGCTCTTTGGTCTGGAATCAGAGCTAAACTATGAGGGCTCTGCAGAATGTATGACTAGGAAGAAATGTTTTGTTTTCTTTTTGCTCTCTACAGGAGGGATCAGCCAAAGGAAGGAATTGTCTGCGGTGCCTGTGGTGTAAGACCACCCACCAGCACGAAATAGGAAGCAGAGGAAAGTAAACAGACCAGATTCTGAAATACGCTCATCAGTGCAATCTGTCCTCTGAATGCTTTTGCAGCGAGAGATCGTCATAGGATGCAACTGAGCGGAAGGAACTAATCAGCTGGCCTCGATGATAGCATTAAAGAGGGGCGAAGAGGCATCCGATGGTAGTGTCAGGCCCTTGCAGATGTACCAGGGCAGGATGTGCCCTCAGATGCAGAGGGCCGTGAGCAGTGGGCGTCTCGCCCCTCCCCCACCTGAGGGCTTCCACCAGGCACCACTGCCCTGTGCCCCAGTGTGTCCTGTGCAGAACCTGGGCATAGCACAGATGTGATGGTGCCAGTGGTAGAGATGTGGATGATGAGGGCAAGTGAGGCTGTAAAGTGGGATCATTTGGCAGCTTTTATGCTGGGATCTGGGGGGAGGGTCGGGGTTTTAGGGATGGGGGGGTGGCACTTGATATTCACAGAATTCTGCAGAGATAACCTAGAGAAGAGGAATTGTTAATTCCATGCTCAGTGAGAGTGGGGAGCGCTCCTCGCCCTCATGTTGTTAGGGAGATACCATGTTCCCAGCCCCCACTTAATGAGGATCAGAGCTGATCAGCCAGGCGAAGCTATGCAACAGGAAAGACAAGCAGGCTCAGGAGACATGTGGAGAAGGACTCGCTTCCTTCTTGGCTTTGGAGTTGCACAGGGACTGGCAGGCTTGGAAGAGACACAGAGAGGAGGGACATGTAGAGACACAGGAAAGACACACGGGTGAGAGACACCTGGGAGGCTGAGTGGCAGCCGTTACCTTGACTTGCATTTTGATTTTTGTTTCTTTCCAACTTGCTTCAGAACCACTTTCCTGTGATTCTTTTCCTTACACTTGTGACAAGTTTCCAGGCCTCAGGGGCCCCACTTTTAGCCAAACCTCCTTGAGGAGATAGCTATCCACAAGAGGATGGATACAATTTACTCAGAATATCTGTTCTTCCTCTCTGCGCACACTAATTTAGTAAGTTTCCTTCACACTAAGAATTTGTCTTTGTGTGCACAGATGGCTGGACCTTTTGGAGCATGCCAGTTTGGGGATCCCAGGGTGCCCCTCGGTTGTGCACCAACAAAGTGGCTAATTAAAATTAACCTCATATTCATAAATAGTAAGCCCCAGATTCTGCCTGCCTTGACAAGGCTGCAGGTACAGAGAGTGCTGAAGGAGGGGCCACAGGAAGGTGCTGATGGAGGTAAGCAGAGGCAGCTGATTACCAGGATGAATTAGGAGTGCCCTGGCCTGGTTACATGAACACCGCAGCACCTGTGTCTGGGCAGCATGCCCCAAACTGGAATCCCAGCTTCTCAGACTGGGTTCCGCACAGCAGCCAGCGAGTGAAATCAGTCCATGAGGAAGTACCAGCAACTTGCCTGGAGGTTAAGGACCCGCCAATGGGAAAGCATGAAAGATATTTTTTCCTATGTCCTCCTGACTATAGATCCCCAATTCAGAGTCTTGGTCATTTTATTGAACAGGTGTGCAAAGACCCTGCCCCGCACCCTGTACCAGAAAGGACGGTGTCCTCAGGGTTATAACTGAACCCAGGGACAGCCGTGTTCTCCCTTACTTTCCCTCCTGCTTTATTGCCTCTCCCCCCTTTGACACAAGATCAGGAAAGAGAAGGGGCCTATTTATTTCCCAACCAAAGCGGGGGAAGGAGAGGGCTGAATGAACACCCTGCCTCCTGCGCTCCGGATGGACAGTAAAACACACCGAGTTACCATCTTCGAGATCAAGTGAAGAAACAAACTGCATGAATCAAAAGACTTTCTCATGGGACATCTGACTTGGGAACCAAGGGACGGCTCCAAGTTCCACGGCGGATGCCAAAGCCAAGGCCTGGTGTAGGGGAAATGGAAAAGTCTCAGGCTTTTCCGCCCTCCCACTACTGGAGTGATGATGGACACCTGCAGTGCTGCACGCGTGCCTATGTGGGCATGCGCAAGTGGGTGCACCTGGGTTTAGACACGGGCGTATAAGGGCTGTGTCATGAGGACGCCAGCAGAACAAGAGAAGCAGAAGCAGAGCAGGAGACAAGTGGAGAGAGTCTAGAGAGTCCAAAGAATGAAAATGCAGCCTCTTAGCCCCACCCCCAGCACCCCTGCCTGCTGTGTCCCTGGTTGCCTCTGGTAATAAAAGCATAAAAAGCCACCGAGGGCTCCAGGACTCTTCCTTACCCCATTTGCCCGAATCATCGAGAACTTGCTCTGTGCCCTTGCTGGCACCACACCTGGTCTCAGCCTTGTACTGTATGTGGCTAAATTAAGAACTGCCCCAGGGGAAACTTTCTTGAAGACTGACCTGCCCTTCCCCACTGTTTACACTTTTCCTCAGCCAAGTCGGTCTCTCATGCCTCTCTACTGAGTCCATCGCCATGGCTTCCTCCCCTTCCCGGCTTCTCCAGGACTCTCCTTCCTTCTGAGACACCTCTTCACAAGCTGGGGAGAGTCTGGAGAGGCCCCTGCCCATGTACCCCCAGGAAGTTCTTTTCATGGACATCTGCTGACTCCTGCCACCCCAGCCCTAGTCAGCTGTCCAGAGATCCAGGCTGTCATCATGTGCAGTTTCTGCCACTTCAGCTCAGCCAGTGCTGGCCCCACACGGCCAGCCAGCCTGGCCTTCCCAGGAGCCTCAGGGCCTGTCCGTGAGAAGGCTCGTGTTGGCCACCCGGGTCCTCTCCCTGCGTGTCTCGGTGGCCTTTCATGCTCCCTGAACACCCATGGAGGCAGGGGGCACTGAGCAGGCTCCTCCTGTCCTCCCAGCAGCTGCAGTTTGAAGCACCTTGGCTTCCTTGACAAATGAAAGAGCAAGAACTGTCATATTCCAGGTTTCAGCGAAGTGCTCAGTGAAGCATTGCCAATTAAGTCTCCAGGGAGAGTGTCTTTGGACTTGCAGGAGGAGTGAGTCTCCAGGGCTGAAAACAAGAACGTCACCTGGGGATGCTGAAGGGTCAGCTCCCAACAAAGGGTACAAGGAAGGTGGATGTTTGCTCTCAGGCCTTCCCAGATGCCCATTCTTCCAGGTATTTGAACTCCTAACCAACTACCTCCTTTCTAACCACACACAGATGCACACATACATACACACCACACATGCACATGTAACACACACACCTGCACACACATTGTGCATAAATATTCACACGCACACCTGCACCTGCACACATACACGTATCCCTGCTTCCAGTATCCTCACAGGTACTCCATCTCACATTGAGGAGCTGCAACCAAGAGGACCCACACACAGAAAAATGCTTCCCTACCTGAGACAGCTCCCAACAAGCTGGTTGTTGAATAAAAAGCTGCAAAATGAAGTGTCGGTTTGCTCATCCACATCCGTGTCATCAGTCCCCTGGAGGATGCTCCCAGTGAGCTCCAACCGCACTTTGCAGCAGGGAATTTGGAACCTCTTCAATCAACTTTCAATTATACGAATGAAGAGAATGGGGGTTCTGATCCTTAAAAGAACACACACCCCTCCCCATCGCACTAATTGGATATGAAAGGTGTGATGGGATTTTGCCATGGATGTTTTCCTTCAGATGAAATTGGGTCTCAGCTCCCTGCACACTCAGTGGCCCTTGGGATGTGGGTCTGTAGGGAGGTGAGCGAGTACACAGGGTGCTGGGAGCTGGGAGGGGCTGCACCAGGCCCAGGAGGAGCCCCAGGTGAAACACTTCCTACTTCATTTGCTGAGGGCTTCCCCCTTGTCTGTGAAGCTAGGAGCAGCCAGGGGAGGGGTCTTAAGCTGACCTCCACTCTTGGGCCCCTCAGCTGGGCTCCCTCCACACCCTGAGGGCCTTCTCCCCAGCACAGCTGCCTATAAGACCCCCACCATAGGGTCAAAGGGTATGAGCAGCTGCACTTCCTGGCACTCCCAGCAAGTGAGCAGACAGGACTCCTGGCAGAGGGCAGAGTTTCCCTGGGGTCCCTGAGGACAGTGAAAAGAGCAGGCTCCTGCAGGGTGGTCTCCAGGATGCCGCCCCACTGTGACCACAATCAATGGGGTCCCTGAGACCAAGGTCTTTTCAAACTTCCGCCCTGTGGCTGTCAAGGGATGCTGCTAAGTACAACTGAAAAGCACTGAACCGAAACTCTGTGGACCTGGGTTTTAATCCCAGCTCTACTCCCCACTAGCTGTGTGACCTTGGGCAAAGAACCTGAATCCCTTAAACCTTGGTATCTTCCTCTGGACAGGGAAAACAATACCTTTCTCAGACTCCATGTGAGGACAAGGGAAATGCTGCAAGCAAGATGGCCCCAGAAAAGTGCCCCAAGTGGGCTCCCTTGCTTCCTTCCCTCTCTGATGACCAATGGAGGCTGAGCACGGTGTTCAGAGTCCCTTTTCCAAACTAAGGCACTGTGGGGAAAGAAGAAGGGAACAAATAGAGCATTTACAACAAGGCAGACACCATGCTCAAGTTTAAAAGCACCTCCCACAACTCTCTGGACACAACTTGTACAGAGGGAGCTGCATTTTAATTGCCAACCATGAGTAAGAGGAGGAAGGTGTGAGTACCTAGGAGAATGGCTCACACATAGCGAGGAGAACACTGCATCACACAGCCTCAAATGCTGGGGGGCCTACGGGGTGGAAGCCCCTTAGGATCCTACTGGTCACCTCTGTTCTCCCAAGGGCTGTGCTGTGGTTAGCATGTTTGGTGATGGATATCTGTTATGGAAATTACCTAAGGAGCCACAAGATTATTATCTAGCACCAAAGCAGTATTATAATAAATAGTACAAATTAAATTAGGTCACCTTTGCTAAATCAAATACTAAGAGTAATTGGAGTGATAATAAACCAAAGGATTCTAGTCCACTAGGTTCCTCAAGAGGTTCTTGTTGATTTATGCATTTGCTTTGGAACACAAAGGCTGCTGGTGAAAACTGGTCTGGTCATCTGTCAATCCAGTTGTTTAAATGAAGTTCTCTCCAGGAATGAAGTGAATCTACACGTATAATGTGGTGTGAGGCAGGTAAATGAGACACGTAGCTCAGCGGTTCACATTTCAAAGTGATGTCCGACCTTAGTTCTTTGACAAAATTACACCATTCTCCACTTTTAACTTACAGATGGAGATGGATTTCACGCATGATATTTTTATCCAGAGTTTGAAAGAACAGCATTTTCTGTTGAGATTGCCTTTAGTGAGCAAGCTGGTTTTCTTTATCTTCATTAAAATGGTGAAGCCCTCCTTCAAATAATTGATGACAGAAGAAACTGTACTTCTCTCTTTCAATTACTGGGAGATCACCTTCTCTTTTCTTAGTCTTTCCGTTACTTGTAATAATCAATATTTTCTTTTCAAATAAAAGCACTTAGTTTCATTTTCACCAGTCCAGAGTTGGAGGGCATTGAAAAACTTATTTTAGAACCCCCAAATGTTGTTAGATGATGCCCCAGACTGTGTGTTACTGCTCTGTCTCCTTTCTAAACACACAGGAAGAGTCTGTCTCCCATATCTCTAGCACACATGCCAGGGTGCCAATCACTCGAATGTGAACAGAGGTTCTCTAAACCACTTCTAGACCTGATGTTCTACCGTAGTGACCTTGGAGGACCCATGTGCCAGGTGTTGTGTCTGCAAGATGCAGACCCAATGGAAAATCTTGTTGCACCAAACACTGACAGCTAATGCAGTCATGCCAGGGTGTTTCTGACTCAGCTAACACTTGCAGACCTTCTTGGTATGATTGATAACGTATTTGCCTATCCTCATCACTAACTAATCTCATCTCTCCAATTCTGATCATATACTTTTGGCCAGGAAAGATCTTCTTTTGTCTGTTTTCATAAAATTTCATCAAGGACCTGTTCCCCTGGCAGATCACTTGATAATTAAACCATACAACTTTCATTTCATGTAATAAGGTGATACCGTTGGTTAAGTGTGGCTGCTGCTTTGAATCTCAAAACATCTTAACAGGTGACTATCATTATGCCCATTTTACAGGCAAGGATATGGCATTTTGGAGAAGCTAAATGGCTTGTCCAAAGAAACATAATTGGGTAAAAGGAGGAGCCAGGAAGTAGACCTGATTCCTGATTTCTGATTTCATGCTGTTTTGTTAAACTCAATAAAATGACCTCACAGAATAATGTGATAAAGGGTCCCCTCTGGGAATATTTGAGCAAGATAAAATTAGGGCTGAAGATAAAGAAATAACCCTGAGGGAGCGCACGTCATATAGACAGGTCATGCATTTTTTAATTAACAGACTTTATTTTTTTGAAACAATTTTAGGTTTACAGGAAAAGTGACTAGAAAATAAAGAGTTGCCATATACCTTCCCTTGTCTGCCAGATTAATAACATCTTAATGTTATGGATGTTACGGAACGTCATTCCAGCCTACGAGCCAAAATTAATACATTTATTAACTAAAGTCGATAGTTTGCATCAGGGCTCATTCTTTGTGTTGTACAATCTATGGGTTTTGACAAATGTCTAGTGACATACTCATGATGACAGTAAAGACAGAAGAGATTCACTGGAGCAAGGGTCAGGAAAAGGTTTCACGGAAGAAGTAAACTATTGGACTTTAAAAATTTGATAGGATGTTCGGATGGACCAAAAATCATGAAAAAAGAAAGAGCAAGGAATGCACGTGGTGTTATCCAGGAGACTAGAAGCATGCCCATTTGTCTTAAGCAGAGGTCTCATATTTGGGAAGACAGAGCAAGGGAACCCTTATGTGGCACTGTCAGATTCCAGGCAACTGCTAAACATGGATTATTTCATTTAATCCACAGAACCATTTAGAACATCAGTGCATTGTAACCATGTTTAATGAGAGGTGTTCAAACTTGGAAATTTATAAAATTTATTTATAAAATTTCTCCAAGATGACACAATCACTATTAGCAGAATCTTGAGAATCTTGGTTACAAATATATAGAATGAGTCCAGGGCCCTTTGACTCAGCTGTAACATGTTAGTGCTTCTAAAATAAAACCCAGAGAAGAGAAATTGGAAGAGATAAATTCTGGGGCATTTGCAGTTACTTGGACATCGGGCAGAAAAGTTGTTTTTTTCCAACAATATAGCTTTGGTAGTTGAAACCAGGAAATAAAGACATGTGGCGCTAGAGAATATTGTCTGTTTCCTATAGGCTAAAAAAAAAAATCTCTGTTTAGGAGAATGACATGGTAAAATCATATTTGAAGATCTTCTCCTGAAGATGATATGTCAAGTAAATTGGGGAGAAAGACAGAGCTGAAGGGGAACCAGCTAGAAGTTTCTTGACATCATTCAGGTACCAGGCCAGAAAGGTTTGGGCATGAAATGGCAGCTGTAAGAAGTGAAATAAAGGATGATTATGGCAGAAAAACATGAAGAGAGAATTGGCCAGTCTTGGGGATAAGCACAGTGTCTGGAAGAGTTAAGGGCGACTAGGAGAGTGAAGGAAGTATTTTCAGAAACACTAAAAGTGAGAGGAGGGCCAGGGAGGAACAGAGCCCTGCAGTCCCTCCTGGTAAAACTGTCCAGAGGGACTCAGAGGCGAAGTCTAAGTTCAGGGCCAGGGTTATGTCTGGATGCTCAGATGTGAGAGTCGCCTTCATCACAGAGATGGGAGTGTATGATGGAGAAAGAGAGGGAGGAAGAAACGAGTGGCCCATGCAAGGAAGATGACCACCCAGCAGTGAGAAGAGAGGGCCCCTCGGGGAGGCAGCAGAAGGAATCACTAGGACAGCAACGTTGGCGTCCAGGATTAAGAGGGTTTCAGTAGGAGGACTGAGATAAAATTTTCAGGCATGAGACCAGAGGTGATAAAGACCAGAAGAAGCCTGTTAGAGTCCTTTGACATGAACTGGAAAACAGAGTGAGAGAAAGAATGAAGCAGCCATGACTTGAGCGGGGAAGCAGTGTCTGGAGATGCTTGACACGGAGAAGAATGTGACTTCTCAAGCACTGAAAGCCCTGAGGATAGATTTGCTCAAAGCAGTCATTCAGAGGCCAAGGGAACAGGATCTGTGAGGAGGATCATTTCAAACCAGATCTCAGCAGCTGACTCTGGCACAGTAAGAAGAGACTGTACCTCTCCACCACCACCCCCCAGGATGCACAGGAAGCCCTGCCTTGGTGACCTGGTTACAATGGAGACTGGGGGGGAGGGGGTGCAGGAGGGGTGAGCATGGAGGGAGGGAGTGTGGGCTGTCACTGAGTTGTGTATTTTGAATTTCATGCCATCGATTATTATCCAATTGTACAAAGTAAGTAGTAAAAGTAATCAGATGATTAGGACCAAGAACCAGAGCTCGAAGAAGTCAGCAGGCTCCAGAGCAAACAGGTAAGAGCCATCAACACCCACCTCTGGGCACTAGCGAGCAGAGTGAGGAGCTCTAAAGCCATATGTGAAGAAAGAGGGTTTCCTCTGAGCAGAAAATGCACGGTAGGGTTAGGTCCTGAGAGCTGACTGCATTTCCATGTCTTCACTAATTGTGGCAAAAAAAAAAAAAATCAGAGGCCAAGAGGAGGTTCCTCCTCCTCTTCCTTTGTCCTTTTATTCTTTTCCCTCCTGTTTTTTTTTTAAAGCCTTTACATCATATGCAGTGGATTTAGCAATGTATTAAAAGCTGATTTTATTTTTTTTTCGCTGGAAAGAAATGCTAGCTTTAAAATTAGTTCAAGGGAAAGCATAATTAGGAAGGCAAATCAGCTCCCAAGAATGATCCAATAGTACATTTCAGACTAGATGGTAACGATTTAGGGATTACCCGTCGGCCCTGGGCTACCCAGCTATTGATCACCTCCATCAGCACAGAGAACCACGAGGTGACCTGGAATCCATAAAATCCTGTAAAGCAAATTCAACATTCGCAGCCGTCATCTAAAGTCTAGCTTTTCTCCCAGAGGACTGAGTTCTGACTGTCATGGACGGCGTGTGTGCTCAGAGGGGAGAATGTTAGAGTTAGCACTTGTCAACAGGTAATCAGAATCCAGACATATTGCTTTGAAACTCATTGTGTTCTCTTCCATCTCTCTCTATATAGATATATATGTATGTACATGTACATTTATATTCATGTGAGCATGTGCATATGTACACACACATACACAGCAACTGTGGAAAAACCCAGATTCGTCTCATTGTTGAGCACTAGTGTCAATAATGGAACTAGGACCTCCCTGGTGGCACAACGGGTTGAGCACCACACTGTGAAGCATCCACAACAAGGCAGCATGAGTTCGATCCCCAGCCAAGGAGGGGACCCACATGGCTCAGCAGACCTCTCCTGACTGGCCCGCTGCTCCCCTCAGCAGTGTATTTCAGTAGATTTGCTTGTTCTGCTCCCCGCTCTGTCTCTGGTGAATCCTCTCACCTCCCATGCCTTTGGCCTATACCCCAGCTCATTTGCATGAATAAATAATAAAATCTTTTAAAAATTAATAATGGAACTACTCTCGGTCTATGTTCTCTCCCTGAGCCCTGCCCACACAAGGGAAAGCCACCTTGTATAGTCGTGTTGGCTGCTGTTTTACTCTATAGACAGGTTAGATTCTAGAGCTCCAGAGTCAGATGCATAAAGTAGGAGAAAAAAGGCCAGGAGAGGAAAGACAATCTCTGCTTCAGGTTCTGCCAGGAGCTCAGAACGGGGAGCCAGGAGCTGGACTGGGTTCTAACTCAAGGGCTCCATTTTCAAATCCTATCATGACAGCCTCACTGGGAAAGCAGTGAGTTGATGCCAGTCCTGGGCACACTGGGCCAGGGGACAGGAGAGGGCAGGGGATGGAGGTCCTGCTGCCCTCTGCTGTCCTTCAAAGGTGCTGGTGCCTGACTCACTCCAGCACAAAGCCAGTGGTCGGGCAAAGTCTGCACATTCTGACGTTCTGAGTGCGAAAGGCAGTCGTGGAGATAGAGTGTGTAGACCGTAAGTGACAGATCTGGAGGGACACTCGGAGGTTTGTAGACACACTCGAGCCTCCCGTTGACATTGCCAGTGTGCAGTAGACACTCTGTGTGTTTGTTCACACGCTGCACCAAATTCACATCTCACTCACCAGATTTGTCTTCGACTCCATGGCTCCCGGAGGCTCTTCTGGCAATAGGGACCAGAGTCTCCTTCAGAAGTGAGTTTGAGTTTAGAAACCCGAAGGAGCCTTCCTTTTGATGGTGATGCCTGCTTTGGGCACAAATATGCTCCTGTGTTTGGACTCAGGGGCTGGGTATGGGACAATCTGCTTCCTTGGATGACTCCACCAACTGGAGAGGAACCAAGACCCCTTTCTGACCCCAGGCAGCAGGATCAGGATGTGGGGTGACTGGGACATCTCGGGAGACCTTCTGGCATAGGAACTTTAGAGAGACAGAATTCCAGGATTAATGCTTAAGACACTGATATCCAGGCAGGATCCTGCACTCAGGAAGCTCTGGCTACAGGAAAGACAGCAAGGGAGCAGTGGGTCAGAGAGAGCCATTTATCTCCCTCCCTAAGGAGCCTGCAAAACATCACAACACTTATCTCTTCTAGCTGGACCTGCAGCTCTAGATTGCAAAATGGCTCCACGCCGTCCAGTTTTCCCAGCACCCTGTTAAAGAGACACCCACTCTCCATTGTCTAGTCATGGCTCCTTTGTCATGAATTAAGTATTGATATATGCGTGGGTCTGCTTCTGAACTATCAGTCCTGTTCCATGGATCTATATGTTTACTTTTATCCCGATACCATATTGTTTAATTGCTGCTGCATTATAATGTGGACTAGAAAGAGCTGCATCAGGAATACTGGGTGTTGAGCTTTAACCACCCTGCCAAGTCTTGTCAGCACTGTGCTTCTCAAAGCATTGCTTCCCTCTCTGAGAAGGTAAAGAATCAAAGCCTCTCCTTTGAGCACAAAGATCACAAAGGTGTTTTGCACACACTCTGCCCCGGCTTTTTGTGCCACTGAGGCAAACCTACCCTCTTGCCAATAACTGATGAGCCAGATTACCAAGATCCATGTGAAGACCCACGGTGGCCAGGAAAGGTGATCCAAGGCAGGAAGCCTCTAGAAAGTCCATGCCTCTTTGGAGGGCTTCGGGGGTGGGCTTGGCATGTCTGGTGTCAGGCAGCAGAGCTGCAGCCAGGAGGCACAGGATGGGACCCTGGTGACCGAGGGCAGAGAAATAGGCTTGGGAGAAGAAGGCTGGAACCATAGCCTTCCTCTAGGAAGACTGATCCCTCCTTGTATATTATACCCCATAAATTGTGGGGTATGAATCAGGGCTCGGATGGATCAGGTTGAGAGGCTAGTCACAGACCAGGGAATAAAGTCAATGTAGGAGCAGAAAAGATGACTCAATGCTGAATTGTGTCAGGAACTATTGGTGTAAGGCCCAGATCGTAACTTAACATCTCAATGCAATGCCAACGATAAAGACAGAGACTCATTCTTCTAATACTCAACAGTCTTGCCATATTGTGGGGATACTGATAAAGAAGATCAGTCTTTGTCCCCACGGAGCACACAGCAAGGTAGAAGAAGAGAGCCCAGTAAAGTAATCACTTTAATAGCATAGCTGGCGTGTGGAGGAACACCATGAGCATAAAGCATTGGAATTTAGGAGAGGAATGGGGTGGGGAGCTTTCAAGGTGACCAGGACCAAGTCAGGAGGGGGCAGCCAGTATAACAAGCCTTACCCCAGGCCTGGCCCACAGACGGTTCTTGGCCTCCATTTGGGTTCTTTGGTCACAAGCAACAGAAACCAGTTCCTACTGAAGCAAGAAGATGCTTGTTAGAGAAGTGGACAGAGTCCAGTGACAAGATTGAATGGCCACTCTGAGATCACAGAGTTTTAGGGCGCTTCCAAGAAGACAAACCAACAGTCCATGAAGAAATCTGACACAGGCCAATTTGGGGTGACAGTGGGGCCCTTGATTGGCCCAAAACACCAGGCAATGTGGGTGGTTATCTCCCCAAAAAGGAATCAGAGCAGGAGAGCCAACGGAAGGAGACCGAGCCCTGGGTGGCCTAAACACATGCGCCTCAAGTGTTTAGGCTGCGGAGTGACATAAACACATGTATAGTTTAGAGCAGGGGTCAGCAAATTTTTTCTGTAAAGGGTTAGATAGTAAATATTTTCCACCCTGAAGGCCATATGGTCTCTGCTGCCTCTACTCAATGCTGCTGTTGTAGCAAAAAAAGCAGATAGACAGACCTACAGATGGGTGTGGCTGTGTTCCAATAAAGCTGTATTTATACAAAGAGACGGTGGGCCAGATTTGACTCTTGACTGTGTTGGTCCAGGTTTATGCCATATTAGGACAGAAGAGAGACACGGGGGCTAGGGGGGGTGAGGAAGAAAACAAACGAGACGCCGTTCTCTCTCCATGAAGTAAATGTGTCCTGTGGGTTTGCTAGGTAAGGGAAACCTCGTGGGGAAAATTGCCTGTTTCTTTCTCTTTGGAAAGGAAACTCCCAACTAGAGGGACCCTGTTTAAAGTTTGTTTTCAAGAGCATGAAGTTCCAGTTTCCGCTTGCCTCTAGCAGTTTCTTAATTGTTTGTTTCCTTGGGAGCTTCTGTTTGTTCTGTCTCTTTTGCAGGTTTTTCATTCTGGCAAAGGTAGCAGCCATCCTCCTCCACAGGACACGAGGCAAGCGCTGCCTTTCTTTTCTTATTATTGTACTGGAACCATGGATTTCTCAGTGGGGCACACCTGTATTTATTTGCATTCTTGTATAAAAACACAGCAACACAGCCACAACCACATCGGCGGTTTGGGGGATTCCATTTTGCTCCTAGTTGGCAACCCCCAGAGACGCCCCCTGCAGGGCACCTCAGGCATTACTGCCCGGCCAAGGAGAAGGGGCTGGGGACTTGGCCAGAGTGGGCACCATCTTGGCAAGGCAGAAACCTAGCTCCTCTTTTGTAATCACCTCTTCCGTATGAGGCAATATGCTGTGAATTAGTGTGTTCCAGGCCCAGAGTGGTAACATATGGTGTATCTCTGCTCATTCTACATTAAATCCTGACATTTTGCAGCTGTCAAGATAAAGCTGTTTATATGAGTAACATTGTAGTTTGTTTATAGGGAAATAATGTGTAGCAAGTTATGATTAATCAAGGTGTCTAAAATCTGCTGGAAGCTTCTAAATAAATTTGTTTTCTCTGCTGAGCTTTTTGTCTCTTAAATTGGGGGTTTAGTTAACACCAGCCCCTTGCACCTTGCCACATCTAGATCTTGCTTATTCTCTGGGAGATGGGTAGAAAGTGAGGTCAGGCCACAGACAGGTGTGGTAACAAGAGAATTAAAATCAGTGTATTATAGAGAGTGGGTGACAGGAGAAGGTCCCCTTAACTCTTCTGAACCTCAGGAAGTTCCTAAAAAGGTTACTTCCTTCTTTGTGCCTGTATTTCTATAGAACGCCAGTCCCTGTTGGATTGTCATCCTGAATTGCAGTAAGTGGCCAAACCCCCAAAGGACAGACAATGCACTTAGTTTTCGTTTTCCAGGTCCAGTGGACCAGGGGGCCTGAAAGCAATCTGCAGTTGTGAGTGGGCTGGGCTTCTAGAAATTATTTGAGCCTGTGTTTCTGGATCCCACTGTCCTGCTGAAAGAAAGAACCTTGCCTGTCATCTTGCTGAGCTTTCCTCCCAAAGCAAGACTCCTCTGAAGTCATTGACAGCTGGCCTCAGGCCACTGCCTAACTCCTCTGTGCAGAGAGAGCAAGGTGACCATTGCCGGTGCAATTGCAGGGAGGGTCAAGTGTGAGAGGGACATCTGCCTTCTGATCCCATACTGCATTGTTCACTCTCATACTAAGTTCACCCTCTGGAGCAACTTGGAGTTGGCTGATTGCTTTTCCAGATGAAATCCTTCTTATCTTGGTCAACAACCACCATCTCTGCAGGCAAAGCCTTGCGGCCTTGGAGCAGAGATTGTGGCACCCAGGCCCTTCTCCCCAGCCAGCCCCTTCCAACCCTCCCTGGCTTGTCTTATTCACCTGGAAACACAGGCTCCAGAAAGCACCCAGTTCGGTGTCTAAGCAGGCTGGACGACCCAGCTGCACTTTCTTCCCGCTTCTCCTCCACTCTAAGGCTTGCTGTGGGCTGTGGTTTCAAGCCCCAAGTGGCAGATGCTCAGAATAATAGTCATCATCATCAGCCCTGCCCTGTCTGTAGGATTTCCTAACATTTCAAAGGACTTTTCCTTTGTTCAGCTACAATTGTTTCCCCAAACAGCATCTCTCTACATGTCGCTCAGGCACTAGGTATACTGATTCTCTGTCTTTGAGCCAATGCACAACTGCATCCCTCTATGCTGGGCAGGCAGTTACCCATGTTCCATGGTGGAAAGCTCATAGAGAGGAGGGTAACCAGTCCCCAATAAAGGAACAAACCGCAATCCAGGACATCACAGGCGTGGCTTCATCCATAGACAGACATAAGCAGAGACACATCCTCCCAGCTCTGCCCATAGTGCAGTACTGAGGACCAGCTCACTGTCTCTTGGGTCCTGGAGTCAGAGCCAGCAGTAGCAGCAACAAGAGGAAGCAAGGTGCTGTAACATCATCACCCAGCTGTGTCCCTGGCCTTCCTAGGCATGCAGGAGGCATCTGGTAGCCATGCAATGGGGGAAGAAGGAGTTTGCTGCCTGAGAGAACAGGGTGAGTCCATAGTCATGGGAAGGACATTGGCTTTTTATCTAATTCCTTTTCAGAAAATAATCGGAGCTCCTTGAAATCTCTTGCACCTTGAAAGTGCTTCTAGAAGTGCCTATAGTGAATGCTTATAGAAGAGGTCTGATGGCCCAGGCTGGAATTTTAGCAGTTCAGAAATGGGAAAGAAAAAAGCCATTGTAGGGATTCCAAGACCCTGCAAGACAGGACCAAATTCAGGAGAAGGACATGGGGACAAGTCTGAGAATTAACTAGAAGTAGTCCTCATAGGGACCAAGTATAGATTAGCCAATACTACGTTTAGTATCACTAAGTCCTCCCTCCCGGGTTTTGGAAAATCCTCACATTGGTTTGGATATTATTTTGTCTCCTTAACTGGAGAACTCAGAGATCCCTTCCAATTTTACCATGTGGCAGAGAGAAGCACGAGACTCCTATTCCATGGATGAGACAACATGGGAAAGACCAAGAGAGGGCAGAGACCACCCAGCCAGGGAGGAAGAATAAGAAGGAAAGCCTTAGAAAGTGGTGCCTTTGGAAAATGAATGCAACAGATAAATAAAGAGCTGAAATCACTCAGAAATCCCCCCTCCACCCTCCGATACCTCCCCACTTTCCTTTTCCTGCAAGGACTGCAGAGTGAGCCTCTTGGTGGAAATTAATATCGCACAGGACAGTTAATCAAAGCTGAACCGCCCCCTGCCCCATGAGTGAGTGGTGCTTGGAGTGGTGCTGACAGCCCAGCAGATGAAGGAGTGGAAGCAATCCCCCCAGCATAGTCCACCTTCCAGGGGGAGGGGGCTGCTGGGGAAGCACAAAGCCAATTTCTCCCCATAAAAAATGATGTGAGGTGAAAAACCGTTTACTGCACATTAGGATCCACAGTTAGGCCATTTGTATGTTTTACTGGGATGGTTATGTCACTAAGTGAAATCCAAAAAATCCATCATTGGTAGGGAAACTGACAGTGGCCTGGTCAAGAAGGGGTGTTGAAGGGGGCTGGGATGGTTCAGTAGGAGAGGAGGACTGGAAAGCAGATTTGGGGTTCTGGTAGAGCCATGTCCATGCACTGCACCCAGATTGTTCAGGTTCGTGGTGATGATCTGGTAAATCTCCCACTAGCACTGCAGTGACTTGTCTTCTTAAGTAGAAAGCTCAGGTGTTCCCTCTATGCCAGTCCTTCTTTGCTGGTTCTGGGGATGCACTAACCCGATACTCCAATTAAATGAGCAACTTTTAATGTCGTTGCGCTGTACACTAGGCTGGGGACTCAGAGGTGGTAACAGTCCTGTCATCTCCATTACCAGTAGAATCTTCCCCCACCTTCCACTGAACTTTAATCAGACCACATTTGTGTTTACAGAAAGAATTAAGAAGCACCTTAAAGATGAGGGGCAGATATGGGAACATAACTGGAGGGACACATGGGAATGATATTTGAATGGATGTTTTTAATCAGGAATCCCATTAAAAAATGCCAGAGCCAGCCACCTGACATGCTAAATACAATTTTAATTGCCCCCCTGTATCTACCTGTCCCTTTGCCCTGAGCTCAGTATCTGGCTATATCAAACTCATCAGCTTATCAATCTCATGTGGCCTCCACAACATACCTTTGAACCCATGTCATGTACAACTCATAGATCCCAGAAGCAGTTAGGGCTGGGAAAATGTCTGAGCAGAGCCCTTTGTTAGCCAGGTAAGGAACTGAGGAGGGTGGCAGAACCTTGTTCTCCACGTCTCTGTGCCCCGTTTTTGCTCTATGCCCAAATTCTGCAAGTGTAAGGAAGCCCCAAGTCACAAACATCCATCTTCCCTCACCACCCAAGGTATAACCACTACATCTCAGTCACAAGAAGCCATAGATAGGGCTTTAAGCATTTGATAGAACACAAAGTATTTTCATCTCAGCCTCCTGCTCCACCATCTCACTTTCCTTTTTCATATTACATAGTTCCTGGTAGCACAAAAGAAATAAATAAAAACATGAACTGTGGGGGCTGCTATATTAACAGCAACTCCCCGAGTCTAGAGGACAAGAAAAAGAATGTCACTGGATACCAGTGTGTAAATGGGGTGTCAAGATTACTGCCTGGATTCCCAGAACCACAAACAGACACAAGGTAGATCTAGGACAAGATTAATACAACAGTTGATGAAGATCCTTCACCACAACTGGAAACCATGAACATCAGCCAAGTGGACTGACAGGATGTTGGTTTTTTATAAATTCATTTGAGGAAAATTAGATGTCGCATTTATAAAGAATTGACTAAGCCACTTAGTTCATCCTTCCAAGTAAAGCATGGGAGGGGAGGGGGGGGAGGGGAGGGGAGGGGAGGGGAGGGGAGGGAGGGGAGGGGAGGGGGGGGGGGGGGGGGGGGGGGGGGGGGGGGGGGGGGAGGGATATCTGGTGACAAAGATGGTGTGTGTGTCCTGTTCTAACATACACAACTTCCCCTGGAGTAAGAATAAGATAAAAATCTTCCAAAGACCTGAGTCCAAAAGTATCTGGGCCAGAGCAGAGATAGAGGATGCCCATGTTTGGAAGGCAACCTCTGGTACTAGGAAGCCGGAATTTTAATCTCTGTTCCATGTCATTTACTTCTTTCTGCCTCAGTTGTCCCATTCATAAAATAGAGAGAATTACAACAATGTAGAAGTGTTCAATGAAATAAATGCATCAGATATGAACCAAGGAAATTAATTTTTGAAAAATGGCAGAAATATTTCCCAATCAAAAATTCCTCTCTTTAAAAAAAAAATAAGGCAATAGATATCATAAAATTGTAACTATCTCAGAGCAAGTTGTTAAATACTATTTTGTAGAATAAAGTATAAAAAAAAGAAACATCAAAAATTATTATAGGTTTTCTGATTTCCTAATGATCTCATGGTATAAAAAATGATAATTTATGATGACAAAAATGTTATAAGGGAGCACAGGAAGGATAGACCCTATACAGTCAAGTGAAAATAAGAAAACATCAGCAGAAAAAAAGATTATTACAAATATGAGATATACTGTACAAACCCTATGACATCTATAAAGTAAAAGGCTAGAATAGAAACATAAAGAAGAAGCAGAGAAAAACAACAGAGGAAACCCAAGGGAAACTAAACAAGAAATAATCAGAACAACCAAAAAGCAAAAGATAAAATGATAGTAGTATGATCTCATATATCAATAATCACTCTAAATGTAAATGTAGATGAACTGAACTCAAAAGGCACAGAGTGACTAGGTGGATTAAAAAACAGATCCCAACTATATAATGCATTCAGGAAATGCCAATCAGCTCTAATGACAGAGACAGACTCCAGTGAAAGGATAGTGAAAGATATATTTAGTAAATAGTAAAGTGAAGAAAAAGGCAAGAACAGCTGTTCTCATATCAAGTTAACACATACTTCCAGAAAAAAAAAGGGAGGGGGGGCAAAGATGAGCATTATACATAAATAAAGGGGTCAATGCAACAAGAATAATAACAAATATTAATATAAATGCATACCATATAAGAAAACCAAAATATATAAAACAAGTATTAACAGATTAAAGGTAGAGATAATAAGTAGGGAACTTTAACACCCACTTACATGAGCAGATAAATCATGCAGACCAAAAATTAACAAGGAAACAATGGGCTTACATGAAGTATTATGTCAACTAGACATAAAAGAAATATGTAGAACATTCCATACAAATGTAACAGAATACACATTCTTTCCAAGTGCATATCCTCAAGAACAGAGCAGGTATTGGGATACACAATCACTATAATTTATAAAGTTGAAATCATATAAACAGTGTTTTCTGATCATAAAGTAGTGGATCTAGAAATCAACTATAAGAAGAATGCAGAAAAATTCACAAATACGTGAAGATTAAACAACATGAAACCAAGTAACTTTTGGATCAATGAAGAAATCAAAAAATACCTGAACATAAATGCAAAGTAAGATATGATCACCTGAAACCTATGGTGTACAGCAAAAGCAGTACTAAGAGGGACGATAAAGCAATTCAAGCTTACTTCAAGAGACAAGAACGTAACTAACCTCACGAGAAAGAAGATAGAAAAAGAAGAAAAACAAAGCTAAAAAGCAATAGAAAGAAGGAAGTAATTAAAATTAGAGCAGATATAAAGTAGATCTCAAAAAGACAATACAAAAGATTGATGAAACCAAGAGCTACTCTTTGAAAAGATAAATATGGCAAACCTTTAATGAGACTCAGTAAGAAAAAAGAAAGAAAGCTCTAATAAAATAAAATGAGAATGACAGCAAGTACCACAGAAATACAAAGAATCATAAAAGACTACTATGAACACCTACATGACAAAAGTTAGCATAGTAGAATGTGCCATAGAAACATAGATGAAATGGACAAATTCTTATAATTACACATCCTACCAAGACTGTATCAAGAAAAAATAGAAAATCTGAATAGGTCTATTGCTAGTAAGGAAATCAAAAGTCTCAAAGAACCAAAAGTCTCCAGAACCAAACAATTTCACTGCCTAATTCTACCAAACTTTCAAGGAATGTCTCATACCTACCCATCCTCCACTATGAATTAGGATGCCAACATCAGTCTGATTCCAAAATCAAATACATCACAAAAACAGGTAAACTATAGATCAATGTCTCTGATAAACATAGATACAAAAATCCCCAACAAAATGTTAGCAAGTTAAATTCAACAATACATTTAAAAGACCATATCCTATAATCAAGTGGAATTTATTTTAGGGATGCAAGGATATATGTAAATCAATCAATTTGATTGCCATATTTTAAAACGAAGGATCAAAACCATGTGGTCATCTAAATAGATGTCTAAAAAGCACTTGACAAGAAACAACAGTCTTATAATAAAAACTCTCCATGAAATGGACATTGAAGGAAAGTACATCAATATGATAAGGGTCACATATGACAAAACCACACTAGCATCACCTTCGGTGGTAAAAAAAACCCTGAAAGTTTTATCACCACTAAGATCAAGAACAAGACAAGGATCTATTCACTATCACCACTGCTATTCAATTAGTTTTGAATTCCTAAGCAGGGCAACTAGATGAGAAGGAGAAATAAAAGGCATCCAAATAGGGAAGGAAGAAGTAAAGTTGTCTTTATTTGACTTTTGATGATAAGGGTTTTTGTATAGAAAACCAGTAAAACTTCATGAAAAGCCTATTGGAAATAATAAACAGAGACAGTAAAGTAATAGCCTACAAAATAAGCTTATAAAAATTGGTTGCTTTTATATATGCAAACAATGAACCATCAGAAAAGGAAATTAAGAAAACAGTCCCATTTAGAATCACATCAAAAAAGCACAAATTTAACTAAGGAAGTAAAAGACTTGTATACTGAAAACTGAGATGCTCCTAAAATAAAATGAAGAATATACGAAAAGTGGAAAGATATTCTGTGTTCATGGATTGGAAGAATTAGCATTGTTGAAATGATCACACTGTGTAAAGCAATATGCATATTTAATGGAATTACTATCAAAATCCCAATGGCATTCTCCATAGAAAGAGAAAAAAAAGTCATGAAGTTTACCTGGACCTGTATAAAAGATCTCAAATAGCCAAAGTACTTCTGGGGGAAAAAAATGGCATTATCACATATTCTAACTTCAAAATATTAGAAAGCAATAAAAATCAAAACAATATGATATTGGAATAAAAGTAGATACACAAATCAATGGAACAGAACTGAGAGATCAGAAATAAATTCATGCCTGCATGAACAGCTAACTTAGGGCAAAGGAGCTAAAATAAAAGCATTAAATGGGATAAGGGAAGTTTCTTCAATAACTGGAGTTGGGAAAACTGGACCACCAATGCAACAACAACAACAAAATGAAAACTAGACCACTGTTTTACACCATTACACAACTGAAAATAGACTAAAGACTTGAATATAAAATCTGAAGTCATAAAATGAGTAGAAAACATAAGGGAAACCTTGGACATCAGCCTTAGTGATTTCTTTGTGGACATGTTTCTGTTGGCGAGGAGAACAAAAGCAAAAATAAACAAATGATACAACATGAGATTAAAAAGCTTCTGAGGAGTGAGAAAAAAATCATTGTTAAAAATAAAAAGGCAACCTACTAAATGAAAAAATATATTTTCAAATCATACATCAGACAAGAGATTACTTTTCAAAATCTATATATGTCATAAAGCTCAGCAACAAAAGCCCCAACAATCTAATTTAAAAATGGACAGATGATTGGAATAGGAAATTTACCAAAGAAGAAATACAGATGGCCAATAGGCACATGAAAAGATGTTCATCATCTATTATTGTTAAGGAAACAAATCAAAGCAACAATGAGATATCACCTTACACCTGTTAGAATGGCTATTATCCAAAAGACAAGAAACAAGTATTGGCAAGGATGCACCAAGAGGGAGCTCTCATACACTATTGGTGGGAAGTAATTGGTGTAGGCAAATGGGAAATAGCATGGAGAGTCTGCAAAAAAAAATAAAAGAATAAAAATACCATATGATCCAGTTATATCACCTTTGGGTATTTATCCAAAGAATGCAAACATTAATCTGAAGAGGTCTTTGCACCCCTATGACCACGGCAGCACTATTTACAAAGCCAAGAGTTGGAATCAACCCACGCACCCACTGACAAATGAGTGAAGCAAGATGAGTAGAACAGCAACACAATGAAATACTGCTTAGCTCCACAAAAGCAATGAAATCCTGCCATTTGTCACAACATGGATGGACCTAGAGGGTATTATGCTTAGTGAAATAAATCAGATGGAAAAAGATAAATACCATACGATTCCACTCATATGTGGTAGATAAAGAAACAAAACAAATGGACCAACAGAACAGAACAAAAATAAATCCTTAAGACTACAAGGACAAAATAATCATTACCAGAATGGAAGGGGGCAGTGGGATGGGCAAGTTGGGCAAAAGTGCTATATGGTGACAGATGGAAACTAGACTTCTGGTGATGAGCATGGAGTACAGACAGATGTTGATACAGATGTCAGTACACTTGGAAGCTATATGATGTTATTAGTCAATGTTGTGTCAATGAAAAAAAAAATACTGATGGCCAGAAAAAAAAAAAAACTGCTCTGTAGGTAAAACTGGAGGGAGTGAAGGGGTCACCCACATCACACAGTGAGTAGCAGACATGCCTTTACTCCTCTTGCTCCCCAACTCTCTAGACGTCAAATGGCGCCTATGAAGCACCTCATTTGCTTATTCAATTTCAAGAGAAAATGAGGGTTGTGCTCTTTAGGGGAAAATGTGCCCCCCAATCCAAGCACCTCTCCAGAGAAAGCCTGTTAAAATAATATATTTAAAGAGACATCAATATTTTCTGACAGAGTATTAGTAACAATAAATAAATTGCCAAATAGGACTGCAAACTCTCAGGTCTACTAGGAATTTGAGTGACAGTTAAATGTCTCATGGGAAATAGCAGTGACAGCTGAACATGTCACCGATGACATGGCCTCAATTGCATAGTATATGAGGACTCCTGCCAGGAGGTGGGGCAAGCCAGGGCTCATGACAGTGGAGAGCCAGGCTGTAAGAGTGGGCTGTCCATTATGGGGAGAGCCAGTAGCCCAGAATCCTGTGTTTCAGGTGGAGGCAGAGTACAAGGTCCAGGGCTGGGGACCAAGGGGACAGATCTCCACTTCCCTGGTCCAGTGACAATAAGCTGAAAGTTGACCCGAGCGGAGAGGCAGGACACTTTGACAACTCTTTTGGAATTGATAGCATTTGTGTAAGTGGGTTTTCTGGTCATTTACTGGAGTTGATGTGGGGGAATTCCAGAAACTGGAGTTAGTCCTGGGATCAGAACTAGTCGAGGAGGTCAGGAGCTGGAACTCAGGACTAGACACCAAATCCTGCTCTGGGGAGAGGGGAGGAAGAAGACGATGTAGGGAAAATCTAGATACAGGTAACCCAAAGGGAAGACCGGTCAGTGTAGGGTTGTTTCATGTTTTAATTTTTCACAACTATCTTCTCTTACTTTACAATGAAAGGACATAGTAAAATAGAGTGTTATGGGAAGACATATAGAACTTTTTTTTTAAAGATTTATTTATTTATACATACAAGAGCTAGTGTACAGGCCAGAGTCCAGGGCGGTGAGAGGATTTACCAGGGACATTGTGCAGAACAGACCAGGCAGACTGACTGAAACACACTGCTGAGGGCAGCAGCAGGCAAGGCAGGAGAGGTCTGCTGCGCCATGTGGGTCCCCTCCCTGGCCAGCGGCAGGAATCGAGCTCTTGCCGCAGTGGCTGCAGTTTGCTTCATAGTGTGTTGCTTAACCCACTGCACCACCAGGGAGGCCCCCATATAGAACTTTTTAAAATAACTTCTGGAAAGCTTCTAGTAAGAGATCACTTCTCTGAGTTTCTGGACACCTCACCCTAGAGGAGCAATTGTGCTCAAAAATAGTGAGCTTTTTAATGGGAGGTCTTAATGGGAACTACATCTGCCAAGCTTGTCTTCCTGCCTTACCCAGGAACTAGGAACTTGAAACTTTGCTGGCCTAGTAGGACCAAATCTTCCACCAGAGTCTATTTTGCCAATGCTATGCACTCAGCCCACTCTGAAATAAGTGCACTGTGGTGGGTTGGCAGGTTCAGCGCCCCGGCGAGCTGCTCTTCTCCCTAGCAGAGTAAAGGGTTACAGATGGCGCACCTCACAGGTCTCTCTCTGGCTGAGTTTTCCACAGGGTCTTTCCTCTGGTCCATCCAGCTCTCCCCTAGAGCAACTCAAGGTCTCCAGTTGGGGGCAGTACTAAGCAGAGTAATACTTGGGTCCAATTTTCCTTCCCTAACCCAACTTTACAGTGACGAGACTGTTTAGTATTTTAATCTTTATCTGATTTTTGGCCTGTTTCTGAAAGAATTCAGAACTTGTAGGAGAGGTGACTAAATGCCAATTTCCAGGCCTTTAAGAGGAAAAAACTGCTCCCTTTAAGCAGGCTGGCAAGGAAAGCTACTGATGGGAGGGTCAGTCATAGGATTTATCACCTACCAACACCTATGTGACAGTGGACAGCTATTTATCAGGTGTTTGCCTGGGGCCAGGCCCTGTGTTAAAAACTTGGAGGGAGGGGGGGCTTTTTTTTTTTCCTTTGATTCTCCCTATGACTTTCCAGATGAGGAAAATGAGACTGAGAGGAAGCGAAGCGGGATGTGAGAGCTGGTGTGGAGCCAGGATTCACCCAGGCATTAGGCACCCCCCACTATGAGGGGTGACGCCTGTCTCCCGGGAGTACCATCCATCCCCATCCAGGGTGGCTGTGGCAGGAGGCAGCACGGTTAGAGTTAGAGGCCACAATAAGGCAATGTCCAGATCAGTAGGAAAAGGTACCGAGGGACAAGGACAATGGTCCAGGTGGCAAAACACCTGCGGGTGAGGTCCGGGGCAGTCTGGGGAGCAGGGCAGGTCTGGACAAGAATTCCCCAGAGAATCACACATGGCAACCCCTTGGGAGAGAAGTCTGCTGAAATTCCTCAAGAATCTCCTTGAAGCTTAGGCTTGTTCTATTGATTTAACCCATTTCCTGCACCAAGAGTATGCTTACAGAGACCAGGTCATAAAAAAATCAGGGCCATTCAGGCCACTTCCCCAGCTTTAGAGAGCAGTGGACAGGCCTGGAAAGGTGAATGACTTGCCTGAGGTAGTGAAGTGAAGTAGTAAGGAGACCCAGGAGCTTTGACTCTCCATCCAGTGCTCTTTACAAGAGATCATCATGAGCTCAGAATTTCTGCTCTTATCAACTTTTATGGAACATCACTCTAGGTTAGACCCTGTGATCACACAGAACATGTGGTGGGGGAAAGCAACACTGAGAGGTTCATGAGTTGCCTCCTAGAAGCTGGATACTGCAAAGCGCAGTCAGCCCTTTGGACTGCTAACATATTCCTTGCACTTTGCTGGCCATAAACAGATGACAGCAAATGTGACAGAGGAATACAGAATGGATTTTCTATGTCAAGCGCTGGTAACCTAATTTATACACTCTATAATTGTCAATATTCCATATCTTGAGGCAACATCTATTCTAGCAGCTCAAGAGATGAGCTTACCTCCTTCTCTTCTACCCTGCCACACAGCCCTTAGACAGAAAGAGGGCCCCGGAAAGTTCAATCACCTTTCCAAGGTCACAGAGCAAGGCCAGGGCAGGGTGGACAGAGAACACACCAGCTTTGCAGCGGGGTCCTGTGCTAGGGCGCAGGTCATGCTGCCTCACCTCACGTAGATTCTGTCATCTACGGAGAGCAGGCCACTCATCAGCCCCTTCACAAGTCACTGCAATAAGGAAAACAGAGGGGCTCATTCCTGGAGGCTGGTAGGCAGACTGAGGTGCAAGGAGAATAGAGACGCTAGGAAGTCGTATTCCAGGCCAAGTGGTACTGATTTAACAAAGACACTCTTTGCAGGGACAAAAGAAGACCCCAAACTCTGCCCCTCCTGTCACCCGAGCCTCCCTGCTGTTCTTTTAATAGAAGCGTTTTCCCTGCCTTCCTCCCCTCCCTCCAAAAGCCCTCATAAATATGTTGTGTGAAATATCAGAACTAATTAGACCAAATGGTGTTCATATCTGTCACTGGTTTTTCTGGGGGAGAGCAGCCTGTGTCGTGGAGCAAATTTTGTTAACTAATTAAGGACAGTTTTTAGGGGAGAGTATTGTGTTCCTGCGGGAAACGGAAAGGATTGGAGAGGGTTGTTGCCTGGACTGATTAAGGAAACCCAAAAATAGGAACAAAAGACACAGTTCAGCAGGGTGACCTGAAAAGAGGGGTGGGAGAGAGGGGAACAGGCCTGAGTGGCAAGTCCCATAGTTCTTCTGACAGTAGACAGAGAACACTTTGTATGAGGTGTTCGTACCCTTTCCACACCAACTGAAAAACTATAGGAAAGAGGAGGCAGATTCTCCAAAGTTGGTACTCAGCAGTTGTTAATGCTTCCATGACACAACCAAGAACAGAGACTGCTTGATATTCTCTTCATGTTCTTCAACTCTCAACTCAATATGTGGTGTTCCTATTTACCTCCCGGGTAAATAGAATATGGGTTGGAATATGGTGGGGAAGAAGAAAAACATTCACAGGGACCTAGCTTGTGCTGGAGACAATCTGAGATCTGGCAACAGTTTTTTCTCCTTGAGGGATATCTGAATGGAAATAGAAGAAAGAGAACCCAGGGGTGTGGGCTCTCAAGGAGAGGGGACTCAGGGTAGCTTCCTTTCCAACTTCAAAATTCTCCCCATGGAAAGGGTGCTGGGTTCATTCTAGGAGATCAAACTGGTGGGAGTTACCACAAGATGGACTTTGAACCCAAGTAGAAAAGAACTGGTGAAGAAATGCCGCAGGCTGCTGGGTGTCAAGGGTGGCAGCCACTGCCCCTCCTGTTCCAGCCCAGGGCCATGCATCAGAGGTTTGGAGAGAATGCCTGCTGTGGGACACTGGCTTTGCGGCCCCTTCAATGTGCATTTGCACAAGTCTGTACATTTCGAGCTGCAACGGGCTGTGTTTGGATTGCACACAATGAAGAGCCTTTTCCCTGAGAAGTTAATGCTCCAAGACGACTGAAACTACAGGTGTGAGGAAGTCTTTAAACATGGTTAGGAGGAGGAACAGAGCTCTTTTGGAAACATCTGGGTGTGTGTGGCCCATGCGAAAGGGGCAGGTGTAAGTGCACAGGGACATGACATTATTCTCCCTTCCTCAGTAGAGCCCACGGTTACAGGAGGGGGTGCTCGAGAGAGCACCGAGGAACTGGAAAACACATTTTGTTCAGTCGGTGCTCAGACCCCCATTACAGTGGTCCTTACTCAGCCCTCTGCCCACAGTGGCCTCTCACCTCCGTTGCACTGAGCGGCGGTGGTGGGGGCCGGGGGAGGGGGTCACCTAGTGCGGCACTTGGAAGGCAGCTCCTATACTTCAGACTACATTGGAATTCTAACTGCCTCTCACTGACTTCCTGGCCCCCACCAGCTCTAAGAAGAGGGTCATGTGTGACTGAGCTCACCGGATTGTCAGGACGAGCATGAACTCACCTGGCGGATGATGCTAAGAATACAGCATGGCTCCCCAGGGAGAGTCACTGAGCAGCCCGCCCCTGAGGACACTGGCATGCTGTCCTCCAGATAAACCTAGACTCTGAGGGGCTCAGGTTCCAGGAAGCCCCCGACCAAATGACTAACGCATCAAGTGTAAAGGACACTACAGAGGGTAAGGATGGCTCACCCTAACCAAATTTTTAAGAGCAAAAGAGCACATCAAATCTTAAGGGACGAAGAACAGCAGAATATTCTTGGGGACAGGAGTCATCTGCATTCCATCTCCTTGCCCTGAAAGTCGCATGCCATTGGGCTGGGGGGCTGCAGGGGAGTCCCCTCCTGAGCCCCAGGCAATCTTCCTCAAGACCCCTTGCTGGCAGTGATTCTTCTAAGAACTTACAAGCACAGATAAGGCAGACTCTGCAACTCACATAGTGGATGGGGAACAGAGACAGGCCACCTCAACTTGCTCGTTCTCCACTTGAGTGTGTGTTGGGTCGGCAGCCCCAGCATGCCACTGTGAGCAGGTCCCCAGGCCCTGGCTCCTCTCTCTGCCTGCCTGTTTGCTGCTCCCCCCCTTCTGCCCCCCACCATCCTTGTCTCCTAAGGCCACCCCTGTTCTTTGACTCTGTGTATTTCAATATACACATAGATTACAGCTACATTAAAGAAGCCCAAAAATACCAAAGCAGAACTACAGCAATTATTATAATGCAGCCTTAACAGCAACTGTAATGAGATGGAATTAAAAATGTGCCAGCATAATCACAATTCACTGTTCCCAACGACCTTCCAGAACTGCTTTGATTTGGAAAGTAACATCCAGTCCTGAACTGTCAGATGGAAGGGAAATTCAATTGTACCTCCCAACGGGGCCTGGTCCCTGGCTACCAAGAGATCCGGCTCTTCCATCTGAAGACATCTGTCCCCTGGCAGATGCAACATGGCATTATCCACTTGCTTAGCAGGGGCAGAGGGAAGGGACATAGTGGCTAGGTGTTCCTGCACATAGGACTGGCTGACTCCTCTTCTCTCCACTTGTCACCCTTCCTGCTTTCCACACTGGAGCTAATTCAAGTTTAAGCAGCGTCATGCCCAGCTCATTGCCTGAGTTACATGTAGCAAACATCAACTCACATTATTTTGGCTGCTCCCCACAATAAATCACCCCAAATCACCCCTTGGTCATTTCCATGACCAACAAAGCAGGGACTGAGAGAAGCTGCAGCCTCTCAAAGCCTCATGGGCACCAAAGTCACAACACAAACCCTTGTCTTCAGACTCTGGAGTGTGAGCTCTCACCCAAAATCTATGAAGCTGACATCCTAAAAGAAGCAAAGGAGAAACAAGTCTGGATTGCTTTCCATTACTTCACTTTGCTGCAAGGGACCAGAGAGGAGAGGGGCAAAGTTGACAGTGAAATGATGAAGGAGACGGAAAGCAAACCCAGCCAGGAAAGGCTTCCTCGAGGAGGCCATTCTGACAGATGAGTCATGGGCCTCCATTAAGTGGAGCATTTACTCATCCCTGACAAGGAACCAGAAACATGGAAGAAAAGTGCCAGCCGATGGAGGAGCTGGCAGAAGGGATGGAGAGGGTGCAGAGAAGGTGTGGGTTCCTCGCAAAGAAACATGGGAGAAAACACTAAAATGTATAGAGATTTCCAAGTCCATCCCTAGCCCCAAGTTGAACTTTCTGGATCCTCACCCAAAGGTGCTCCTGATGGCTCCCTTCAGAGCACACTCAGCTCAGTCATGAGACAGAGTTGGGGAAGGAGAGAGGAGCTGGCTCGCTCTTTATGGTTGCTTTTTGTAGAATTGCTTCTGTAGCTTCTCTGAGGGACCGGAGTCACGTCACACTGGATCTGCAGCAGGCACAGGCAGAGGGGGTGAGGGTGAGGAACCTCCTTGGGGCTAGGCTCCCATTCCTGGCAGGTGGCTCTGGTGCTGAGAAGGCCACCACAGGGCTCTGACTTGGAGCCCCCCAGTCTGACAGGCCTTCTCCCAGGCTGCACAGGCTAAACACGGGGAACAACTCTCCAGCCAGCCAGGGCTTGTAAGGTCTGACATCAGTTGCACACAGGCTCATGGTCGTTTCCAGAATCCCAGCCCTCAGAGGTCCTTATAAATCTGAATTGGACACACCAGCTCACCCTGCATTGGGGAGGGCAGGGCCCGGGTGTCTGGCTGCAGATGCTGGTACCCATCTGAGAAATGCCACCTCTGAGTCTTTGCTGGATGCTATTTCCCTTTCTCTGTGAAGGCCCCTACCCCATTCTGCCCCTATTTTGTGGACTGAGAAATATGCAGGGAGTAAACTGACCGCCATACAGTGGGCTGTGTGCACCGGTGACTGTCGGTGTGGCGCAAGCCAGGTGGGTGCATCTGAGGGAAGGTAGATGGCAAAGCAGACCCTGCGCCTACGTAGGCTGCTTCCCCACTGGCCCTGCTCCTCCTGCAGGAGAGGACAGACCGCAGCCCCAGCTCATCCTGCTCCCAACTGCCAGAACTCATGAGGGATGAGGAAATAAGAGGGAAAACTACAGGGTGTGCACCGAGGTGTTTTGTTTTTATTTTGAGCCTAATTTCCAACCCTCTGGAGGTGAGTGGGTCCTAAATGTGTAAGGAGTGGGGGGGGGTGTGGAAGAGCACCCTGCCTTCCAGACACTGTGACAAGTCCAAGCTGTGGGGTCATGGAAAACTTTCTTCATGGAAATCATCCTAAATCCCCAAGATTCAAAGATGTGGAAGAGGTCGTCAAGCTTCGACCAGTTTTGGGGGAAAAAGACTAAAAATGTGTCAGACACAAAAGGACTCAGGAATCTGATGTTTTTTATAAAAACTCACACACCAGGGAACAAATAAACAAGTGTGGCATCTAAAAGGTCTTTTGTAAGTGCAGAGCTGGGGGCCTACAACCCCACCCACATTTGCAGGTCTGTTGGGCTCAGGACCCATCAGTGGAGGTGCTGCCTGCCAGCCCCCTCTCCTCACGCCCCCAGGCGCTAATGAGATGCAGGAGAGGTCTGCAGCCCCCACGAGTGGCTTGCAATTTTTGTTGCTGTTGTTTTTGAATATGTCTTTTTCCAGAGCTCTGCCAACAGCTTGTTAGCACATGGCTATGGTGAGTGAGAAGCTTTAGGCTTGCAGGAAGCTAGGATACCACCGCCTCAGCCCCTGAGGCAGCTTCCTCAGGACATTTGTTCACAGTGTCCCAGACAGTGTGCCCAGCAGGAGCCTCTCTGGCAGCCACTGTCACTCTGAATCAGGAACCCCAAACCCTTGTCCAGGCAGCTGGGTTTAAAGCCCATCCCCCAACCAAAGTTCCTCTTCCCATCTGTCTTGCAAAGGTGTGAATGGATTTGACAAAGGATGAGGAAGGAGGGGGGAGGGGCCGAGTTAACTGCACCCTCCTACCACACAGCCCTGCACACAACAAATAGACACTCATACAAGGGCAGCCTGACACGTGCAAAAATATTCAGGCTAAAGACTGAGACAAAAGGGGAGCCGGGCAAAGCGTTCCCACCATGGTGTGGAGTGTCCAGAAGGAGCGGAGAGATTTGGACTCGGGCTCCAGATCTGTCACAAGCTAGCTGACCTTAGACCAGGCTCTTCATTTCCCAGGGCATCAGTGTCCTCCTTCCCATTGTTAGCGGTACAAGCTGTTCTAGAAAGGCACTGTGATCATTCCAGACCACCTAACACAACACTCAGGGCCCTCCCCACCACACCAAGGTCATCCCTCCACAGGAGGCTTGAAAGAACTAGTATTCATGACAGGTTTGGGGAGCAAAGGAGAACACACAGACCTCTACAGGGGCGAGACTGCAGCCACCCAGCACCAAGAACTCGAGCTGCCAACGCCTGGGGTCCATCCTCCTTCAGCTGAAAAAAACCCAAGAGACACATTTCAGTGTCTCCACTCTGCTGCACTCGGCTGGTTATATGCTTCATGGGCCAACCTCATGGGGGTCTCTCTGGAGCGACTGTCTAGCACACTTTTTATCCAGAACTGGTTTCTGGATCCATCAGGTCCCATCAGGTCTGCTTCTCTTGTCCAAATTCACAGCATCTAAACTCCTCACCTGACGCTCGTCTTACACAGCCTATGCTGGATTTGATTTTCTGTTTCCTCTCAGCTAGATTTCTGTTTGTCACAGGTGATGACGTGCTTCATTCTGAATTAAAATGGAGTGTGTGTGTGTGTTTGCCTTAAATATACTTTCTCTGCTATTTATTTTAATGCGCCATTTTTGTTTTGATTAGTATTTTCGCAGTATGCCTTTCTTCATTCCTACTACTTTCAGACTTTTTGTACCTGTCTTGTAAAGACGTGAATGGGTTTGACAAAGGATGGGAAAGAGAAATTTTAACTGTTCACCTGGCTCAGCGCCTCCACTGGCACATCACCATATCACCAACACACATACACACATTACACAGGCAGCCAGACATTTGCCAAGATAGAATATGACCAAAGCACTAAGGCTAAAAGAGCAAGGTATGTTTTAGATGTTTATTGTAAATTGCATGTCTCTTACACACAAACTTAGAAATGTTACCTCTAAAAAAGCAGGTCTAAATGATTCCTATTTGTCATGATAGCAGATGGGTTTAATCATTTCCATCATCTCATTTTGTGTGTGATCAGCATTCCAAGACAATCTCCTCAGTGGGATGCTTATACTTTGACAAGCTCAGGAGGTAAAAGGTTCTGACTGCTCATTGCCTGGGTCATTTTTTACCATTGTGTTTACATCAAGAAATCTTGCAGAAAGAGGGGCCTCCCTGCTGGCGCAGCAGGTTGAGTGCCACGCTGTGAAGCATTTGCTGCACAGCAGAGCGAGTTTGATCCCTGGCCAGGGAGGGGACCCACGTGGCACAGCAGACCTCTCCTGCCTCGCCCGCTGCTCCCCTCAGCAGTGTATTTCAGTCCATGTGCCTGTTCTACTCCTCACTCTGTCTCTGGTGAATCCTCTCACCTCCCACGACTCTGGCCTGTATGCTGGCTCTTGTATGCATAAATAAATAAATCTTTAAAAAGGGGGGGGGGGAGAAATCTTGCAGAAAGAGATGTGGAACAGGTTTTTTAGGAAGTAGAACAGGATCGCTGCCTACCCAGAGATGGACTCCCAGGATGGAGAGACACCAGGAGCAGCATCCACCCGGGGCTCTGGGTCACCTGCCATGGGGACAGAGAAACACAAGCCCACGCAGCATCACGTGGTTGCTGTGTATGAGCACCAAGTTTCTCTGTCCCTGACCAGACGCATCAACAGAAACAGGCCAGCTCCTTAGCTTGAAAGTACAAGAACTCAAATCCCAAAGCCTTCAAAGCCTTCATCATGGTCACCCTTATTTCCTCATACTATGTCCCTTCTTGGAGGGACTGCCCAGTTGTTAAATTTCCCTTTTAGCCTCCACTGCTTTGAAAGTTACACATTGCACTTCTTTCAGTGGTTACCATTTAACAACCACTTTTAAAAAAGAGTGGAATTTAACAGCATTTAAAATCAATCAATATATCTATCCTGCATTAAGTCTGTTTCCCTACCTCTCCCTAAGCCCCCACTTCCCACATCACTTACTTGTTAGCTGACATTTTAGTTTCACCTTGTTTTTTAATAGTGTTGCTACGGTCACTTTTTATTTAGCTTACCCCAAAGTGTATCTTTTTATTGTTGTTGTTGTTGTTGTTTTCAGCATTGGATCTGGCTCTCTACTCCCTCCATCTGCTTCCATTTCCATCTCACTGACTTAGAGCCTTTAGTTGTTCTTTCAACTGGGATCAGTAATAAATTTTCCTGGGTTTTGTTTATATTAAAAAGTCCCTTTTCTTCTTTTTTGAATGATGACTTACTTAGGATTTGAATTTTAGGCTGATAGTATTATCCTACAGCAATTTGAAGCTATTTTTTCTTATTGCTATCTATTTTTGTTCACGATAAGCCTGCTTTTAGATGAATTGTCATTCCTTAGTGGCGACCTGACTTTTATCTATGAAAGCTTTTTAAATGTTTTTTTTTCCCTGCAATGTACTTATCAAGAGTCTAGATGTAGATTTGTTTTTATTTATGATGCATGAGATCTGATATTCTTTGATTTAAGAATTTAAATGTTTAATTCTAGAAAATTCTCAGTCAATAGCTTTTCAAATATTACCTCCCTCATTTATTTTCTGCTTTCTCTTACTAGTACCTAGAAAGATATATTTTGATCTTAGTGTTTTAACTATGTATCCGTTAACTTTCTCATATATTTTTCATTTCATATTCTGTGTTATAGTCTCTATGAATTCTAAATCACTAATTCACTCTTTGGCTATGTCTACTACTACCACTGCATACTTCTTTCTTGTAATGATGTAGTTTTTATTTCCAGAAACACAATTCTGTATTCTGTAATCTGTTTCTGTATTGTTTTTTCATGTCCTTAACAATTTTTATTCCTTTCTTTAGGTTTTAAAATATGCTAATGACTATGTTAAGTCCTTTACTATAACTCCTTTACTATAGCTTCTAGCTTTTCAATGTTTTTTTTTCATGTGCTCTTCAATGGTGCTAGCTTCTTTAGGGAGTCTCATGTCATCTGTATGTAAATGATGTTGACATCTTTCTACATCAGGCTTTTTGTTTGCTGTTACTAGCACCCACAGGTTTTGCCAGCTCTAGAGCAGTATTGATGCTAATTTCTAGGCATTACTTATGTGATATAAATTGATACAAATAGTGCAGGCTTAATTTTCTGATTTCTGTTACATGATTCTCTTCCACCCAAGACCTGAATAAATGATAATGTTTCTTGAAACTTCCCTAAACAGATCTGCTTTTTTCTAATCTCTTCATAGGCTTCTAACTTTATTATTTTAAAAAAGATTTATTTATTTATGCATACAAGAGCTGGGGTACAGGCCAGAGGTGTGGGCGTGAGAGGATTTGCCAGAGACAGAATGGGGAACAGAACAGGCAGATCAACAGAAGTAAGTACACTGCTGAGGGGAGCAGCGGGCAAGGCAGGAAAGGTCTGCTGCGCCATGTGTGGGCCCTTTCCCTGGCTGGGAATCGAACTCATGCTGCTGTGCCACAGGTGCTTCACAGTGCAGTGCTCAACCTGCTACACCTCCAGGGAGGCCCAGGCTTCTAACTTTATGCCAGAAGGCCTCTATCTCTGCTTCGCACCTAGATTTGAGACCTTAACTCCCGTCCATGAATTACTGTTAAAACTCCCATCCAAGCCACTAAGGTCTATATCTGGGTCTTAACCTGTCTTGGATTATCATGGTTCTCTGCTCCCACCAAACACCCTGGCTTTGAGTTCACTCTTCATCATGGAAATTGGGAAGTCTCCTCTCTTTCTTTGGAGTCCGTATAGATTTGAATTTACTTTGCATACATTTATATATGTGTGGGTGTTCTCCCTGGTGGCTCAGGGATTTAAGTCTCAGCACTATGCAGCTATCAGCAGCCACTGCAGCACAGCATGAGTTCGATCCCTGGCCAAGGAGCTAATGCACATGGTGCAGCAGACCTCTCCTGTCTCGCTCGCTGCTCCCCTCAGCAATGTATTTCAGTGGATCTGCCTGTTCTGCTCCCTACTCTGTCTCTGGTGACTCCTCTCACTCCCTCTCAACACCTCTGACTATATCCCAGCTCTTGCCTGCATAAATTAAAAAAAAAAGAAGTGTGTGCGTGTGTGTGTGTGTGTGTGTATGGAAGGGACACCTGTCTATAGCTCCTCATTCTGCCATATTGTCTAGAAGTCCTCAGTTCAGCTGTAACTAAGAATAACTACAAAGTCACAGCTCACCAAGGGTTACTGACTAACTATCTCAGGGTCTAACAATAGGAGCTTTGTTAATGGGATCATGATGTTTTTGTGCAAGGGATCTGGTCCAGCCATTTTTTTAATATTATAAAAAATGTGTAAATGATATGGGAAAATGTTGTCAACATCATTATTAAGTGTAAAAACCAGGTTAGAAAATAGTATGCACTGTCCTACTGTATAGAAAATAGACTGGGAGCAAATACCAAAATGTTAACACCATTCATTTCCTGGACAATGAGCATATGGATGATTTTCATTTTCTTCTTTTAACTTTTATTTCCTTTTGTTAACATTTATTTCTTATATAAGAAGTATGACAGATGTGAATTTAAAGCAAAACCTGATAAAATCCTGAATGCCAAATAAATAGAAAATCTGAACTGCTCTCTTGAGCACCTCTCTCCCCAAAACCAGGCCACTGGCTCCAGGGAGCAGCTTTTAGACATTCACCCTTGTTGGGCAGCAGCTGCTTTCTGAGGAGTTCACAGCAGCCCTCCTTCTCCTGCCACTGGAGGGAGCGCTTGAGCACTGACTTGTAACTGCCCCTTGGTCTTTGTCATGAGAACTTCTTGGCCCATGTTCCAACCATAATCCTTAAAAGAGGATGATCCAATGGGACTCGTGGCCTAGACCCACCTTTAATATTCATTACCCCCTGAGCTACTCCCCTACCACTCCCCGGGGCATATGCAGTGCCAGGCTGCTGATCTAGTGGGCTCTGGCAGCAGCTACACACTAGACCTCTTCTACCACCCTGGGCAATTCCCCTTGGGCCCACGTTCTTTCTCTCTTCTCGTTTGCTTTTCTCTGGATCTTCATTGCCCTGCCCTTCCCCCCGGCTTTGAACTTCAGGAAGCAGGGTACCTGTCCTCCCTCTGTGCTCCTTTGGAAAACTTAGTCAACTTCTCCAGGGACCAGCTTTTCCAACTCCAGTAAAGGGATCTTTGCTTCGGTCACAGAGGAGTGTTTATACCCTGACTGCAGAGAGCACTGACTACCCTCTACACCGCTGCCCAATTTAGAAGGGAGCTCAGGTCATCTAGGCTGGCTGAAGGATGTCCTGTCTCGTATACGCAATGCTATCAGAATAAGCAAGGACCATGGATGCGCTAACTAGCATAGGATTTGTAGTGTGGTGCTAAGCTTCTGTCCTGGGATCTCACTCCCAGCCAGCTCCCTAGCTCCCTCCCTCCTTCCTGTTCCACAGAGGCTAACAAGCTATGTGGAAACTGGTAGCTTAGATTCTTCCTGTGGTAATGTCCTTCCTTTCCTTCCTGGCTGTTTCTGTTCCCTGGGGCATCTTCCAAGCAGAGATCACTTATAAGTTGGGATGAGGACACCAGGAAGGACTGGGGAAGGACTTCTACAGGAGGCCCTGGATTCCCTTTGTCTGAACTCTCTCCTCTTCATTTTCCTCATCTCCCAACTCTTGCCTCTGGAAGTCAGGCAGGGGCAGACACTGAGCAGGTGGCCCTGGCTGGTGCCTGAGCTGGTGGCAGGTTGGGCAGGAAGATTCTCGTCAGCATATGGGCCAAGGGAACACATGGCCCCGAGTTCCTGGGGACAGGAGGGAACAGGCAGGAGCAGATGAACTGCTAAGCAACAGGGTTGGTAATTTCAGCCAGGGAACTTTCCAGTGATAAGAAATAAGGGCAGGCAGCCAACAGGGGCTGGGGGATAAGCATGGGCAGAGAGGCTAAGGTGGGGGGAGGAGAGCAAGTGCCCAGCTCTGCACAGCCATGTCTCTGTTTATTTTCTTTTAAAAGCAAAAAAAAAAAAAAAAAAAGCCATTCTCTGCAGGAAGCTTATGCATTTCCCAACTTGCAGGACTGAAAACAATAGAAAACCATCAACACTCTTCTTCACCCTCCCTAGAGGATCAAATTTATAGCACTCACATTTAAATTGTGCCTGAGCCCTAGGAGGCATAGTGGCTGAACTTAAACATGGGTCAACACACAGAGAATGGAGCTGTGTGGGGGTTTAAGAACAGTGCAGAAGGAGATCTACCAGGAGTCTGCTCACCAGGGCTGCCTCCAGTGGGGGGTAGGAGTGGGGCTTTTCCTCCTTGTTCACTCTCTCCCACACCCTTCATGTTTTCATGATGTGCATGTGTTGTTTCATAATTTTAAGAAGACTATTTTCAAGCACAAAGGAAGCACCAATGAATAGAAGAGCAACAGCTGTAGGCTGGTGTTACAGAACCTCCCAGCTGGCAGAAGCGAGGGTCCATCTTTGCAGCTGTTATTTGACTTGATCACATCCTGCAGAAGTGGCCGTAGCTGGTGTACAGAGGAGGGGACGGAGATGCGGAAAGACTGTCGAAAGTGTCATGGATGAGAACTGCAAATTGAGATTTTAACCCAGACCTGTCTGGCCCCAGGCTGGGTATAGGGGAGGGTCTGGAAGTGTCCACTGGCCTCACTGCTAGGCACTTCATCGTGCACAGCTGACTTGATGTTAAGAAGCCCAGGGTGAAGCGCTCACATTACGTGGGAAAGCTCCCTTCTGTACACCAATGAGCCGATGCCTCCCCTGGGACCGCTAGCCACTCAAATGCAAAACTGAATGCATGTAGGTGAATTAGTTGGTAACCCATGTTCTAACTGTTAAGTTCAGTTTATAGTCCAAATTGTGTGTCATATTATACATTCTAGCTTTTTCTCCTAAGTAGACAGAAGGGGAATGGGCATAATGGTAGACTCTGGAAGAGGGAACAGAGAGCAGCTCGAGCGAACTTGGGCGCCAGCCTGCACAGGGCTCTCAGCACCCTGGCCCTCCCCAGCACACAGGAGGAGGAAGCAAAGGCTAGAAAGAGGCAACTTAAGATTCCTTTTCCTTCCAGAGGTCCTCCTCCCACCTCTAACACTCCTCCCCATCTCCTACCAGCTTCCCTTTAATTCAGGGAAGTCCAGGAACCCACCGACTCTTAGGCAACCCTTATATTTGTGTACTTTGGGGTTTGAGTATGTGTGGAGAGGGCGCACAGCATTCTTCAAGTTCTCAAAGCTGTGGAACATTCCTACTTATTCGTGCCTCCTAGTCCAGGTCTCTCTCCCACCTCCCGCCTGCCCTCCTGTCCTCACCTTCATCACTGCCCTTCCTTATTCTCCCTCTGTGCCTTCCTGTCCTGTGGTGACCACTCTCCTCCCTGCCTCCCCTGCCCTGCTTCCCTCCACCACTACATTTGGCCCTGTCTGTGACACTCATTTCTACAGCCAACAAGAGCTAGGTCTAGTCAATAAACTTAGACCAGACTTAGGGGTCAAGAGACCCTCATAAAACAGTCTGGTTATTTTCTCATTGTCTTTGCCCAAGAAGTTTTGGCTGCAGCTGAACTGCAGAGGCTTGGGTCCTAATCAGTCTCACATTCAATAGAAGGAATGAAAGAGTAGCCAAGAACAGAAGCCAGGCACCTGTTGCGCCCTCTGCCAAGCCCCCAAGCCCCAGGGGGCCACATAGTTGCCTCTTGCCCCTTGGGTGAGCATTCAGTTATTGCAAGTGATGCAGACACAGCCCAGCACTGCTCCCCACCCATGACAGAGATGGGTTCCAATGGAGGATTTCAGAGGCTCTAGAAGGTGAAGTTAGAACTATATTTTAAAGGCCCCTAAGGAAGCAAGGCAAGGTTTGCTCTAGACTTCTCCCATGAGTTACAATAAATAGACAGCAGTTTGGGATTATCATCTGAAAGCCTTCTATAACTGCTTCCTGGCTCAAGATGTGCCCAGGGAGTGACCCATCCCTCTCCTGCCAGGGGCACAGCCCAAGCAGAAGACACCAAGAGAGAGGAGGTCATGGTGGCTACCATGTGTTCAGCTCACTCCGGCCAGCGTACCCCTGGGACTGCTGGGTGCTAGGTGTCTTGGGCAGTTTGATCCTAATGAAGGTTGATACCAACCAGGGAGAAAAAAATTCACATTTGTTGATCAATGAAATTACAATAAAGATGAAAATGTGCCCTGATGAATGCAAACAATTCCAAACTGAGATTTACTGACTGTCTTCAAAAATAAAATAAAATAAAACAGCATAACCTTTTTCTACTTCCTATCAGTTGGTAGCTAGAAAACCATATCTCCGAGTTTCCTTGTGTCACATGCAATTATTTTCTAAATATCAAGAAAAGCTTTGTGAACCCTGGGACTGTGTTGTCAACATCATTTCTCAGCTGGGATATGGCACAGCCGCCTGCCTTGCATACCATGCCAGCTGAGTCTCAGAGCCTTTGCAGGCTAAGACAGAAGACAGCCTCGCAGCATGGAGCCCGGGGTGTGTGGCGGTCGTGCACGAGGCTAAGTGCTTCCTGCCAGCCCAGGCCCAGCTCTGGAGAAGGCCTCCTTACTCTGCGCCCCCACGGAGGCCACAGAGAGCGTGAAGCAGGGCAGCAGAAAGACCCTTGTCTTGTCTGTTCTCCCTCCTGGAGCTGTTGTAGCTAGGCTGCCCTTGATCTCATTCCATCACTTGCCACTCTGGTCTTCTTTACTGAATCATCTTAGTGTCAAGAAGCTTCTCTTTCTCAACAGTCAAGTTCAATTCTCCTTTTGTGGCGAGAGGACCCAAATCTCAGCCACAGTATTCCTCTTTTTTCTACAACAGTCAGTGTCTTTGTCTGCTTTCTCCCTTTCCCAAGCACAAACACTCAACCACTGGTTGTGGAAGTGGAGGACAACAGGCAAGGACCCTCGCTCAGTTCCACCATCTGGTGTGGATACGAGTTGTACCTTCCAGCTCATTTCCCCATCAGCCTGGGCTCTCTCCTTGACTTAGCGTGAAACACAGAAATCAAACCCCCAGCTGCTGAACGAGAAGCACAGTTCTCTAACTGTGGAACCTGCCACTGGGAAGAAATAGGAGGAGGGAGAGTGTCCCCCAGTTGTGGAGAGTAGGCGTCTTATTTCTTGTTTTAACACACCAGAAACAGTACATGTTGGCAGGGTGTGGAGGGAAACAAGCCCTCCCAGGCCCTAGGGAGACCAGTATAGAAGGTCCTCAAAGGATTAAAAATAGATCTGTCTGATGACCCAGTAACCCCACTGCTAGGTATCTTTCTAAAGAATGCAGGCTATATGCATTCCAATGTTCACTGCAGCACTATCTACAAGAGCCAAGTTATGGAAAAAATCCTAGGTGCCCAACAACAGATGAGTGGATTAAGAAAATGTGGTATGTATACACAATGGAATTCTACTCAGCTATATTTTTTTTAAAAGACTAAATCTTGCCATTGCAATAATGTAGATGGAACAGGAAAGGATTATGCCAGGAGAAATAAGTCAGAAGGATAAAGACACATATCATATGATTTCACTCATATGTGAAATATAAAAAAACAAAACAAAGGAATGGAGAAAACTAAATAAGCAAAAATCCTAGAATTGAGGCTGTGGAGGTGGGGGCAAGAGGAGGTATGGGGGTAGAGAACAAAGGGGCAATCAGTGTCATACACTGACATTGTCTCTATAATAATGTCACCACAAAATAAACCTCTGGGGTTTTGCTAATAAGGGGGTTATTAAAAATTGTAGATGGTATGCGGCTTTACCTGTTTCACAAGCTAACAAGTTAGTCTCCTACATCTCATGGGTGCTGGCAGAAAGCACAGGTCCTCAGGGGAAGGACAAACTGTACTTTAAAAATCCTACATGTTGGTGTAGGGTGGAAAGATTTTTGGTGGCAAACATGATATATTACATAGATACTGATTTAAAATGGCCTACACCTAAAATCTATGTAATCTATACATTATTCCATTATATTAATTTTTATATAAACTTTATATAGCACTTAACTATTGCTAGACAGGTAAGGTGTTTCCAGCTTTTAATATAGTAAAAGTCAAGTCAGTGGCCTCCAGAGTTAGGAGTCTCTACCACAGACATGGCACAGACAACTCATTTTATTTGCAAGAAGACATATATACATTAGACTTCTTTTTGTTTCAATTTAATAGCCTTTAAGATCTCTATTTCATGTTTTTATAATGTATATATTATTATGATAGTACAAATAAATATTTTATAAAAGATGTTTACATATATTGGGTTATGTGCTCAGTTTTACTTAATTCTTTTTTATAGGTGGGGTATGTGATTTTAAAAGTTCAGTGACTACAGTCTAGTCACGAATAATGCTTTTGTCATGAATAATGTGTTAATGAATAAAGATATACTTAAACACCTGATAGAAGAAAATATAAGAATTTTACATAAAATAATATTATATAAGAGTATTTACATAAGTGACACATAAATGTTATGTAAACATTCATTTATATCAAATATTTAGGTATAATACTCATTATATTCTAAAGACAATTACCCAATAGTGAAATGCTCGGTCAAATATTATGGAAATTTTGCTCATTTTATCAACGTGGCCCAATAGTCCTCGAAAAGGATTGTACTAGTTCACCCTCAAACAGCAGCATGCAGGAATGTACACACTCCCACAGCCCCTACCACTGACTATAGTTAGTGGAATTTTCTTCCCCATTTTAAAAAATGTTTTATTGATGAATAACAATATTTTGGCTTAATGAGAATATCTTCATTTACTTGTAAAGTTGAATATTCATTTATCATATGTTCACTAATATTGAATTTCTTTTTGATCTGCCTACTTATTTCCTTTGCTTTTTCTATTAAGATGATTCATATTTTATTTAAAAATTAATTTTATGAGTTCTTTTTATAGTAAGTATATTTATATTTTGTTTGATATGTATGTTACAAAATTCTTTTAAGCTTATCATTTGTCTCCTTACTTATTGATGATATTTCCACATACACCACAATTTTATGTCATCAATGTATTGGTCACATTCTTCATGGCATCTGCCTTCAGAGTTAAAATTGGAAAGTCATGCCAACATCTTGGGAATATATAATCACATAAATATTTTCTCTCAGGACACTTACTCCATGTGGAAATCTTTAACCCATCTGGAAATTATTATGATAAATTAAGCAAGATAAGATTTTATCATATGCTGAAGTCTTACACATGGATTTTGATTGTTTCTGAATTTTCATTGAAACCCACTGATCTATTCCACTCCTGTGTTAGAATATCAGCCTATAATTTTTGTAGCTAAGTAATACATTTTGACAAAGGGCATTCCCTATCAAGAACATCTTTGACAAGTCAGAAAGGACATAAAAGTGGAACTAGAAAACCACTTTATTTAATAAATATTTTAGAGACTAAGAAATAAACTTTAAGAAGGATTGAATGTCTGTGAAAAGTAGGAATTCAATAACTAACCTAAGGGGGTTACCTCATAGTTGTTTTTCAAATCATTCAAGAGCTTTACATGGATTGAAATAGATCTGGGTGACTCTAGAGGAAAGAATGAGGACTGATGGGTGAAAATTACTACAAAAAAATTCTGACTCAACAAAGATCTTCCCTAATAGCTATCTGTCTGTGGTGTTGAGCAAAAGAACAGGTTGTCTCCAAGGAGGGTAGTATCAAAGGAGCAGGCTGTTCTTCACTAGAAAAAAACTAAAAAAGAAGGTATTTGTCTTTCTCCATCTGACTTATGTACCTTATTCGGATGTCTAAATATAACACCATACAGCTAAAACCTGTATAACATTAAATCTGTAACTATGTTACTTCAATAATCTTTTTTAAAAATACTTTTAAAAGGTAAAAAATAAATAAGTTATTCAAGGATGCAATAAAGGGTCATTTATAACAAATAAGGGGTTAGTCTACTTGAAGGGCATTCAAAGTCTAAAATTCTGACATCTTTTTTGATTGCTGAATAGTATTCCATCGTGTATATGTACCATTGCAATCAAAAAAGAAAAACTAGACGCATTCATAGGAACATGGATGGAGCTGGAAAGGATGATGCTCAGCGAAGTAAGTCAGAAGGCAAAAGAAAAATACCAGATGGTTCCTCCCCTAGGAGGAATATAAGGGAACCAAATAAGGATCAAGGAAAGGAATAAGAACAATAATAATAATAATAATAATAACAATAAAGACATAAAGATACAAAAACCAAAAATGAAAAGACAAGGACAAATTGAGGACACTTGGTGGGGAGAGGGGAGGGGGAGGGTTGAGGGCAGACGGGAGCACAGGGGACTGAGGTGATGGTGCACTGGTGATATGGTGATAGGGAATACATGGGGATTACAACTGATGTCAAATATATATAAATTTAAGAAATGAAAAAATATAAATGAATACGGAAAAAATATAAAAGTTGACTGCTAACTCTAAAAAAATAAATAAATAAATAAAATTCTGACATCTGTGATCATATTCTTCTAAAAGGTCAAAGTTGTAACTTCCCTGACATCAAGCCATAGCCATTGAGAAATCAGCATTGAGTGATCCCTTAGGTAACAAAACCAAACCACAAGTTTCTGAAACATTAGTAGCTGTGGTTTGCTTTTTCTTTGTGGGTACAAACCTGGAGCTGGCTGGGATATAAAGTAAGTAGAAATTAACAGGTCCCCACACAGCCCTGCTTTTGCTTTAGGTATGACTCAGGATAAACTGGGGTACAAAGAGATATTTCCCCCAGACAACAAAAGAGGTATTGCCCCAGGCTTCAGAAAAAAATGATCCCTGAATTTTCAGTCTCGTTTTCAGTCTGCTCCTACAGACAGCAAAAAACAGCAAAAGTGTGTTCTGTACCCTCCTCACCTCCATGGCTATGCAGGGGAGAACTTTCCCTTAATGTCTCAGTAAATTATGCTGAGGTCCCAAGATTCATCCTGTTCAAGTGCAGTGATTTTATTTATTATTTATCCCAGGGGAGAGGAGGTGTCTCCACAGTGCTGAGAAGACAGGCTGAGCTTTGAAGCCACTCTGGGAAGGCGGAAGCGCCCAGAACAGGAGAGCAGCAATGCTGCTCCTCTGGGACCAGTTTCGAGTCCCGGGCAGGAGCTCTGTAACTGAGCCAGTGCCCAGGCAGCTCCACATTCTGCCTGTTGTCCTCCAAAAACCCTCGTTTCTGACTTAATGAAAGCCTGGGTAGCTGGGGAAAGCATCCTAGCCCATCAGCTCTCTAGCCTTCCAGGATAAAGAGAATTACTTTGTGAGCACAAGGCATGACAGTATGAGGCTACCAACTATTAAGATAAACATGGCAGAGCATTAAAATATAAAGATTCTAAACATAACATTGAGTGATAAATGCCAGACACAGAGTTTTGTATGAATATTTTTTAAAAAACATTGAAACACGTAAACCAACTATAGTCACTCCACCAAGGTGAGTGTGAGCAAACTTGTGTCTTCTGAATTCAGATACTCGTGATTTCACTATTTGCAACAATGACAGCAGGGCTGTCTCACCAAACCCAAGCCTCTCGAGATTTAGCCACTGGAATCCACCACCTCAAGGAGGCCTTGTAAGTCAGGGACAGTCTGAGTGCCCCCGGGTCTCAATGAAAACTGAGTTACTCAAGACCAACCCTTTTAGTCTCGGTACAAAAATGGAAATTCACTTTTGGCCTCTTTGTCATGAGATCATAGGGATTCCTACAAGTCACAATACAGCAGGAGCAGCACTGGAGATAACGAGCACTGACATGATGAGAAAGAAACCGTGTGAAACCACTGAGATATCCCCCCAGCAGCAAAACCAAGCCCAACGTAAGTCCCAGCTCCTTTAGCTTTGCTTACAGTCCATTCTCTCTAGCACCTAGCCAGAAGCTTGGAGAGAGGTCAGAAAACAGATACCTTAACATCTAGCTCTGCATCTTTCCCTCTTTCCCCTATTACTTTTCCCTCCCATACTACATGAATATCAACCGCAGGTGGTCCCAGGAGAAGAGTGTCATGAGCCTGCTCCGGAGACCAATCATATTTTAAGTTTCAACTGGAGCTGGTTGTTTTTGTGGCAATGGAGAAGGTGGTGTAACAGTAGGGATGATGGTGACGGTGGTGGTGGTGGTGATAGCGGTAATGATGGTGATGGTGGTGGTGGTGGCAGTGATGGTAGAGGTTGTGTGTATATGTGGGAAGATTTGTTTCTAATTTGTCAATGGGTGTTAAGAGTGTAGCACAACTCAAAAACCACTATGTGGAACCTGATACTGCCAAGAGAGTGAGAGAATGGTCTATGCAGAAGGGAACCACCTTCTCAGGGGGCTGGCTATAGGCATTTCTAAAGGTGACTGTTCTACCACAGACAAAAACATCTCAGCTCTCTTCAATCTGCATAAAGGAGACAAGAAGGGACGTTGAGATTTTCTCACGTGCCCACTTTCAACATTCTTCAATAGAAGTGTCTTAGGATCTTGCTGATATTCCAACAAATAGACCCTATGCCAGCTCCCCCAACCCCTCACACACACATTAGTTCCTAATAAAAGATGCACCAGTTTAGCAAGCCTTTGGTCAGGTGGTCAAAGTTTCACTCTCTTCAGAGTGAAGAGAAAGGAATGCTTGGTTCAACAGATGAACTCCACGTGAAGGAAACAGTAAGTAGCCAGGAGCACCAGGACCCAGTGATGTGGTGGGGCTGGATAGAGGGGTTGGAAGGGATTATACATCTTCCAGAGTGTGGGCCTACCTCTGGGTGTGCAGGGTCCAAATATCCAGAAGAGGATGAGAGGGAATACCCATCCTTGTTGGATCACATTTATGCACAACCCTTCCTGAGGTCAGGGAAGGCAGCAGCATCTATAAGGAAGAGAGATGAAAACTGCAGATAGATTTTGCCTTGGAAGTGCAAATATATGTGCAATTATACTGTCATATAATAAGATTTCACATTTTAATGCAGTTTTCTTCCTTTCCTTCAGGAAAAAAATTGCACTTTCTCTTGATGTTTGAGCCTCACAACTCTGCTATCTGGTAATTACAGTTAAAATGAGGGACAAAATAGGACTAATGCTTACCTGGCTTCCCATAGTTCCAGGCACTTGCATAGGACAGATGACTCATTTAATCCTCACTTTATTTTCGTTAGAAATATTAGCTGTAGTTGTGAACAGAGATGATAGTGTGCCCAAGGTCACATAGATACCAATGGCAGTAGCCAGATTGCAACCCAATTATGAGTGACCAAAAACTCATCCTTTTCCATGGACATTATTATATTTGTCGACCCAAGATGTAGAGCAAATAAAGGGTAGAATCAGGCACAGGAACAGTTTCTAGGAATACCCCAGATACCAAGTTCGGAGCTCTACTTGGTGAGTCTTAGTGCATAAGAGCATCTTACCATAAACAAGGCCACTCACCACCATCCACTGACAGTGGAGATCTACTGCACCCGCCTTCCACTGATCCCCACTCCCATCACCTCACCCGCTCCTAGGGACTAAGGAAGCTCCAAGATACAGAACAAAGACATTTCAAGCAGTTACATACATCTGCATGCCAGAACCCAATTTTAAGGTTATGTCACTAACACCTATCCTATTACACTAGTTACACTCAAATAGAAAAGCTTTTTGTTTTTTTTTAAGTTAAGGGTTTGTACCCTGATTGTTTCCCAAGTTCATCTCAGATAGCTTTTGGAATGAAATAGTACATGAAATAGAATGGAAAAAAAGACACTCAAAAGAAGCAAGTAAATAGAGGTGATCAACACTTGAGATGAGTTAATTATCACTGCTGAGACTGAAATTTAGCTGCGTTTTCTAGCAGGTAATACATAAAAAGGAAGCATAGTCCTCATTATCTAATGATAGTAATTTTTTAAATAATCTAAAAGCTCTGTGTGTGTGTGTGTGATATGTGTTACTGTGATTATTTATATGTAAGAAGCAATAGGAAACAAAAGTATTATTTTCCTTAATTCCTCCCCTCCCTTTTTTCTTTCCTCCCTTCCTCTCCACCTCCTTCTCTGGTTTAAGAAATATAGAAAAGTACAAGGAATAATAAATACTACACACTTATCACCAGAAATAATTTATGCTTTTTTTCTAAAATAAGTGAAACAATTCTAGAAAAAAATAGAAGCTACTTCTTTAATCATCCTCAATTCCATGTCTTATCTTCCTCCCTGTGGAGATGATCACTCTCTTCAATTTATTGTATATTTTTCCAATCTTGCTTTTACATTTCCTATATAAATATAAATGAATTTATGTATGTGTATGCACACAATACTATTGTGATTTATGTAAATGTTATCACTGAACACAGCATTCCACAAATTACATTTCTCACTCAACATTATGCATCTGATACCTGCCCATGTTGTCACAGGCAAATCTAGTTAATACATTTGACTTGCAGAATAATATTCCATCCTATGACCTGATCACAAGCCAGTTATCCCTTCATCTCCTGGATATATTGTTTTTCAGCAGTACAGTCAAACTATGGATATGCTTGTCTATGACACTTGTACACATGTTGGAGAGATTTTCCTTAGGATATATACATGGACATGGAACCATATGGCTATGTCCAACTTTCCAACAACAGAATTCATTATAGTAGATTTAAAGAAAAAGCGACATAATTAAATGATCTTGGATGGCCTATAAAAAGTCTGGCAAGGCCAGAGAAAAAAGGCAAACAATACCGCCAAAGATGGTCCCAACTGGAAAATTCAGTATCACACAGCAATGTTCTGACAGAAACACCAAAGTTGCTGGAACCCATGACTCTGTAGCATGGACACCAGTAATTTGAGTTCAACTGCCCCAGAAGAATCAGCTGCTTTTCTTCCACCATTTTCTAATACCTTTTATCAAATATTAAAAGACTTAGCCATGCTTGGATCTTTACTTGGACTCCATTATCTTTACTTGGACAAACAGGTTCTTGTGACCTGTTTGTCTATTCCTATATCAATAGTCCCCTGATTTAATTATTATGACTTCATAATATGTCTTTATTTTTGCTAAGACATATTCCCTTTTCTTTTTCAGAATTATTTTAACTGTTTTTGTACATTCATTCATTTTATATGAATTTTAGAATCAATTTTTCAAGTCTGAATATAAATCATGCTGAACTTTTCATTATATGTGCATTGACTTTATAGCCTAATTTTGGGAGAATCGATATCTTTATAATAAAGTCTTCCTACTCACAAATATGGTCTATCTCTCTATGTGTTTAATGCTTCTTACATTTTAATAATTATTATTATAATTATTAAATTCTTACATTATAACATTATTATTGTAATTATTCACAGGTACATTTTAGTTTTTCTTTTTAGTTCTTTAAATTGCATCTTTTTAAAATTTACTAAAGGTGTAATTTGGTTAATACTGGTGAGCAAAATGCTAGCAGTCTAGAGATGTTACTCTTCTTTCCAACAAAACTGAACTTCAAACAAAAAATTGGTAGCTTTTCACAAGTCATTCAGAATTTTGTAGAATGTTTAAATAATAATGTTTAAATAATAACTACATCTTAAATGCTCCAGTTCTTATCCTCTTGTTTATATTCACGTAAAATTACATTTGTTAGAACATCAAACACAATATTAGCACTGAAGGTATCAACTAGTAGACATTCTTGCCTTCTTCCTTCCTTCAAAAGGAATGTTTGTGACCTTCTGCAATCTAGTATAAATTTGCTGTATGTAGAAGGTGCCATTACTAGGTTGAGACTGCTCCTAATTTGCTAAGAGATATTAAAATATCATGAATGATATTGAGTTTTATCAAATCCTCTTCCTGCATTTATTAAGATGAGCAGTTTTTTCCTCATTTTATCTTTGACAAAAACAGGCTAGTTATTGAAGCCAGGAGAGAATCATAGAATATTAGATTATTTGAACAGGAAGCATCCCTATATGACACCCAAGAGCAATCAACAGCACTCCAGTGGCATTTGACACCAGATCATGCTAGACTTAGGATGGACTATGTCTCAATAAATCCAGCATGAATTGAAAATGTTGTGAACCAAAAATGTATGTAACATCTAACTTACAAAACATCTTGGTCTAGCTCAATTTAAACATGTTCAAAACACTTATATTACCCTACAGTTAGGCAAAATCATCTAACACAAAGCCTTTTTTTTTAATAAAATGTTGAATATCTCCTATAATTTATTGAGTAGTGTACTGCAAGTGAAAAACAGAATGGTTTTTCTGGGGCTGAAGAATGTTGGAAGCATTGAACTGAAATTAATTGCTGGATGATGGGGATGCTAGAGACAGGGGTCATCAATTTCTCTCTCTTTTGATGAAGTGAATAACTGGTAGAAGACACTATAGAGTATCAGTTGCTTACTCAGTGACTGATTGGGAGCTGAGACTCACTGCTGTTATCCAGCATCATGAGACAATATCATACCATGTATTGCTTGTTCCAGGAAAAGATCAAATTTCAAAATGTGAAATATAGTTTCTACTAAATATGTACTGCTTTCATACCATTAAGAGGTGAAATTAAAGGTGAAAATGAGCAGCTCTCAGGCACAGACTGCCTATCTGTGTCTAAGCAGGTGTCTCTCTTTTGTTTCTCCTTTTCCTAATGAACCTGTCCTTTTAAAATATAAATAAAGTAAAATAAAGGTGAACATCATCAATCAAACATTCAGAAGTCAGGAACCATTCATACATTTCTTTCCCAAGGTCAAGCAACAAGAAGACATCTCAGAAATCATTATTCCAATGTTTCCATGTTATAAAATACATCATAACAATTTCCTCAAGTTACAACTGTCCACATTTTTGACAATTGTGGAATAAAGAATTTTCAATGAAGAAAAATATATAATCCTTAAACCCCTTAATCATTTCTCTTGAATACAGCACGGTCCAGAGGAAATTCTACTCCTGCCGCTTATTTACTGTATGACCCAGCACACGTCTCCCAACCTTCCTGAGCCCTCTGCTCATTTGTGAAAGGAGGACAAGGGTATATGCCATGTACCATTGTGTTGAAGACAAAAACAATGTGCATTTGGCAGGTGCCTGATAAATGGTAGCAGGTATGATTGTCCCCAGGAAGTCAGATAGCGCCTGTGTCTACCATTTCCAAGAATAATTCAAACCAGGGATGTAGTACAGACAAAGCTTAGCAAGGATCCCATTCCAGAGTAATAAAAATGGGGCATCAGCTAATGGGAGTCTTGCAGGTCAGCAAGGCAGAAGGAAAAGGTAGCATCAGTTTCCCTTGAAATACCTGTCAGGAGAGACTCCAGGAAAAGAAGCCTATCCATCCGTCCACCTGTCCGTCCATCCACCCATCTGTCCATCCATTCCTCCATCCATTCACCCATCCACACACCCATTCATCCATCTACCTCAGGAAGGAAAAGGGGGCAAGAACACTCTTACACCATCAGTTCCTGGACATCAGAACTATGTTCAACTCTCCTGAAAGACATGGACGTGAACACCAACGAAGAAGAAATGCAGAGGATTTATTAATGAATTTAAAGTGTTTATTTACCCTTATTAACAATTTTAAGTTGACATTTATAAAAATACCAGTTTTTCTAGCTACCAGTGTGGCAGAGTTTCTTAAAATAGAATTATCTGTGTTTATAAGCATGCTGGAAAATAGTCACCTTTAAAATTGGAGCTGGGAATCCAAAGAGAGGCGACTTTTGCAGTGGGCAGGAAGAGAGAGCGAGGGGGGGGGGGGCGGGGCTGGGGTGGGTTGGCAAGTGTACAACAGGTGCCCCTTACCTACAAAGGCTCGGGATTGACTCTGCTTATGCAAACAAATCCTCTAAATCCATAAAAATGTGTACTAGCTTTGACCTTGCTGCTTCATTTCTAGAAATTTATCCTTGAAAATTACAACAGCATGTGCACAACATACAGTTATAAAGCTGTTCTTCACATCTCTGTCAGTAGTATTTAAATCTAAATGCCAGCAATGGGTGCTTGACTAAGGTGGTAACACAGCATGGAAGCTCATAGACCTTGGGCAAAATATTGCCTCCAAACCTGTTTTTTATTTCAGACTGGATAATAATAGTATTTACCTCATAGATCTATAGTGAGTAATAAATTAGATGATGCGTGTAAAGCATTGCCCATAGGAAGCATTTTATAAATATTTCCTATTATTAAATAAATTATGCTATAATCACATGATGAAATTCATTGCAAACATAAAAAGATGTAGAGAGCTACCTAATGACATTGGGAAATGTTTATGGATATTGTTAAATGCAAGAAACAGATTCTATTACAGTAGTCTATTTTGCTAAAAATACATTTTTAAAGGAAAAAGAGCGAAATAATTTATAACAAAATGCCAACCACAGTTATTTCCGAGTGAGAGGATGATAGGAGATTTTTGTTTTTCTTATTTGGGCTTTTCATATTTGCCAACTTTTCCTCCAAGTGGAGGTAGATGGAAGATGTCATCACTACTGTGACTTTGCTGCCTTCAATTTTTTATGATAAAGATGGAACAGTAATTAAAGACACTCTAGGGCAAAGGAATAGAGAAAGGTGCCCTAAAAAATTCCCAGTGGGGTGTCCCTGTGCCCTTGGGGTGTCCCTGTGCCCTTCATGGGAAGAAAGAGCCTAAGAAACTCCCTTGCCCAGTAGATGGTAGGTTCCTGGCTGTGAGCCCATTCTCCCTCTTTGGGGACCCCCCCCACCCCAGCCCCCTTACAACATGAATCCAAGGAAAGAGAGAGCACTCAGGGACTGTGATGTGAGACAACAGGTGGTGAGGTGGGGGGAGAGCAGACAGGAGGTGAGGGGGGAGGGGGCCGCAGGGGGAGGGAAGCAGAGAACCTTCCTTCAGTTCCATAAACAGCCCACCCTCCTGCCCTGCACCTTGTCATCCTCTGACTACTGCTATTCTCTATCCAACTTGATCCACCATTTTCCCACTCTAAAGTCTCCAGGTGCTTTTCCTTGCTCTTCCAAAGCAGAACAAAATCCCCAGAACTTTCTCAGGACATGTCCCCTCTAGGTCAGGTCAGAACAGGGCTAGAGAGGAGAAAAGGAAAAAGGCAGGGAGAGCAACAGCAGGCACCTCCTTTCCACTGGGTGGAAGAAGGAGAAGGGGCTTGGGGACCCCGCTGCAACGAAGTTCACTGACTTCCACTCCTCTCCCCACATCCACCCCATCTCCCAAGGAATCAGTATTTCCCAGGAGCACAGAGGCCATGGCCACTGGCTACAGATGGCATACAGAGGTAGCACTGGGGATACTGGGGATTTTTTTTTTTTTTTTTTAGGCTAGAAGCCAAGAGTAGGCGGGTGTCCTTCTCATTTCCATGAGGTTCATCATTATTACTTAGCATTTATATTGCCTGGCTACATCCACAGAGCGCCTTCCAATCATATTTAACTGGTGTTTGTGGTGCTGCAGTGGCTTTCCAGCTACCTGCAATTACTCTCCAGCTCTCTCCTGAGTATTGCACATTATGGGATGGCTTTCTGAGGAGGTTTTTCTGGGTGGTTAACCCTTGACTGGGTGTACCAACAACTGTGATTTGCAGTGATGCTAATGGGGTAAGAGAAAGCGTTTCTCCCCTTCTACAAAACAAAAATGATAGTGACATTTGCTGGCATGCCCAAACCAGAGGGCTATGAATGAGTGGGATTGTCTGAGAAAGACTTGAAAGTCCACTAGAAAGGAGGAATTTTAACACAGAGAGAGCTTTGAGGTATGATTCTGTCTACTGCAAGGCACTATTCTTCACTACTAGCTACATTCTCCATCATGGGAATTAATATGGCTTGCAGGTTGGGCCAGCTGCCATGTCCTGGGGACCCCAATTGCAGTGACAAGTTATAGCCACCATCCTGACTTTTGCAGCTTTGACCACCTTCAAGGTCAAAACCTCCTTTTCTGTACAATCCCCACCCAGGAACTTCACCGCCACCTGCCTGGTCCTTGTCATTTCTTGATTTCAGGGGAAAGTGGCAAGAGATGCTATTTAGGGATAAAAGGAAAAAGAGGGAAGCTGTTGCGTCCAGGGTGACAGGGGGCTGGTGACGCCACTCCCTCCCTGTGAAAGGCCATCACTTCTTGTGTCCTGCTGGCCCCTGCTTGACTGGACGAGACAGACACAATCACATCCCACCCGTGACTTACAAAACTCTCCACCCCTGTTCCTCTCCCAGTGGGAGCTTGTCTTTTGTTCCTGGAAGCTTAAGGCACTTTGGATGCCAAAGAGCAATGACAGGAGTCTGATGGCCCTACCTGGGCCCTCGGGAGTGAGTCAGAGCTGTGTTTGCCTAATTGAGTTAGGACCTGTCAGTCACCAGGTGTGCTATAAATACACTGGGAGCTGGAAAACTTCTCAGATAGGAAGACTCTGCAGCATGGGCCAGGGATGTTGAGACAGAACTGGTCAAGGCAGACTTCTGGAGGGGCAGAAGGGTTCTGTGTGGCCTCAGGGGAGTTGGACACACCCACCATTGTCACAAGTTCTTCCTCTCTCCCTTTTCACCAATTTTTTTTAGAAATCTGGCTACAGCTACTTTAAACATTAAGATAAGGTCATAGGATGCAGCTCAGGTAAGTGGAGGACAGGTAGATGGGTGGGGACCTCTTCTTGGGCAAACAGACTCAAGGTGTTGACAGACAGGACTCTATAGCAAGAGCCCCTCCCTCAGTCACCCCATCACAGATTCCCTCGTGCCAGAAGAGGAATTTCCCATCAACCCCTTCCTCTTGTCACCTGCTAGCACTGTCTGAGCTGGAAGGCAGGCTGACAAGGTTAAGGGGAGAGAAGATCTGATATGCTATCATGCTTCTCAGGTCCATGACAGCAGCTCTGTGGAGTGGGCCCCTGGCTTCCTTCTGCCCCCCTCCCCCAAAAACCCTCGGCTGTGCCAATCAGAGATGAAGATAAGAAGCTCAGTTGAGTTTTCCCAGAGCCTGAGCCTTGAGGCAATTATTTATGGGAGCTCTTCCATGTCTATCAATCTCAAGCCTGGGGCCTCCTTGCCACGTGGTGCTGCCGCAGAACCGCTGAAGCTGTGCCACAGGGTAGATGTCTTCGTCTTCCGCAGGGTGCAGGCAGCGGTCACGTACACCCCTCACCTCAAGCCGACCAGTGACAGTCATGGAAAGGGCCAAATCCAGTGCTGAAAATGCTGGCTGTGAGTTAAATCTGCCCTTTGTGGATGGGGTGGGGGTGGGGAGGACAAAAACCCTCAAGCTGAAGGGTCCACACTCCTATCCCAGGCCTCAGACCAGAGTTGTTCAAAGTGAATTTTAGGATTGAGCTATTAATACTTTGCAATTAGTCTATAGAAGCATGACAGAAACTGAGAATAAGCATTTTGAAACTTTATAGCCAGAGTAATTGAATGTGTTTATTCTAATAAAAAAAGACTTGTATTTTGATCTTTTTCTTTCACTTTTCCAGAAATATATCCCAAAGAATATGGTTTTACTTCAAAAATTTTTAAAGTAAGAATATCATTTTATAAGAAACCATCAAAGGAAAACCCTCTCCCTGCCTCCCAGATCATTTGAAAAGCTCAGAGCCAGGCACAGTCCATTGCTCCAGACACGTGGCATCGAAGCCTCAGGCTGCTGATTTTCTGTTCTTTTCCAAAGAATTCTGACAGCGAGCAAGAATGAGAGCTCAAGATAGAATGAGAGAAGAGAGAGGAAGGCCACTGGAGGGCAGAGAGAAAGTGTGTCCTTCATTGTAGCGGCTCCGTCTGAAACTGGACAGTGTTCCAATAAATCGACACAGAAACCCTGTCCTTCCCACCACATGTTCCTGAGATCATGGCTAGAGAGCAGTCGAAACACAGGCCAAATACAGTAGTGATGCAGTAAAACAGGTCAGGTCTCTCTTCCCGGCCCATGCGATAAGCATTCCTAACTGTTGCATTTGGCAAGTTTGTCTCTTTGCATTCTAGGGAAAAGGAAGGACATCCCTACCAGGATAACAAGGAAGTTAAACATTTAAGGAAGTTAAACATCAGGCTGGTGCCCACCCTAAATCTCTATGTCTACATCAAAGGACACGCCCACATTTGCCTTTCTCTTTGGTTTTACTCCTTTGTATAAATACCCCTGCCCTCTGTTGGAGAGCAGGGCTGTGGTCTTTCAGACATGAGTTTGCTGCCCTCCTCAGTTTGTCCACAAATTAACTACTTTCCCTCTCAAATTCTGTTTCCTTTGATTGGCTGAGGGAAACTGAGGCTGATGTTTCGTATCAGTAGGACGTGGCCCAAGCAAGGAAGTGCAGCAGCGAATGCCCTTCCAGCTCTGCCCAGAAGTTTCTCAAAGAATCTGTGTAGAGCTGAACTCAAGCACCTACCTCCCCTTCTACTTGAGCAAGACTTCCTAGAATTTTCCAGCTCAGACAAGATACCCAGTGATTAAGAACAACAGCACAGTTCTTGAGCGTCAGTTCTGGCTACTCCACTCCTGCCTGCATAGCGTGGCTCGGATAGACCCGCTACCTGGGCCCTCCACTCACTCTGTCGAAGCCTCAGTCTTTACATCCACACAATGGACAGGAAATTCCCAATATTTACTGGAATGTTTTGCTATTTTCCAGATATTGGTCATTTGCTTTATCTGCAAAATCACAAAATAACCCAGAGATACACATTTATTCCCATTTTCCTGAGGAAATTGAGGCATGATGAGATGAAGAATTTGCCCTGTACATTCACGGAGTGAGTGGAAATCAGGTCTCAAATTTTCCACACTCCTCTTCACAGAGCCTGTGTTTAAGATGATGACACCTGGCATCGCCAACTAACTCAGGATTGCAGCGTAGATGAAGGAAGATAATGCACTCATCACAGCGCCTTCGTAAGTATCAGTTGCTATTGTGTCTGACATTATTTTCCCAGGGCTCTATTGGGGTCTCCAAATGTGCCCTGGCTTCCAGCCTCTAACCTAGGGCAGCAAACACTGGGCAAGCTCCAGGAGGAACCAAGCCAGGGTTTCCTTGGCAGGTGGCCCATCCTGCACATCCTTTAATAGTCCAGGGTCCCCTATAAATATGCCAGCAGCAAATCAAAGGCTCCGAAGCAAATCTCAACAGTTACTCAATTTCAGGCTCTAAAGCATTTTCAGTCTTGCACCTTTCCCATAAGCTAAAAAGTTCTTCCAAGCTTCCAGCTCCTAGAGCCCCATCTCATCTTTTTAAGTGCCGAGCCCCTTTCTGCAGAATAATGTAGGCATTAACTATTAAAGGAGGGAGCAGGGCTATGGGTAGAAGAGAAATTTGGTGAGATTGCCTGACTCTCAATAAATATTTATGTGCTTGATGAGTCCATATTGGAGCCAGAACTTGCCCTGGGGAGAATTCTGAGAGCAGGCTTAGGGGACCACTAAATGCCAACCTCTCTCCCAGCCATGCCCCTGCAAACCTCAGATGTATGTGAAGGGCCACCTTCTGTTGAGGATCGAATCTGTGCTGGGCAAGGGCCCTTGATACCTCTAATCCACACAATACCCTGCAGATTAGTATTATCATTTGACAGAGGAGGAAACTGAGGCTAGAGATGATAAGCAGCTGGTCTCAGATGATGCAGGCACTCTGGATGAGCCAGGCTTGTGATCAGCTCGGTTTAGCGCTGTCTGAGCTCTTTCCTTTATGTGTGTCCTCCCTCTGGGATGAGAGCCTGAGTTTCCACCAGGACTTCTTTGCTTCTGCTCCTTCCCTATCCCTTGAGTGCCAAGAAAGGCTGAACTCTACTGCCAGCACCCCCCAAAGGCTGTAAATGATTTTAGCCTCCACACCCTGCTTCCAGGGTTGGATGTGTGCTCTCTTTACCTGCCATTCTTTGGGCATCATGTTTTTATTTCCAGGGAGATGATATGGACAAAGAAAGTTAAATGCACTCCCTGGACTACTGGGAAGTGATTGGAGCTCTTGCTTATCAGGTGCTTAACTGCCTCCCAACTTGCCAGAGGACTCATGTCAATGCCCCCGCTGGAGATGCCCTCAGCGTGGCTGTTTTCCAGGCTCATTGCTTTCTGGAAACAGAGACAGAAAATGGCATACTCCTTCTCCCCTGAGGGGCAGTGATGGGTATGCGACCACGAAACACAGTCAGATTAAGCCCCAGTTATATGTCCCATGTGATGATGGCAGAGTGCCCAGGTGCCACCTGCACCAGCATCCCCTTGGGTGCTTGCTTGTTAGAACTTAGACACTTGGCCTCAGCCCACCCTCTAAATCATAACACAATTCACAGTGGAGGCCAGGAACATTCCCGGGCTCCCAGGTGATTCCAGTGTTTACAGAGATTGTACAGTCTTCAAATTAGAGCATGCATTTTAGAATCGGAACCATCTGGGTTCAAATCCCAACTTTGGGCAAGTTGCCTGATCTCCTTGAGGTTTGTTTCTTTTCTATTGTAAAAGAAGAATAGAGGCAGCGCCTGCCTCCAAAGACATGGGGAAAGACAGAAAGTACTTGGTTTATGACAGCCTAGAGCTCTTCGAAGTTTCCCAGTTTAAAAGTTCTTCCAGCCAAAATTTTAATATAGAGTCCAGATGAATTAAGTGTTCAAGGCATCATTTAGATTTGCTCTTGCAAACCAAAGAAAACTCCCTGGTGAGATCATTACAGGTGAAGGAGTGTGGCTGGAGGGTCAAACGCCTTCGAATCCTAAGGGACCAATCAACAGATTCGCAGTGAGCGAACCCAGTGCTACGAGTCCAGCACCATGGAGCAACCAAAGCCTCATCAATAGCAACTCAAATTTTAATTGAGACAATAAGGCAAACACATGCAAGTTAAATATAGCAAGAATTATCTAAAAGAACCAAACAGTTACGAAAAGATGGCCCTTGTTGGCTTACTCATTCAACACATATGCTCATGTACAAACATACAAAGTTGAATAGTAGGGTCCCTCCTTCAAGATATTTAAAGTCTAAGAAGAGTGAGCCAATCAATGCTCATGATTAATTCACTTTGTTCAGGCTTTCAGAACTGAAAAAGGCTAAGTTTCCTGGTATTTGAAGCACTTTGTTCAGGGCCCGGGAGATCAGTTCTAATACTTGAAGTAGGAGCTTACTCAGCGTGGCCAATGCTTCGATCAGAGCATCAAATTCAAAGTCCAGAGACAAATGCACTAAGTATATCATAGCAAAGTAGTAAAGGCAGGCAGTTTGGAAACTCTCATTTAAAGGTAGTTGCAAAGTGAGAACAGGCCACCAAATCCTGGTGGAGACTCCGGGCCTTGTCCCAGAGGGAGAGCACACAGGAGACAAAGAACTCAGATAGAAACTGTTGTTCTGAACTGCTGACCGCAATCAGGGAGAGTGTCCAGGCCCCTTCCATAAGGAAGTAAAAGCAAAACTACAGGGGAGGAAGTTCAGGCACATCCACATTTTGTAAAAGTCTTATTTTGTTTCCTTGGAAGAAAGAATAGCACCTGTATGTCCATTGCTTTTCTAGCAAGCACTTAAAGACTACCTCCGGTCCCTGGTATCTAGTAACTCTTCATTGAATGAACAAGTGAATGAGTGAATGACCTACAAATACAAAGCACCCACCAGGCAGCCAACCCTCAGACCAGCAGGCTGGTAACAGCTCCTTTTAGAGAATCCAGATTTCTCTGAGCTCTAGACCTGTGCATCCACCTCTGTCAACTCTCCTGAGACATCACTAAGTCCAGACCCAGAAGGGATGAATCCCAAGCTCCTGTTGCACCTGCTTTCCAAGGGCTCGGTCTGTCAGTGATGGCACCGCTGGCTACTACATAAGCCAGAAACTGAACATCCATCAGTCCACGGCCTTCTCGCACCTTATCACAAACCCATTCCTCAGTGCTATCAATTTATTTCCTAAAATTCCCTCAAAGTCATCCCCTGCATAACCCTAGTCCAAGCTGGTATCTTTCTCCTGGGCTGACACAGTTGCCTCCTGGCTCCTCTTCCAGGGCTCCCCTCCCTAGAATCTCTCCATCCTGCTCCCACGCCCTCTCTCAACATCTTATCTCTTCATCTCCACATGGTTAATTCCTTCTTGTGTAGCAGGCCTTGGAGACACCTGTCCTTTCCTCTGGATTTAGGACACATCCCTCCGCTGTGAGCCCCAACACGCTTCTTTCTCGTAGCTTTTGTCACAGTTGCAGTTACAACCACTGTCCAGCAACTTAGAACAGCCGATTCTACTCACGCACTTGGTAACAAGCAGGAGAGTAGAAGAGAGGGAGTCCCCCAATGTAGGAACTCTGTGGAAGGAATAATGTTTTGCAGAGAGGGGAGAGTATACAATAGTCATCTTGTGCTGCAAAATTTTGAGGGGGTTAAGAGTAAGCCCCTGATTCCTAACCTGCTTGGTTAGCAGGTGCCTTTGACTCAGAAGATGCAAATTTAAATGCAACAGTGAGCAAAGTCAGCAGAGACTCAGAGGGTGGGGTTGGTATAAACCGGAAACTGGAAATTACAGCTTGCGCCCACCTGGAAGGCAGCTCGAGCTGATGGCTGCCCTGTAGGAGCACAAACTATGAATATTAAATGAAGGCACCTGATTTTTTAACTAATTTAGAAATTATAAAATATAAGTCAAACGGGACACCTGTGCTCTTCTCCCTGCTCCAGCGCTACACAGCCTCATAATTAATTCCTCTTCCATGCCACCAAGGACTTCACATAACCAGACCTGTTCTGGCCTCTGCTTAGCACTGAGTTAGCTTAACTTGGTCCTCAGTGGATTCTCCTCCTGCCACCATCACCACCCTCCACCCCAAATTTCACGCTAAGCTCCTTAACCAAGATACAAAGATTTCTTGGATTTTGGCCATCCGTTAGTCCACAATATCTTTTCTTTCAAAACAACTTTTTAAAAAAGAAACTTTTGCACAAGTGTTCCGAGGGTCCCAAGCCCACATGGTCTCTCCCTCTCCCCTCTATCTCTACCTCTCAGTCCCTCCGCTTAGCAGTCCCTGAGGCCTGAAACCTAGGACTTGATGGAACACAGTTTAAAAATCACTGCTCCATTTGTTCTCCAAAGATTAGATCTTAAAAACAGCTCTTGGCCCTCCCTGGTGGCGCAGTGGGTTAAGCAACACACTATGAAGCAAACTGTAGCCACTGCAGCACGAGTTCGATCCCTGCCGCCGGCCAGTGAGGGGACCCACATGGCGCAGCAGACCTCTCCTGTTGTGTCCGCTGTTCCCCTCAGCAGTGTGCTTCCGTTGATCTGACTGTTCTGCTCCCCACTCTTTGTGGTGAATCCTCTCATCCCCCCACACCTCTGGTCTGTCCCCCAGTGCTTGTGTGCATAAATAAATAAATCTTTAAAGAAAAACAGCTCTCACAGACTAGGACGTACAATGAAGACCACCTTGCCCTATGAGTCTGAATGTCTGTAAATGTTCTCCCAGCCAGTCTCTAAGCCCTCTAGCAGGGGTACTGCTGTCTGGACTCAGGGTGCGCAGATTCCCTAGAGGTACCTCTAACCCTGCAGATCTTTATGGGTCCCCTGTCCCCCTTTTGTCCTCCTTTCTTCCTGTAGGGTCAGAGAACTATCAGGTCTTTCCACCCTCCCACCACTGTGTTGATGGACCCCTGCGGTGCTGCGAGCATTCCAGGGTGGGCATGCGCAAGTGGGCGCACCTGAGTTGGACACGGGCTTAAATGGGCAGCATCATGAGGATGCCAGGACCGACAGGACCGACCAATGCGAGCAGCAGTAGAAAGCAGCCAAGAGGGTGAGATGCGCCGGGGCTGGGAGACCTGCCAGCCTCCCGGCCCCCCAGCACCCCTGCCTGCCATGTACCTGGCCACCTCTACTAATAAAAGCATGAAAAGCCACTGAGGGCTCCAAGACTCTCTTTCCTTGACCCGTCTGCCCAGAACCATCCCGAACCTTGCTCCTGTGCCACCTTTCCTGCTGCTACACTTCCCCAGCTCCATGGATGGTACCACCCCACCCGTTCACCAATTCTGACTCGGTACAGTGCATTGAACTTTCCAGCTGATCACCATGTCTTTGGATTCCATCCCTTGGTAGCTCCCAGGACATCTCCATGTCTGCATCCTCACGCCGGGCACTTGGTGCAGGTCACAGTGCCTCCTTAGAGGAAACCATCATCTTGCAGACAATCGTGCTTCCTCCAGTCTCCCCTACTCCTCCTCTAGCTCCCTGCTGAGCAATCTTGCAAAAGCACAAGTCTGATCATGTTACCCTCCCACATAAACATCCCTAGGGACCCCCAGAAACTTCCAAAGTAGAATCCCAACTAAATCAGCATAGCTTGGCCCCACCCCACACCAGGGGTCTCACTCCAGCACCCCCACGTGCGCCCACACTGCAATCTTACAGGACTGCCTGCAGTTCCTCAGACCCAAGTCCCCATCTGGAATCAGGTCATCACACCTATTATGGCTGCTTCTCAGCTCCTTTCCTCCCCTCCTCATTAGCATGATACTGTCTATAGGTCCTTCCAATAGCATCTGATTCTGCAGAAAAAGTCTTCCCCACCTCCCCCATCCACCTCTCCCTTCTTCCTTCCTTTTAGGATGACCCTGGATGTCGTCATCAGATGCGTATCCTGTGATGCTGCTCCCTGTGCATCCCCATATGAGACTGTGAGTGACTCTAGGCAGGGGCCACGCCTATGACACCGGAAACCCAGTGCCTGGCACAGAGGAGGTGCACGCTGTAGGTGAATTGAATGAATTACTGAAATGTCCTAACCTCCATATTGTGCTGAGGGTGGGTTGATTCCCTTTCTCAACACACACAGCTTATTTTTAGTATTAGTAGTTATCTCCCAGTGAAATTTGGTACCAGCTGTGGTCACCTGTTTGATTGCTCTCTGAGCTCTGCCTTTAACTAGAAATTAATTTGGATTACTTAAGCTTTTTCTGCCCAGCAGAGAAACTCCGGCTGGGTAAATCCAAAGCTGCTGGTGATTTTTCTTTTCCTGTTTAATCTCTTTCTCTCTTGTGCCAACTCTCATTTTGTGCTTTCTGGCTTCCACCCCCTTCACTGCCCATTTTTAATCTGCCATCTCTCAACCATCACAGACGTTGATTCACCTTGGATCTTCACCTTCCCATCTGTTCATCTCAGGGAAACTGAGGCTGCTCCTGCTCAAGGACTCAGGCACATAGTGTGGGAAGTCTGGAGCAGTTCAAGGATGGACACCAGAAGTGAGAAGTCCTAAATCCCACTCGACTGCCCTCTCAGTTCAACCCATACCCGATGCTTAGGAAAGTCAGCTATTCAGCCATGAGTTCTGACCTCAGCTCTGGGGGTCCAACACCTGGTGAGGCAAGTGGGGATAGGCACAGGACCAGGCATCAACAGGTCCTATGTTTGACAAGACTCTGTCCAGCCCATCTGGGATATCCCAGTGGTCTGTCCCTAATGGGGAGTCCTTTCATTTCCCAACTGATGCCAGAGCCCTGCTGAATGCATCTCCCGTCCCCCCTTGCTCCATCAGCCTCTTGTCCTTCTCCCTTGTCAAGAGTCCCTTCATGCCCACCAGGCTCCAAATTCCAGGTTGGCAGGTCTCTGTTGAGAAAATTAACAAAACCTACTGGAGGTCTAGAGTGGAAAGCACCAACTGCTCCCAGATGGAGCTAAGAACCTGCCAGCAACATTGAGAAACCAAGGACCAGATGCCTGGAAGGTTGTTCAAGGCACAGGGAAGTTAAGGGACTTGTGCAAAGGTACACAGGAACTAAGCAATAGAGCCACCAACTCCATATTTTATAGCAACACCCTGCAGAAAGTTCCTGTAAAATGAATGCTCTTATTTGGGGAAAAGGCTCTGCAATGTCAGATCGGATCAGAACTTCCTGCTTTGAGCAACTGGCAGCCGGGAGACTCCCAAAGGAAATCATGTGTGACTCCACTGAGCGGTTTGACAAAGGTCTCCTTTCCAAACAGGACCCCCTGCTCAAACACACAGCAAGCCTGGTCTCGAAGAGCAAACACTCTCTTGGGAAGATTGCTGAGGCATGAACAGGAGTGTGAACTTTGCAATAAATGTAGAAGATCAATCAGTGAAACCCAGTTTCTGGATGTTAGATTATATGAACCTTTTGAGTTCACAAAAAAGAGCCATCAGACAAATCAACCACCTTGCATTTTAACTAAAGTGCCCACACCACTTCTGGTTCTGAAAAAAGAAACTAACTGCATGCCTTTCTGTAAGTATGCAATGCAAGGCAATGTGCAATTTACATTTGGTAGAAGTAGCAGCAACAGTCAAGATTTGTTAATTCTCCTTTCATTTATATTTGAGAGAAATCCAATTTATTCCAAATTCATTATCCACAAGTAGAGAGAATATGCCTCTTGCTCTATCTAGTTTTAAAGGTTACAGGAAATCACAAAGGGGAGATATAAAAACCATATTGACCATGAACTCAGATACAGCAAGGAAATGGTGAGAAAGAGGATCCCTTTCTTTTTGTGGAAGGCAAGGATTTTATTTGTCCCCACTCCCACCGCTCAAGAACACCCAAGAAACCGGGCCAGAAGGAAGAAAAGCTAAGAGATAAAAATGCTAACTTGAATTTGCACCTGTGATGTGCTCCCTTTATGTTCTTAAAATGCTCTTCTATCCTGGGCCCCTGCATTCCTGTTACCCCTCCCTTTTCATTGCCAGTACTTAACTCTTCTGGACAAAAACAGACATTTCTACTGGTGCAGTAGGCCCAAAAGTGGGTGAAGATCAATTTGGCAATGTTCATTAAAAGTTTAACATGTGCACACCTTTTCACTCCAAAATAACATTTGTAGTAATTGATCCTAACAGAAATAATCAACAGTGAGTATAACTATGTACCTGCAAGTTAAAATGAAGGTTGGAAACAACTTAAATCTTCATAAATGTTCACTATAAGTAAACTACAACATGTTTAGAGAATGAATTAGGAATATATAGAAGCTATACAAAAGAAGTAATAGATTTCATTATCTAAAAATATGAATGTGTTTTGTGGAACAACATAACTTTTACAATGTCAAAAAATGTATTAGTTGAAATGTATAAGACAGGCAAGCGAATTTACCTGATATAAAAACAACTCTTTCAAAATCACTAAGAAAGAGCACCCAATAAAAAGGCCTATAAGCAAATGAAAAGATGTCTAATATCACCCAATTAAAGAAATGTCAACTAAGTAACTAGGTTCAACTTTTAATCTATAATATAGGCACAGTCCAATAATAACCAAGATTTTAAAAACATTGTTCTCATTTATTTTTAGTGAAAGTATAAAGCTGAAAAACAACTTGATAATCTACCAAAATTTGAAATTCTCACATATTTTCACTATAGAATTTTGTTTTTGTCTACACACTTATTCAGGGCTATAAACGTAAACATAAGGGCATTTCCAGCACTGTTTTACATAACTCTTAAAGACTTGGCCCCCGGTGCTACTGATAGGCAGAATGGGTTATGTCTACATACACAGAGAGAGGACTGTGAATACATAAAGCTGAAGAATACTAAATATAACTAATCTCATTTGTCATATATAAATATGTAAATATTTAGTACTTTCTTCACTTACACATGGAAAATGTCTTGAAAGTTATCACAGAAATACTATGAGTACTTCCACAGCATAGAACTTGAAGGAAAAGGATATTTTACACTTTTTTTCTGTATCATTCAGGACACTTGATTTTTTTTTTCTTTAAGTTATTATGGATTGTTTTCACAATTAAAACAATAACTTAAAATTGAGCCATTATTAGTCATTTAGTCTGCTACAGGAAATTTTTAGACACTGGAGATACAGTGGGAGTAGATGGACATGATCTCTTTCCGTGTAGTAGGTAAGAGCCTGGCAGGAAAGTCACGGGGGGTGGGGGCTGTGGTAACAGAACAGTGTCTGACCTAGAGAGCTGTAAGGTCCACGTGTCAAGCCTGAGTGGCCTGACATTGGCAGGGAGGAGTAAACAGAACTGGATGCAGGGAATGGGGATGAGCAGGGGAGTGGATCAGACAGCAATGGGGACTGTGTCTCTTCGTGGTCAGCCTATGTTCAGGAGAGTCTGTTCCATATTCCAGGGTTAGCAGAGTGTAGGTCAAGTGCAGAGACAAACGTCACAGGGGCAAGAAGGGAGGCCTTATATAAAATTGGCCAAAACAAACCTGTTTGCAGATATTTTGTTCAGTGTGGGAACAAGCATTTCAGCTAAACATTTATGAGCCAAAAACTGGAATGTAGATGGACTGTGTCTGCCCTTGTCATAGGTAAACAAGGGACTTATCTCTAGGGCTTACTAATATTGGGCAGGATGGGTCTTTGTAGTCATTTCCAGGAACACGAAAGCATCAGGATTTCGACATCATGACTGTGGTTCCAGGAGAAAGGGCTCAAGTACAGCTGAATATCGCCTGGGACAATAACAGCCCTCAATGAGCTTTACTTTTTGGTGATTTATGAGTTAAACAATCAAGTAAGGAAACAAATAAAGGTTAGATAACTGCCTTTGGATGTTTTCAAAAAGAAAGTGACTCAGCCATGGAGGTTGCCCTATCAAGAGGAAAGTTAGCAACTTAGTTCTGCAGTTTCAAAAATTCATCTGTATCTGCCCAGGACCAGACTGGGAGCGCTGTGACAGAACAGATGGCACTGAAATGGACCTGATTATGTACAAAGATGTAAGATTCATTACAGCTCAATGAGGGAAAGAAAGGATTACCCAATAAATGGTTTGGGACAATTAACTAGCAATTTGGAGAAACAGTAATTTTAGAATCTCACTTTATGTTATTCACTAAAATAAATTTCAATTGAGTGGAAGAGTTAAATGTGTTTTTTTAACATCAAAACCTCAGAAAAATAGAACTGAACATTTCCAAACCTCTAGAGGAAAGATAACTTTTGTGGGCTTAAAAGCATTACATGGGCGGGGAAAAGAATAAGATCTCCAAGTTTAACTACAAAAAAATGTAAAGTAGAAAAGGACAAACAATAAATATGGTAGCTAATGCAACAAAGAAGTATTGTATTTACTATTTTAAATCTCATCTATATAGGTGAGAAATAAATCAGACCCTAAAAGATAGAAAGGATATAAAAGTGATGAAACTAGTGTGGGTTCTTCCCCCCACCCCCAAAAAAAAGAGCAAACAGGCTTTCTTCCAAGATGTCTAGAGTAGAGTTTTTGTACATGTCACCTTGGTGCATGAACTGAGATTAATGAGGGCTTTGCACCTCACAAGAAACTGGTTATATCATTCCAAGAATGAAGTTTACCTCGACTTAAAGACATCTCCAGAAACAGCCATTTACCAGAAAACTCCATCTTGAGGTTGATCAACATCTGAAGGCAAGGTTCTATCACATGATGTCATCCTCTCCTTATCATGTGAACACCCCCAGCCTCAATACCCCAGGTCCATTGTCCCGTTTACTCTGAAACTTACAAATACTCCATAGGTACATTATTAAATCAGGTCTTTTTCTCCTACTAATCTGCCTGGTGTTAATTTGCTCACCCATCCTCAGAAGAGCACAGAGGGATAGGGTAATGTTCCACTGCACCCCAATATTAGCAAAGACTTAAGATATGCAGGTCCCAGAGAATAAAAATGTAAATTAAAATAGCATGTTGCGGGCCTCCCTGGTGGCACAGTGGCTTGAGCGCCACATTGTGAAGCATCCACGGCAGGGCGCGAGTTCGATCCCTGGCCAGGGAGGGGACCCGCATAGCGCAGCAGACCTCTCCTGCCTCACCCTCTGCTCCCCTCAGCAGTATGTTTCAGTAGATCTGCCTATTCTCTTCCCCACTCAGTCTCTGGGGACTCCTCTCATCCCCCACACCTCTGGCCTGTACCCCAGCTCTTGTGTGCATACATAAATAAATCTTTAAAAAAAATAGCAAGTTGCCATTTTCCTCTGTTAAATTATCATAAGTTTATAAAAAATACCTCTGGGGCTTATGTTTCTGGTCCACAGATAGAAAACCTCATGCTGTTGTACCCACCCCAGCAATGGGAACTCCCTGGGAAGTCATGATCTTGGATCCTGGTTTTGAAAACCATCAGAGTGCTCAGATTCAAAGAAACCTAAATGAACTAAGTTCCAAAGTGTCAAGGTCTTCCTAGAGTACAAGAAATCCATGGCTACTTCTATTTGTGAAGAAGTGGCAGGAAAGGAAGGAATCTATCATCAACTCAAGAAAAGAGAACTCTGCTGGTTTGTAACAATTTTTAATGGTTGTACGTGAGCTTGTGGGACAGACCAGAATCCAAATGGCACAGCCACAGAGCAAGTCTGAATGGCATGCCAATGCTTTCAAATAGGCCCCCATCAGGTTCACAGGGATAGGAGACTGAAAGCTAAAGGCAAGGCAGAACCGAGAGAACTCCCTCAAGGTGTCTAGGATCTTCTCCAAGTGCAAGATCAGCTAACAACTGGCAGCATGACAAAATGAGAAAAATGCCTTCATTGGACAACCTCCTGGAGCTGCCCAGCTGCAAACACTTGACGCAGGACGGAGGGTAGAAAAGGTGTCCCAAGTTGCAGAAACCTGGGACCAGGACAAAATACCCAAAGCAGGTGACTTAAAGCAGAAAAAGAGAAACCTTCCATAGTTTAAAAAACTGGTAACGGGGTTGTGAGACATGGAAACATTCCTGCGTCTTACTGGTACTCACAGTCTCAGCCCCAGTGAAGGGAGAGTTGTGACTGTATCCTCAAAACATCTGAAGCCAAGGGTGAGCTGGAGCAAACTGGAACTGCAGGAAAGCCCACACTTGGATCAAATACAGCCTTAATGGCTCTTACCTCTCCCGTTAGTGGTCTGATGGAAGGAACATAACCTTCTCTATGGGTCATTTGATATTTTACAGACAATGTTCAACATAAATAAGGAATCAAGAGACCATAAGATGGCAGGAATATGTGAGGTCGGGTCAAGAGAGGAACAGTAAATAGAAGAGGATTTAGAGATGGCCCAGATGTTAGAATTATCTAGACAATGACTGTAAAGTAAACAGAATAAATGTGTATGAACAAATGAGGAATGTTGGCAGAGAGAGAACTATTAAAAAAGAACTACATGAACATGTTATTAACTCTTTAAAAGACCATTAGTTTTGTTTAAAACAATTTTTAAGTTTAAAAATTAAACATAGAAATGTGTAGCTTTTAATACTTATGCTAGAAATAAATACCTATATTAAATAATAATAATAAATAATGCCTATATTAAAAATAATCTAAGCTTCCACACTGAGAAGCCTAATGAGGACAAGCAAATAGAATATGAAAAGTAACTAATAAGACTGGAAATCAAAGAATGAGAAAATGGACAAACAATAGCAAAAAAAACAGCAGTCATAATTAGGCTTTTTGAAAAGATTAAGAAAATTTTTAGCAAACCTAATCCAAAAAAAGAAATGAAAAAGGTACTATCACTACAGAGTCTTTCAACACTAAAAAGAAAATTGGAGATATTATGAATACTTTAAAATCAGTGAATATTACAGCAGCTATAAAATCCTTTGAAAAAGTATTTTTCAAAACTGACACAGGAAAATAAAGAAAATCCTAATAGCCCTAACCCTATTTTTTAAATTGAATTAATAGTGAAAACACACACACCAAAGAAAGCCCGACTCCAAAATGACTTGTTGGTAAATTACATCAAGAATTTACGGAATCAAATCACATACACTTTCAGACATGCAGCAGGAGGAAATCTTCTTCTTCTTATTGGATAAAGTAAGCAGAAATCTCATATTGAAGCTTGTAAAAGATATTACAAGAAAACAAGATCACAGAACAATATCGTTGTAAGTATAAAAAATAAAAATCTTTAGGAAAATATTACCAAGTCAGATCTAATAATACATTAAAAGAATAAGATATGACCAACAGACTATTGTGGGAATGCCATACCTCTTTATCATTGAAAAAAATAATTAATTTACCAAATTAACAGAATCTAAGGGAAAAGCTACATGACCTTTACAATACATGCAGGAAAAGACATTTGTTAAAACCCAGTATGTTTGCATAAGTAAAAATGCCACTTAAATATTACTTATAATACTATCAAAACTATCAAATGCTTGGAATATATCTAGCAAAGGGTAGATAAGACCTCTTTGTTGAAACTACGAAATATTGCTTAGAGAAGATAAAACTAAATGAAGAGATATGTCATGTTCATTGACTGAAGGATTCAGTATTGCTCAAATTGTCAAAGCCAATGTCAAGAAGCATTTTCCCTATTTTTCTTTTAGGAGTTTTATGGCTTCAGGTCTTAAGTTTAACTCTTTACTTTGATTTTTTGTGTATACAAGAAGGGTCTAATTTTATTCTTTCACAAGTGGATATTCCATTTTCAAACATCCTTTATTAAAGTGACTATTCTTTCCTCATTGTTTTTTCTTGGCACTTTTGTCATAGATCAGTTGATCATATGACTTTATTTCTGAATGCTGTTTCATTCCATTGATCTAATTGTCTGTTTTACTGCCCACACCATACTGTTTTATTTACTGTAACTTTGTAATTATATCTTGAAATTAGGAAATGTGAAGCTTCTAACTTTATTCTTACTGTTCAAAATTGCTTTGGTTATTGGTATTTTGTGTTTCCATATGAATTTTAGGATTTTTTTCCCTCGCTTTTGTAAAAGATGACATTGGAATGCTGATAGGAGTTGCACTATCTAGATCACCTTTAGGAATATGGAAAGTTTAACATTTTAATTCCTGTAATCCATCAATACAGAATGTCTTTCTATTCATTTGCATCTTTTTTGATTTCTTTCATTAATATTTTATGATTTTTCAGCTTATAATTATTCCACTTCCTAGACTGTTTGTTCCATCACATTTTATTCTTTTTTGATGCTGTTATAAATGAGATTGTTACTTTGACTTACTTTTCAGAGAATTCATTATTATTATATAAAACTACAAGTGACTTTTGTATGTTGATTTTACATGCAGCAACGTTGCTGAATTTGTGTATTATTTCTAACTGGGTGTTTTGTGGCATCATTGTGATTTTCTAACATAAGATCATGTCACCTGCAAACTGAGGTAATTTTACTCCTTCCTTTCTAATTTACAGGTCTTTTATTTTTCTTACCAGAGAAATCTGGCTAGGACATTAGGTATTATGTTGAATGAAAATGTCGAAAGCGGGTATTCTTGCCTTGCTCTAGATCTTAAAGGGAATACCTTCATATTTTTTGCTATTGAGTTTAATGTTAGCTATAAGTTTTTCAAATATGGTCTTTGTTATGTTAAGGCAAGTTCCTTCTATAAGTAATGTGTTTTTAACATGAAAGGTGTTGAATTTGGTCAAATGCTTTTTCTGCATCTCTTCAGACTATCATGTGGTTTTATTCTCCATTCTGTTAATGTGATTTGTCAGATTAATTGATTTGCATGAGTCAAACCATTCTTACATCCTAAGGATACATTCTGCTTGGTTATAGTGTATACTGTTACTAATGTGATGTTTTATTTGATAATATTTTGATGATGATTTTTCATATATGTTTATCAGGGATAATAACCTCTAGTTTTATTTTCCCCTAGTTTCTTTGTCTCTGGTATCAGGATAATGGCCTTTAAAAATTAGTTTGACATATTCTTTCTTTTGTATTTTGGGGAGAACTGAAGAAGGCATGACATTAATTCTTCTTTAAATGTTTGGTCGAGTTCACCTGTGAAGCCATCTGGACTTGAAAATTACAGTCCCAAATTTTAAGCAACTCAAATGTTCATCAACTAGAGAATGGATAAACTAGCATATTAATTGAATAGAAAACTAGTCAGCCATAGAAAGGCGTGAACCATTGATTCATATAAAAAAAACATGAATGGATCTCAAAAACAGCATATTGAGCAATAACAAAAGCTATACAAAGAACACATTCTGTTCATTGCATTTATATGCCTGTCTAAGAACAGGCAAAGACTTTTCTTGGGGAATGAAATAGTCTATATCTTATTTTGAGAGGTTTATTTGAGGTATATATAATTGTCTAAACTCATCAAACTGAATTCTTAAAATACGGGAATTTCATACAACTTATACCTCAATTTAAAATTGAATAATAACATCTTTGTCTGAAAATGGTGCAATGAAACCAATACTCCTATAAGTTGGACAATCCTTTTGGAAAGAATTTGGCAATATAATAAAGCATGATAAAAAGTCCAAATATTTTTAACTCAATGATTTCATTTAGGCAAATCTACTCTTAGGAAACAATTCAAAATAACAAAAAGTGGCATGCACAAAAATGTCAACCATTATATCTTTATAATAGTGTAACCTGAAACACTTCAAAATCCAATATTGAGTAATAATTAAAGTGCAATAAGAATACTTAGGGACTATATTTCAGTCATTAAAATTGTATTTACCATGACCACATAACAATCTGAAGACACATTTTGCTATCCTTGTGGAATATACATATGAAAAAACATTCAAAGGAAGTAAGCCACAGTATTGAATTGTTCTTGTGTTGGGCTTATGGGAGTATGTTTTGCTTTATAGCTTGGTTTTCTAAATTTTGACATTTTTATTTCCTTCAAAAATATTTCCAATCTTTAAGTTTTTCTTTATATGTTTTTTGATTTGTGCTGTGTTTGTTTCCTTGCTTTTAAGCATTCTTGTTTATTTTTCATAACACAGTATTTCTCTCCACAGGTGTGATCACTATAGTTTTCCCACCACCAAAGTGGCCAGAGTCCACCATATTCCACCACACGTTCCGTACTCCTGTTCTCCGCTCTTACCCTCCCATTCTCCTACTGAGTGTCTCAAATCGATGGTCTTCTTTCCAGCATCAGTCTTACAGTTTATCTTTGTCTGATCCTTTATCTTCTCTAGATTCCACATATAAGTAAAACCATACTGCATTTATCTTTCTCCTTCTCTCACTTCACTTAAAATAATCCCTTCTAGTTCCATCCATGTTGCTGCAAATGGTATGAGTTAGTCCTTTTTGATTGCTGAGTAGTATTCCATTGTGCATATATACTGCATCTTCTTGGTCCATTCATCTATTCTGGGGCATTTAGGTTGTTTCCATATGTTGGCAATTGTAAATAGAGCCACTATAAACATAGGAGAGCAGGTTTTTTAAAATAAGTATTTCTGTGCTTTTTGATAGATAGCTACCTAGGAATGTAATTGCTGGGTCATATGGTAAATCCATTTTTAGTCTCTTGAGGAATCTCCATACATCTTTCCATGAGACTGGACCAGTCAACATTCCCACCAACAGTATAATAGGGCTCCTTACTCTCATAAGACAAATTTTTAAACTGGACTTTAGTTTACCTTTATGACAAATGACATAGGCCTTTCCAAGGACCCAATACTCATGCCTTCCAAATAGAATCATAAATATTACATTATTAACATAAAACATTAAGTATATTTACTTTGAAAGAGTTTGAAAATAATCACATGGGTTAGCCGTGGGTAGTAAAGTTAAATTTCCTTTTCTTTGCTTTTACAATAGTGCACATGTGGTTTTTTTGTATGTGGGTGATAAAAACAAATGCTAAACTTACATCCCAACTTCAGGCTCAAGCCCTCCTACATCCCTGCACCCAATTCTCATCCAAGTCAGGAACAGGGACATGCAGAGGCCCCCAGACCAGGAGCTTTCCCATCATGCATTTCAGGTGTATGCGCCACTTCTGGTCCCTTGACCTTGGACTCCCTCTTCCTCTTGACTCTAATCTCATGCTCTGGTTCTTCCTCTTATGGCCTCAAGCCTTCCTCCTGCCAATCCCACTGCTCACGTCCCCAACACACCCCTAGGATCAGTAAACCTATTCAGTGCCAGAAGCAGGGATCCAAGTGTGATGGCTCCCTCTCGGTTCATGGCTCCTTATTATCACACAGCAGCTGGAGCAATAGTACACCTTCCTTCCCTCCCTGAGTCCCAGCGCCAGAGCCTGCGAAGCCAGCCTAGCCCCTGTTCCTGCCAGACCTTTATTAACCATGACAAGGGTTTGGAAGACCTGTGAAACATCATAATCTCCCCGTCTCCCCATAGAAGCAAATAGAGTTAAAAGAGGTTGTGGAGGGTGGAATGGTGGCAGATACATCCCAAGAGAGCCCAGCTCCAGCCTTCCTCACCTGTCTGTGTCTCCTCTCATCTCCAATCTCCTCTCAGGAGCCTAGCCAAGCCTGCTGAAGGGGAGCTAAAGCGGTGACTGCAAATTGAAATGAACAGCCAGCTGAAAAGAATTCTGAGTGGTGATAAATAGCTTTATGGGGCCCTGGCGTACTGCAGACAGCAGAGGACTCTCTCCCGATTCGGTCCCAAGTATAAATTAAAGAGAGAGACTCCTGAGTACCTCATCCCTCCCACCTGCTAACCCCTCCAGGGCTCGTAAAAGGGAGAGTGACCATGCCCAACAAGGAGGGCCAAGAAACTGCCCAAATTAGAGGGAACCTCATTAAAATATGTCTCTTCACTTCTCTCCAATCACTAATTGACTTTTCCTCCTCACTTTAATTTTGACGCTGGTGTCTTGATTAATTAACTCTGCCACCAATGCCCCAGGGTGCCACAGAAGGACTCACCACGAGTTTATCTCTCTATGTTCCAGTCAATTTGACAGGTAGGCTCTCCCTGGCCAGCTTCACGGGTAATGGCCTGAGCCCCTCTAGGTCCCTCGAGGAAGCAGAGACACGCTGTAATTCTCTAACCATTGGCTGTGGGGCCCAGGCAGCAAGAACAGAAGCAGAAAGCCTAGGTGGCTATTCCCTGACAGCGTCATAAATTCTGTGCTCTCTACCTGCATTTTCATATGTGTACGAAGTTCACCGCAGAGACCGTGGCCAGTGGGAGAGATGAATCACAAGAGTTGTTTCTGAGCAAGCCCTCTGGGAAATCATTTCTCCACTCACTTGTTCATTCACACAGGTATTACTTGTTTTTGACTGGTCTGCGCTAGACTTGTAGAGGAACAAGCCTGGTTGGGAGAGTAGGAAGGTCGAAAGAAGTATGGGTCCTAAGATATTTATAAATTTAGTTAGCGAAATGGGATGTTCTCTTATAAAAATAGCAACCACGATTTGGTGTTCAAAGAAAATCTCCAGGAGGCCATGTCAGTGTCCTGGATATTTTGGCCATGTGCCCCACCCCCACCCCCACTGATGAGAGCCACTGGCGTATTTCAAACACTCACTGAGGAGCCGCAAAAGAGTTACCGTGAGATGAAGTTTTGGCAGGAAAAGTTACAATCCAAGTTCTCTTCCTCTGTCTGCATTCGTAAGTGAAGGGAAGCAACCTCCTCAAGCCATGCCCACCCCATGAAGGAGGAAGACTGACCCAGACTGGTGACTGATAGACTGGACTTGTCTGTGAGAGGAGCCAGACTTCGTATAGATGGGCTGGCACCCCAGGCCCAGCAGGTGCTGCAGCATCCCACACCATGTTCCTTCTCTGTCTTTCCTCTTCAACTAACAGTAGAAGAGTTATGCTTTCTTGGGGACCCACTCCCCACCCTTGAAGTATATCAACCATTATCTCCTCTCTCTTTCCAGGAAAGAAAAAAAAAGACTCATTACCAGGATCTGAATTGTTCTTTTATAAAATTTTATGATAACCTAGTGCAGGAAATGGGGAGAAAGCATACACCAGAGTTATTTCAGTACCTCCAGCCTAACAAAAGTCCTCTACATTGGTATTCCATGTTCCAGGGTCCCTTGAGAGCCTAGGAGGCTATGCTAAGCCAAATCGCCCATCATGTTCAGAATATGGTCCTCCATCTTCTCTTTTTTCTCTGCTAGGAAGCCAGAAACATCCCAGATAGGAGCTGTCCCATCTACGTAGGTCTTGGAGTGAAGAAACGTAGCCAACCCACAGTGGACATGTAACTTGAGCGGTAAGTGACCTTTAATGTAGGCTACTGAGATCTGAAGGTCAATTGCTACCATACAGCTGCACCTAATCGACCGATTACTGTCCACAGTGTGATCAGACACTCCATGGCTTCTCTAACCTCAGTTCCTACCTGCCTTCCCCTAGCCCACTACAACCCAACACCCTGGTGTTCTTTCTTTCTTGAACATACGAAGCTTGTTCTCACCTTAAGCTGCCTAGGCTGTTCTGCTTGGATTGCTCTTCCCTCAGGTTTTCCCAAGGCTGGTTCTTTCTTATTCAGATCTTCGTTAGAATGGCACCTTCTTAAGAAATGACTTCCCTGAACACCTAGCACACTCAGCCCCTGCCCAGTCTCTATCATATAGTCTGTTATTTTGCATCTGGTCACTAGTTTATTGTTATTATTTCCCCTCTAGGAAGGAGTACTGCAGGAAAGCAAAGACTTAATCCCCCATATTTGTATTTCAGACACCAGAAGTTGAGTTGAGCCACATAGACACTCGATAAGTATTTGTGTCATGCATAAACCCATTTGCGACCAGTAACTGGACACCTCTTCCTAGAAATCTCAAACTCAAAGACCCAAAGCATAATTCACAATTCTGTGCTTTTCCTTATCCTCCTGCTCTGGTTAATGACACCATAATTCACCCTCATAACCAAATGGAAAACCTTGGGGTGACTTTCCACACCTCCCTCACTCTCACTTCCCCACCTCCAATCAGTCACTAGGCTGGTTCTCTCTTTTAATCCACTTCATCCTCATTCCCACCACCTTCCCTCACACAGGCCCTCAGCATCCGTAGTCTGGATTATCACAGTCTTCTGTAGAGCGTGATTCCCTGTTTCCAACTTTCTGCCCTCCCATCCATGCAGCACACTGCCACCAGAATCATTTTTCTAAAGCCTGATAATGTTTTCTAAAACCTGATCCTGTTTAGAAGGATTTCCAAAGAGCTGCAGCATAAAGCCCAGCTCCTTAGATGCATGAGATGCTGCTGCCTTCTGGAGTCTTTCAGATGCTGGTGCTTTGCCTCTGCCCGCAGAACTCACACCAGTTCCAGCCACATGGGCCAGGGAGCACTGAACTGGTCTGCACTCACTGCCCCCTTTTTCTGGAATCCTCTAACCCTTCCATGCCCTTGCTCCTCCTTCAAGATATGCGAATGTGCGCACACACACGTCCACACACACACACACACACACACTCCCACTAGCACTGCCAAGAACTGTCTCTGCTGCCCTGTCATCTCCATTTGCCATCACCCCTTCTGCAGCCTCGCCCTTCCCGCCCTTCCCTCCCTTCCCTGTAAAAATGGAAACAGCCACTGTCATGAGTATCAGCCTTTTTCATCCCTTGACAATGATGCAAACCTGTACTCCGAGGCATCACAAGCGTGGGATCCTTTTGGGGATACAGGTGTGTCTCCCCCACAGTCTATGCATTTCTGATGAGTGCAATGAGTCCCTGGGACTCCCGCAGCGCCCAATAGACACATGGCAGATGCTCCAGGAAGAAGCCAGACAGAGTGGAGGGCACTCAGCATGAGGACCCACACCGAGGACGGGCTACTTGCAGGCAGAGCGCTCAGTTGCATGGCAAGGACCACTGGGGAAAGGAAGGCAACTAATGATGGGATATACTCTTAGCTTCTCTTCTATCCTACTCAAGTCCCCCGATACAATGGATCCTCAGCTGGAATAATAGGAAGAGGATCAGGAATTTTAGGGTCGCTGCACATTCACTCATCTCCTTCTTATCCCAGAAGCCCCCATTTTCCGCTTACCAGCTTTCTCCCACATGAATATTATAAAAGGGCTTTACTGGCGCTGCTCCCATTGGACAGATTCTAAACAGGAAAGAAATGATGCCCCAACCTCGCACAACAACTGAGCAACAAGGCCAGACCTTGACCTCCCCAGCTGGACTGGCAACCCTTGAGGAGAGCTTTAGCAGGGGATAAGTTCCCACCCCACACCTCCAAACACTGAACTGCAACACTCTGGTCCTGCCCCCACCCGTCTCCAAGGGCTCTTCCCTCTTGGCCTCCATCCCCAGGGCCCTGTTAGGACAGCACCTCCAGGGTATCAGGATCCTGGCTCATCCCCAGACAAGGAGGCCCCCCACCAACTAGAGCAGCAAGAACCCCAGCCCAGCCAGTCAGACCCCAGCTGTCATTTCAGGAGATTCGGCTCCAACTTAATACTATCTGAGGCTCAAAATAACCCTCCAGTCTTCCTGCTTATTTCTTAAATGCAGTTCTTAACAGTCATGATGGCACCTGTGGGGGAGGAAAAAGGAGGGGTTTAGCCTGAGAGTTGGTTTCATGTCACCTAAAAGGATTATTTTATACCATCAGAAAGATAATTCCCCTCCTACTGGGGAGGATGGATTAGGTCTTTACTTCAGATGGTTCTTTATGAAAAGATTATTTAAAGATTACAGGACAAAATGGATACATTTGACAACATCTGCTAGGGCTGGATTTTTTGGCTGCCTGAGAAATAACCGTTATTTATGCAATTAGTAGATTGCTTGCATTGGTGCTAGTTTAGAGGCTGCCTCCACAAAAAAATGACCACATATGCCTGGTATGGAGTTTCTTTCTTCCTCTTCTCCCTTTTTTAACTAAGAGTGGCAAAAATGCCACTACCTCCAGGAAGTCTTCCCTGATCTCTCTACCCAACGGTCACTCTGGTCTCCAAATTCCCTTTTTTGAAGATCTTATCACATGGCTTCTTTGTGCAGAAGCCCTTCCTGCTTAGGCCTTCTCCCCTAGAACATGAAGCCTCTTACATATATTATTATGCACATCCCATAAGGCCCTCATCAACAGATTGTGATAAATGTCCAAGTATTTCCGTGCTCTGTTCTCTCCCTGAGCAGCGTAGAGGAGAGTCTTGGAGACCTCCAGGGAGCTCAAGGGCACTGGTACTACTGGGCTGAGGTTCTGTCAACCTGAATCTTTCCATATTGTTACTCACACAGGGGCTTTGGGGCTGAGGAGCACACTCTGTGATTGGCCATCCTGAGGGACATCTAAGTTGCACTCTGTCCAGAGCAACTTGGTCAGACACCCCAAGACTCCAGTTGCTCATGCATCCTATGGGGTGGGGGGCACTTTTGAGAAAAGTATTGAGAACTACTGATTCTGGATTACTTTTCTCAAAGCCCTTGAGCATGGTACAACAGAAGCAAATGTGCACACCTAGAGCTGGAGAAGGCTGACTCTGAGTCTGCAAGAAGCTGTGAAAATAATCTGTGCTCCTTCAAAGCAACACCAACCCAATGGTTATTGAAATCCCCAGCCCTTCCACCACCCTGTACTAATACCAGCCCTCATGACCCACACTCATGACTACATCCAAGAAACCCACAGCTTCTTCTGCCCAGACTTCCCTTTCCTCAGCCCTTCTCTATTCTATGAATGCCTTCTCTATGCCTATAAACTCAGCTCAGAGGTCACCCCCTCTGTGAAGCCTTTCCCGATGCCTCAAGTAGATTCAGGGCATCCTTGACTCCTACTATTCATGATATGAAGTCTAGACAACCATCACCATAAACTGAAAACATTCACTAATTGATGGAAAGTTGTAGTAACTAACCAACAACTGTTTATTGAGCACATACTATGCAGCAGATACTTATCTCAACATATGAAACATGAACAGTGATCAAGGAAGACAAAGCTATATTGTGGGGCTTACAATCTAGTGAGGAGGGAAGGGAGAATTTAAATGCACAAGTAAAAGATGTAACACCTAGAGATTGATAAGTGAGTGCAAAAAGTGAAAAATAGAGGAGAAAAAGAGGATGTAGCATGTGGTGGGGGGCAAGAAAGAGAGTGCAGCAGGTTTAATGGGAAGGACAAATGGGTCTGTCTCATCAAGGTGACTTATGAAAGACTAAAAGTAGGAAGAAAATGGTCAAGCAGATCTCCGTGGAGATTGCCCTACAGGACCAGTTACAACAGTCAGTAACTGTCCTGGGGATCAATCCCCCCCTGCCAGCTGTTCTTAGATGCCCCACCATATTTAAACATGGTGGGGGATGTGTTTAAATATTAAAATACAGTTAGACATTTTAAGTGGTGGGGGAATCAAAAGAAGAGCAAGATTTCATGACATGTGAAAACTACATGAATTATAAGTGTCACTGTCCATAAAAAAAGTTGCATGGGAATACAGCTCACCTCATCCACTCAGGTATAGTCTACTACTGCAGTGGTAGAGCCAAATAGCTGTGACAACAGCTGTGACAGAAACCCTCAAAGCCTGCCCCACCTCCTATCTGCACTGACCAGTCAGAGACACCGTAGCAATACAGAAGCCATGGTCACAGGTTCTGGAATCAAGACAACTTGTGTTTCAGTGACAACTGCTCTACTGTGTGACCTTGGCAATGGGACTTAACCTTCATAAGCTTCCATTTCCTCAAACGTGAAGTGGGAATAGGATGCCTTCTTTACAGAGTCATCGTGAGAATTAAAGGAGATGGTGCATGAAAAGTGTTTAGGATGGCAACTGGCGCGTGGCGTGGCTCAATAAATGTTAACTAACCTTATTTTCATATATTTTTTTCTCCCAGTTGCTCCATGCCCAAATCCAACCAGTTCTCATCAACTGCACTGTTAACATTTCTGACTAAGCCCCCACCATCTCTCCCCAGATTACAGCAAGAGCCTCCTTCCATTTGTCCCTGCCTCCTTATAGAGAACCTGCCAGAAGAGAGAGAATGTACCTTTCCACACATCAGTCAGATCTTGTGTGTCCTCAACTTGAAATCCCTACCACATCTGAGTGAAGACAGCCCACCCTCTTCACCTCTACCTGTTCCTGCCCCACCTTTTCACCCTCCTCCCCAATCTCCAGCCAGCCTCCATGTGCATTTGGCTTTTTCAAGGACAGAAGCCTTGACACAGCAGCCTGTTGCCTTTCTGGGCTTGAGAACAAAATTCCCAGTGCCCTGCAGGGCACCTGCTGCTTCTCTGGCACTTGTAGTACATTGTCCTCTTCAAAGTGTACCTGGGACTATGGCCTCAACCCCCAGCCAGTCCAAGCTCTTCGGGAGCTCCATCTTGAACTGTCAACACCGTGTCTTCCTAATCTGCACAAATCATGCACAATTTCAGTGACAGTACAAGCATCACTACTACCCATACCCAGGCAATTTTAACCTTCCCAAACTGAAATTGATAGAGGATGAGAATAGAGAAACTGGAAGGAAGACTCCCTAAGACTAGAAACCTGGCTCACACAATGCCAAGAGCTGGAGGTGGGAGTAGAGGGATTAACAGCCATTTACCCAATTACAGAAACAAAGAACTTTAAGCACCAATGCCTAGATCACAAAGCATAAGATCCACACAGGTATCAGTCTGCAAACCAAAAGTAAAGACGTGGAGATTGAGCTCTATCTCCAGAACCCATTGTAGTATCTCCAGAGCAGACTCTCCAGAGCCCATCTAGAATTCCTGGTCCCTTTCAAATTCTATGTACTTGATTCAAGTCAACAAGCAAGCCACCCCCTGAAGGAGCGTGCTCCTCCCAAGGAGAAGACGCTATCAGCTCAGTCTCTGCCCCAGCACCGGGCGGCATCCTGCCCACCTGTGCCCATGCAGGTGCTGCTCTTTGCCAGCTCTCCTCTGCAGGCCAGCAGCCTCCTGCCTGCCGTGACCTGTGCCCTGCCGGGGCTTCTCTCACCGACCCCACTCAGCAGAGGCAGCTCCCCTCAAGGCCGCCCGCCTGCGACCATGCAGGCCTCGCTCGGCAAACCTGTCCCTTCCGGGGCAGCTCTTCCTGCCCGCTGCGTCTATGTGAGTATCCTATACTTTTATGCCCCTTTCTCTCTTTAACCTATAAATATAACTAGTGTCTCTGTCTCATGGAGAAACTCGCCTGGGAACTCACCGCGGGCTGCTGAACAGGGGGCTCTGGTGAAACCTTTCCCAGGGTGAACACAAGACCCCACTCTCCAGACCCACTGTCTACAAAAAACTGCATCAAAACCATTAGACAACTCCCCATTCCCTACCTGTCCACCGCCTCCAATCTAACATCTCTATAGAAAGCAGGTAATGGGACACCTTGACTAAAACCTTCTACTTGGCTCCTGATCGTATCTTAAATAAGACACAAACGTCTTAACTAATATGGGCCTTGTCTAATGCCCCAAAGTCATCTTGTGAGCATCTTTTCCCCAACTATTTCCTGGCCCCCTGGCCCCCTTTCTCCTTCAGCATGCAGACCTCATGGCCTTTGCTCACACTCATCTCTGTCTGGAGACACTTTCATCCACCCGCCCCATGGCTGCCTCCTATATCCTTCTGAAAGCAGTTAAATGTCCCTGCCTACCCTACTCCGCTATATTTTCTGTCAATGCACTCTGGTAATTTCTTTCATAGCACATATTATAAATGTGTTCAGTTGCTCATTTAAAAATATTTTTAACACCTTCGTAGTGTCAGACACTATGCTAGGCCCAGGGGATACAGCTGTGAACAGAGTCTAATATAGTCTGTTTCTCACAGAGCTTTTAGCATAATAAGAAAGCTTATATTAATTTCTTTAAAAATCACAACCACGGGTACATAATGCAAAGTGACATGATTACTATGAAGAAACTCTATTTCAGAATACAGCTAAGAAGCTAGTGCTGGACTGGGGTAAGGCAGGCATCCACAGAGAGATGCTTCAGTGAGCATCTGAAGGATTAGTAAGAGTTAGTCAGCCAAAGGAAAGAGGGTAGATTTCCAGGAAGAAGAAAAAAACATACACAAAGACATTTTAGCAGGATGCAACAACATGCGAGCAAGGTCAGGATGGCAGGTGAGCAGAGAATGGAGTGGAGAGTGTACTTCTTGTGACTGGGGGCCAGAAAGAGGCCCCCAGCACCAGCCTTGTAGACTAGGTTAAAGAATTTGATTTAATCCCAGGAGGAGAGAATTTTCTTTCTCCATTGTATACTCTTGGTTCCATTGTCATAAGTTAATGGACCATATAAATGTGGCTATATGAAATGAAAAAGCTTCTGCACAGTGGAAAAAACAATTAAAATAAAATGACACCCTACTGAACGAGAGAAAATATTTATACATGGTACATACAACAAGGGGCTAATATCCAAGATCTATAAAGAACTCATGCAATTCAACAAAAACAAAATAAAAACCAAATAATGGGCAGCAGAGCTAACTAAACACGGCTCCAAAGAAGGCATATAGATGGCCAACAGGCACATGAAAAAAATTTTTATTGTCACTTATCAGGGAAATCTAAACCACAATGAGATAACACTTCACACCAGTGAGAATCGTCCATATCAGTAAAACCAGAAACAATGAGTGTTGGTGAGAATGTGGGGGAAAAGGCACCTTTGTACACTGTCAGTGGGGTGTAGACTGGTCCAACCTATATAAAACAGTTTGGAGGTTTCTTAAAATATTAAAAATCGATATGCTATATAATCTAGCAATTCCACTCCTAGGTAGATATCCACAGAATACAAAAATGCTAATTCACAGGGATAAATGCATTTCTATGTTCATTGAACACGATGTCTACCAGTTAAGTTATGGAAACAATCAAAGTGCCCAGCAAAAGCAGAGTAGAAGGTGTGGTGTATTTAAATATGTGTGTAAAAGAATACTCCTCAGATTAAAAAAAAACACCAAAAACCTCTTGCCATTTTCAACAACATAGTTAGAGCTGGAGAGGATTCTGCTAAGTGAAGTAAGTCAGAAGGAGAAAGACAAATTTCACTCAAGCGTGGAATATAGAGAAACAAAACGAAGGAACAGACAAAACTAAATCAACATAAATCCTAGGAATCTGACTATAGAATTGTGACTACCAGAGAGGCAGGGAGTAGAGAGAAAGTTGGGGGCGGCGGGGGAGCAGTGTTGCACAGTAGAGAAGTGGGTGTCTTGGTGGTGGGTGTTGTGTGGTAACAATATCTGAAGAGATGTGAACCTGTAACAGGGTGGTCTCAGGAAAAGGGGAAGTTTTAAAAAATCCTGGTTCCGCCCTAAGTGGGTGGAGCTGAGGAGGATAAGATTTTTGCAGAGAGGAGGGAAAAAGGAAGATGGAGAACAGCAAGGAGACTTGAATGAGGCACGTGGAGCAGAGGGACATGTGAAGAAACTGTGCTTGCTTTTTGGTCTTGGACTGGTTGGAACAGATGTGGGTGAGAGACCCATGGGGAGGT
>JAGFMF010011700.1:836574-855917 GCA_019455555.1 Galemys pyrenaicus | reverse complement strand
TTGGATGCTTAACTTAGTAACTATATTCTTTGTTCTTTCTTTATTGTACCCTAGTTGTATTAAAGTTCCTTTCCATTAAAAATTTTGTATGTTTGTCTTCATGCGGCGAATGGCAAAACCCATTCAGAGAGGGCAGGCTTGGGGGTTCTGGGTGCTCCTCTCCCTGTCCTGTAACAAACCAATAAATATCCCTAAGTCACATACAGTGTTGTAGATAAACATTACCTCAATTAAAAAGTAATTTAAGGACTTCCCTGGTGGCACAGGGGTTAAAGTCTCAGCACTACCAAGCTATTGCCAGTCACTGTAGCAGGACTGAATTCAATCCCCAGCCAGGGGTGGAACCACATGGCGCAGCAGACCTCTTCTGCCTCGCCTGCTGCTCCCCTCACAGTGTACTTCAGTAGATCTGCCTGTTCTGCTCCCCACTCTGTCTCTGGTGAATCCTCTCACCTCCCCTGCCACCTCTGGCCTACACCCAGTTCTTGTGTGTATAAATAAATAAAAATCTTTTTTTAAAAGGAATTAAAAATATATTAACAATAAAATTTATTTAATCCCAGGGATAAAATAAAACTGTTTGAGTTGTAAGTAGGAGTGCTTATTTCAGCAGCACATATACTAAAATTGGAAAGATACAGAGATTAGCATAACCCCTGTGCAAAGATGACATGCAAATTCATGAAGCTTCCATATTGTTGCACAATGGGAAAAAAATGAGCTGTAAGTAGGAGGTAGGTTAGAGGTTGGATGTCACATGGTCATATTTCCTTGTGTAGAAGGTGATTCTAATTATGAGGTAGAAACCATTTGAAGAGGTGATAGAAGAGCTGAGAGGCCAATAGTATGGGGAAAAGATTTTGGAAGATTGGTAAGCTAGCAGTAGAGATGATGAGAAGATATTTAGAAATCAAATTAATAGGATTTTTCCATGGATTTGGTACAGATACAGAAGAAGAAGGAAGTTTTAAGGAAAACAATTTTTTTTTTTACTTAAAAGACTAGATGGACTGTTTTACTATTCATTGAAATCAGGGAAACTTGAAGAAGAACAGAAAATTAGACGCAAGTCAGACAAAGGCTTCCAGAGGGAGGGGTAGATCCTGAGTTTGGTCTTAGACAGTTGAGAATGAGGTCCCTTAGACAGATTCAGGTGGAGATTTGGAAAAGCAATGATTCTGTATACTTGGGTTAAGAGCCCAATAGAGAGGCAAAAGTTGAAGATCTAACTTAGGGGTTTGTTGATGTATATGCAAAGGATTAGATGTTTGCATCCATCCTAAACTCACATACTGAAATCTTACCCCCTCAATGTGCTGCTATGTGTGGAGTTGAGGCATTAGGAGGTAATTGAGGCATGAGAGTAGAGTCCTTCTGAAAGGGATTAGTGCTCCTATAAGAGTACTGGAGACCCGTGTTACTCTCTTCCAGTATGAGGACACAACCAGTAGACAGCAGTCTGAAACCCGAAAGAGGGCTCTCAGCAGAACCCAAATATGTTGCCAACCTGACCTTAGACTTCCGGCCTCTAGAACTGTGAGAAATAAGTTGCTGTTGCTTTTAAGTCACCCCATCTACAGTACTTTGTTTCAGCACCCTCATGTGTGGCAACTCATGGGTGAGTCATGAAAACTATTGATGGATCCTCACCCATCTTTTCTTTAAAATGAAGTAGAATAGATTAGATAGGAATAGTACCAGTCAGGTTGTTTACTTTTTTTTTAATATATGAGTACATGTCTTGGATCCATGTAAAAATCTATCCTTACCATATGTCACCTAATGAAAGGACAAAATCGGTGCTACTCAGAGAAAACGAAGCTATGGGTAGGAATGGTCACCCGGGGAGAGAGTATATCCCTGTGGACGAGAAGAGGACTGAAGACCAAACCTAGGGAACGCTGCAAACTAACAGTTCAACAGAGGCTGGACCTGCAAGGGGGAGTGAAGAGTCACCACCAGAGGAGCTAGGAGTGAGCAGAGTCCCGGCCCCAGGGGAACAGGATGCTCAGTGGTGAAGCAGTGATGACTGGCATCCACTGCTACAAAGAGGCAAAGTGAGACAGAATCTGCAAAATATTTACTAGGTACCTTAGAAAAGGCTACTGCAGTGGAGTTAAGAAGATGGGAAAGCAAACTGGCAAGGGTTGAGAAGTGGGAAATGAGAAACTGAGGCAAGAAGCATAAACAACTCTTTAGAAGGCCTTGGAGGAGGAGACCGAGCAAAGAACTAGGGTGGTAGCTGTGGGGCATGTGGAACTGAGATTCTGCTGGGCGTTCTGTTTGTTGTTGTTGCTGGTGGTGGTGCTGCTGCTGCTGGGAACTTTTGCAAGTCTCTGCTGATGGTGTTAATTTTCCCAGTGAAATAGGAAGACAGACATCATGGAAAGTCAAGTGGGGTGGGGTGGGGGGGCAGGGATGAGGCATTAGAAGACTAAGAAGAGAGAAGGGAATACAAAATGTCACTGGAGGAGGGAGAGCAACTGGACCAGAGAAGTAGGAAAACTGCTGGGCACTCATGATGCCTCCACATAAGCTGAGTGAGCAAGTACTTGAAGTGGCTTTGAAGGTTAGGAGTTTTCAATGGGTGATCTGAAAAATGGGGCAGATTCAGGTGATGTCCAGGCTGGACTAATGAGAATAGGTGGTGGGGATGGAATAAAGGAGCTCACTGGATAGTATGGCTTTGCCTACCAACATCCCAGGGCAAGCACCATGCCCTTCATTTGCACTGTGTATCGTGCTGTCACTGGGCACCTCCCACAAAGCAGGTGCTCAGTCAGTGTTTGATAAAAGACATGCACTTGATGAATTACAGAATATTTACTATGTTATGTTCTGCACTCTTCTCCCCATTCCTATCTGTTTTTTTTTTAAGATTTATTTATTTATGTGTACAAGAGCTGGGGTGCAGACCAGAGGTGTGGAGGGGATTCACCAGAAACAGTGGGGAGCAGAACAGGCAGATGGACTGAAATACACTGCTGAGGGGAGCAGCAGGTGAGACAGAAGGGGTCTGCTGTGTCATGTGGGTCCCCTACCTGGCCAGAGATCCAATTCATGCTTCAGTGGCTGCAGACAACTTCATGGTGCTGTGACTTAACCCCTTGCACCACTAGGGAGGTCCCTCTCTCTGTTTTTAACCTTTTCTACCGACTCAAAGTCACTCACAAGTTTAACATCACATTAAAATACATCTTCATTTAATTGATGAACAACAATTTCTCATAAAGGAAGCTCTTGGCTATATGTAAAGTTAGGAAGAAGCTATTCATCTTGGTCATTTATAAATAATGCAAAAAAATTTTTCTCAGAACTTCTATTGACACAGTGTGTTCACAACTATCATCTCCTCTCACCTTCAGAATAATCCCAAGTAGCAGATACACCTGTACCTTTGTCCCCAGAACACAGAGTGAAGGAGGCTATGATTAGTCCCACAACCAGTTAGAGGCAGGGCAGAAATCAAACCAACCTTGTCTGATCCCAACACAGGCTGCACAGGACTATTTACCTTAGAAGCTCATGTGGTTTTTCAACCTGTTACAAACCTCCTATCACCCCACTGCCCTTTAAATGTCTGGTCTTCATCTAGTGTCTGCCAGCACAGTCTCTTTTTCTCCTCCTTCCAGTCTCCCTTCAAGTGACATATCTCAGGCTTGGAACTAGGAGTTGGAAAATGTCAGTTTTCAATGGCAATCTCAGCAACAAGTTTGAAAACAAAGCAAGACGGGTGTCTATGTGACAGCTCAGTAGCTCCAAACACAACAAATCACAGATTAAGGATCTCTACAAGAACCAAGCTTCTGGGCTCACAAAAGGTTCCTTTGCCTCAACTCCCCACTCCTATCCAAGAGTGTGGGTAATTACGGACATCTATTCCCTTCTTGTGCAATCATGGTGTGAGAGTACTGTTTTAGGGAACATGTATATTACTACTTTTATTCTTTTACAGTGTGAACACTGCAAAAAGAATATTTTTGGTCCATTTGTACACAGGAGGAAAATGATTCTTGGGAGGTTATGACTTGCCAAGGTCATACAACCAGTAATTGGCTTGTCTGAGACTGGAGCCCAAGTCTAAAAGGAAAGCCCTGACTTTATCTATTATTATGCTATTATACGATTATACAATCTCTCAATTTCTTGCTGAAGAACAGTAACAACTGCAGTTAAAAAAAAAAACCAAAAAACCTCATATTAATTACTCTCTCCTCCCCTCACTGAAATGACCACAGTTTTCTCTAAGGTGACATCTCAATCTAGCCTTGACAGGAGAAAAGCTCTGCATATGAATGGCAGTTCCCAGAGAAAACTGATTGAAATGCTAATGCTTGTTATTTAGGCTGTGGCTGGAGGAGAGCTGAGAAAAGGAGAGAAGTTAGGGACAATCACTATGGTCCAGTGATAGCGGCACTTGTCCAGGACCACAAGAGGGAGGTGGAGAATAGAAACTGGAATCTCAGACCGGGAAGGGACAAGCCAATAGTTTTTTTCTCCACGAAGGTTCCCATCACTTTGTGTGTATTTCCCAAAATGTATAGCATTTACTCCCCACTGTGGTAATTTACCTATCACTTACAAATACAGCTGGCATCTTCATCATGACCTTTCTAACAAAGCGTTCCACTTCTTCTAACCATCTGGTCATGGCATGGTAGCCACCCAGGTCATTGTTGGAATAGGCTGTAAATCGAAATTGAACTGAGAGCAGAGCACTGATAGAATAGAATGATAAAGGAGAGGTAGGCTTCATTGGCAGGACTGTGGGGAACCCATGTGGGTTGCCAGGAGAGCAGCTCTTGGCTCCCTCAAGAGCCAAAGCAAGGAAGAAAATGACTATTGCAATAAAATGCTGCTTCCTTTCCCCATTTACATTTCCATGATTTAAAAACATGCCACATATTTTAAGTAAATACATATATTTGATTCCTTGGCCTCAAACTGTGTTTCATTTCCCACAATTTTCTGTATTTATGAATATTTCTGCAATAAGCGTGCATTACATTTATAATGGGGCATTAAATTCTCATTTGTTTTTCAAGGATTAACTGGACATAAGCTGACTGCAAAGGTAATGAAATGGTTGGTGTGCAGTAATAAAGAGTCGGCTCCAGCAGAAAAGGCTCTGCCAGGTTAGAATTCCTCTGGCTGGTGAGTCTGAAAATCAGAGGAGCAGATGCTGCTGTAGCAGTTTGAATCATTAGTAGGAGGTGCTAGGGGAGGCACTATGCTAAAAGCTTGCAGCAAAGATACTAGGCTTGTCCCAGGGAGCCAGGAAGAGCAACTTCACTCATCCAGGCTACTTAGTAAGGAAAGAATGAAGCCACATGGGGAGCGGTGTGGGATGTGTGAATTGGTCCCTTCCTGAATCTCCAAGCATCTCTAAGAATTTGCTTTTTCTTTCAAGGGGAGGGATGTATTTCCAGACTTCACAAGGGAATCTTACTGTATTTAAAGAACATATATCTTTCCCCCAAAGTTGTTTTTTGTAAATTAAATTCTCATATACCAAATCCTACGCTCCCATAATTTTTTAAATTTTCAAATTAAGGGAGCTTCTTGAGAGAACACATAGAATCTGCTCTTGGGAATATGACACAGGCAAAAGGCACACATTTAAACACACATTTCTTTTTAATGAGACTAAAAAATAAGACATGAATGAAGTTACAAAATATGCATGTAAGGAGGCACAAATATCTGTCCTTGGTTAGCAGTTTTTGTGGTGCAATGGAAACCCCACAGTGATAGCTGAGTTGAACAAAGAGAAGCAATGGAATACTATTCAGCAATCAAAAAGATAAGCTCAGGCCATTTGCAACAACTTGGGTGCAGCTGAAAGGGATGATGGTCAGTGAAATAAGCCAAAAGTAAAAAGATACATTTCAGATGGTGTTGCTTATATGTGGAATATGGAGACACCAAACAAAGAGTCAAAGACCAACTGTAAAAGTAACCCTTGAAAGCTGACCACACTGAGGCATCCAGAGGGAGAGGAGTGAAAACATGGTAGAGAGAGAGCAACATGGTCTATGGTGGAGGGATCTGACTACTGTGGTGGTGGGTGTGCTATGGAGACTTCACCTATTGGGGGAGAGCCTGTCCTTCCAAAATATTAACAATGATGTGAACCAATGGTACCACAATAAAAACATATCAAAAAAAGAAAAAAGAGAAACTAAAAGATCTCTAGAGCTGTCCTCTAAAAGCTCCCCTTTGTTTGGATATTAAGCTGGTTTGTCCTGGTGCCAAACTAGCCCTTCTAGTCTATGCTTTGTGATAGGAGGCCTGGAGCTCTGAAACCCAGCTTTTGTCTTTGCCATCCAGACAGGGGGCGCTAAAGGGAGTCTGGGTAATCAGAGGAGTGGGGGAAGTGGCATTTTATGTCAACTTCCTGTGCCTGCCAATGTCACCTAGCCCTGCTTCTCTGTCCAAGAAGTGGTAGCCAGTTCCAATTTACAATGTTTTCAGTGCTTCCAGAGCTAATCTCATTGTGCCCCCTTACTGGCAACGGTGTGAAAGCAAGCTTGCTCAGGAGAATTCAGGAATCTTGTGAGCTGATTTAAGCATGGTTACCTTTAAAAATAAATTACATTAACTCACTATATTGTTGTATCAGCCTATACAGTGACACAGCACCACAAACTCAGTGAGTTAAACAACAGAAATGTATTATCTGAGTTCTAGAGACTAGGAGTCCAAGTTCAAGGTGTCCTCAGCATTGGTTTCTCTGGGGACAGTATGGGGAGACTGCTCCAACCTCTCTCCTTGCTCCTGATGGCTGGCAGGCAACATTTGGCTTTCTAGGCCTGTCAAAAATCACTCTGATCTCCACCTTCATGTTCACCTGGCATTCTCATGGTGTTCATGTCAGTCTCCAAATTTCTCCTTTTAAAGGACCCCAGTCATACTGCCCACCATATTCTGGGCCTACCCTGTTGACCTTATTTCAACTTGATTATCTCTACAAAGGCCTTATCTCCAAATAAAGTCACATTCTTGAGATACTGAAGGTAAGACTTCTACCTATCTTTTTGAAGGATATCATTCAACCATAACACAATCAAATAAATTTTAAAATAATAGAGAATAGACAGGGTTGCTATGGTTTAGGAAAGAGGTAAGAATATGTGCCTAGAAAGAGACAGCAGGAAGGAGTTCCTTGTGGTGATGGGACAGTTTTATATCCACATGGTGGTGGTCATACAAATTTGTATCTGCACTAAAATGGCACAGACACAAAGACAAAAAAAAAAAAAAAAGTAAAAGCAAATCTAATAAAATCAGCATCTGTGGTCAAATTAATTGTATTAGGTGTCCATTTCCTGGTTTTGATGATGTCCTGATGCTGTTATTTGGGGAAATGGGTGATGGGTATATAGGGGTACTGTTTTGTACCTCCTTTTAAGTCTATAATTATTTCGATTTTTTAAAAAGATTTTATTTATGCATATAAGAGCTGGGGTACAGGCCAGAGTTACGGGAGGTGAGAGGATTCACCAGAGACAGAGTGGGGAGCAGAACAGGCAGATCTACTGAAATACACCGCTAAGGGGAGCAGCGGTCGAGGCAGGAGAGGTCTGCTGTGCCATGTGGTTCCCCTCCCTGGCCTGGAATCAAACTCGTGCTGCTGTGCCACGGATGCTTCACAGTGCAGCGCTCAACCTACTGTGGCACCAGGGAGCTCCTATTTTGATATTTTAAAAGAGTTTTTAAAAAAACAACAAAGGGAATTGATACCCCAGACCCATTACTCCCTGATTACTTGTACTTCACAGTCATCTCTGCTCTCGAGGCCCCAGCTCTGCGGCTCCCCTCATCCAGGCTCCTGACTATCCACCTCCCAGGTCCCCCAGCCCGGGGTGGTGGTAGCTATTTCCAGCAGTTATTTTCTCTGTGCTACCTCACTGTTCCCCTTTTGCTTTTAAAGTTCTCAGCTCTGTTTAAGTAAATCCTTCTATTAAATTCTCTCTGTTAATTATGTTTGTCTTCCTGACTGATAGGACCAGTCCACACAAACATTACCCAGATGATGTGACGGCTCACAGGCTGGAGCAGATAAAGCATTTTCATTTCCCAAAATTGCAAAAGGCCCAGAGCCACATGCCTCTTCTGATTATCCCAGGATTTTATTTTGGAAATTGGCATTCTCAGGATGCTGGAAAGCAGAGTCTGCATTAACCCTGAAGGCAGCAGGGAAGAGCAGCCAAGGAGCCCCAATACATGAAGGCAGAGCAATCTCATGGCACTTTGTTTTTAAAAATTAACAGAATTGAACTTAGAATGGTGAATTTCGTGTTGTATAAACACACGCTGATTTTCAGTGATCCACACCCGAAACTTATATAATGTTCTAATGCAGTGTTACTTTAATTAAAAAATGAAAACAATGATTTCCTTTCTGATTATAAAGTTCACTCATGTTTGTGTAATGCATTACAAAGAGTATAAATAGACATATAATCCCAACATCCAAAGAGCTATCACTGTTACTATTTTGATGTATTTTATTCCGTAATTCTTGTGATACATAATATAAACAATTCACATATGTCTACATATGCATGCTCTTAAATATGTAAAGTGAAATTGGGTTCATTTATAGATACTGCTGCATTTTTTGAAGATAATTATCAATCACTCATCTTCCCTTCAATGAATAAACATAGGCTTTAGATAAGGATTTTCACAAATGAAGCTTAGAGAACATGGCTGGGGCTTGTGACCAAATAGGCTTTCTAGTTCTCATCCTATCCCTACCCCAATCTTCAGAACAGGGTTCTCAAAGCAGACACTTCACCAGCAGCAAGTGGGGCGTAAATGCTTCATACCCTGTGACCTCAGAGGGGACATCCCCTGCCTGCACACCTGAAGGTAGGGGAGCAGAGTTCTTACCACGTTTGAGGCTGACCTCTCCCCAACATACAGGTCTGTATACTCAGAGCAGTCTCTGTACATTCAAACTCCCCAAAAGGAGGAATATGGAGCATGGATTCTCAGCCTATTAGCTCACCAGCTAAGGAAATCATTCCTGCTTTGTATAGAAGTGAGAGGAAAGAAGGGCTGAATGCTTGTTTGTCAAAGTTCCCTCTTGGTTTCCTGAAGCCCAAGAACCAGGAAAACTCTGAGAGATACATCTCATTCTTTTCATCTATCTATCATGAAAAACATGATTTTATAATTTTCATATTTTTCTTATGCTAAAATAATAAATAAGCATTGTAAAAACTTGAGAATAAGACGAGCTACCAGGAAAAAAGGAGCCACACAGTAATTCCACACCCAAAATAGCGAGAGTTAGCATTTAGATAGAAATCCTTTTAATATTTGTTCTGATGTTTGTGCATATTTATACATTTTAAATGAATGACAGGGGGTATATTGTTTTATTACATGGTTTTTCATTTAGTATAAATAAAAGATCTATTTATTTCCCACTTGTCTGTTGCTAGAAAAGCTACATAAAAACCCAGTGGCTTTTTGATTGCTGAGTAGTATTCTATTGTGTGCATATACCACATCTTCTTGTTCTACTCAACTTTTTATAGGCATGTAGGTTGTTTTCCTATCTTGGCTATTGTAAATAATACTGCTATAAACCTGGAAGTGCATTCAAATTAGTTGTTTTGTAATTTTTTTGATACCTAAAAGTGGGATAGCTGGACTGTATGGCAGATCCATTTTTAGTCTTTTGAAGGTCTTCTACACTACTTTCCTGAGGGGCTGGATCAGTCTACATTCCCACCAAAGGAGTAAGCAGGTTCCTTTTTCTGTACACTCTCACCAAGCCATGCTGTTTCTAATCTTCTTAATATGGGCAATTCTCACTGACATGAGGTGGTATCTCATTGTAATTTTGATTTGCCTTTCCCTCATGACTAGTGATGATTTTTTTTCATGTACCTGTTGACCATTTGCATGTCTTCTTTAGAGAAGTGCCTATTTAGCACCTCTGCCCATTTTCTGATTGGGTTATGTATTTTCTTTTTGTTGAGTTGTGTGAGTTCTTTGTAGATCTTGGATATCAGTCTCTGGTTAGATGTATGGTGTGCAAAGACTTTCTCTCATTTTTTAGTAGAATGTCATTCTGTTTTAATGATGTTTCTTTCTACTATGCAGAAGCTTTTGAGTTTGATGTAGTCCCAACTGTTTCTATTCCCTTTTGTTTTTCTTGATGCTGGGGATGAATCTGTAAAGACATCTCTGAGGTTTATGGCTTAATATAGCTGGAAGGGCTTATATTATGAATTACGCCAGAAGGAGAAAGATAAATATCAGATGGTGTCACTTATATATGGAATATAGAAAAACCAAACAAAGATTCAGAGAAAAACAAACTTGAAAACTGACCACTGATCTGTGGCTTTCAGAAGTAAAGCAGGAAGAGGGAAACTGGGGGCCAGAAGGTAGGACACAATGGAACATGGTGGAAGTCTGCAGGTGCTTCGGTGGTGGGGGGCCTACAATGTCTACAGTTGAGGGGGGAGTCCTATACTGTCAAAAGACCAATGAGGATGTAAAATCATGGTACTTTAATAACATTTTTTTAAAAAATGAACAAAATAAATTTCCATTGTATTAGAATTTTAAAAAAAATTTAGTGGTTTAAAACAATTTCATTTTGCTCATGATCTTATGGGTTAGGTCCCAACCACCTTCCAGGAAGTGGAGAAATAGTCTCCATTCCTGAAAGAGAAGCTGCAAGTTGTGTGGAAGAGCATGTTGTGTGGAAGATATTTTTCAGCCATGTTTGGAAACAGAGCATGCTATTATGTTATTAAAGATTCTTCTTTATAATGGTAATGACTGAATAGTATCTATTTTAAAATGTATCATCATTGATTTAATGAATTTTGATTTTTGCAAATTTTAAACACAAAATGATAAACACACCCATGATGAACATTTCCTCTCCATAAAAGTTTATCAGCATCTCTGAAAATTTTTATGAAGCTAAATTATTAAAGACAGAATTACTGGTGATAGCTAAAGCTATTTGATATAAATGATAAAATTAATTTTCTAAGGAAATCCTAATTTAAATCCACTTCACTTAAAAAATATTTTATTCTTTGAAAGAAAATATTCCCATCAATAATATTCTTCCAAAATGTAATTTTCAACTATTATTTTTCCAGACATTTTTCAGATATAAAGATAATTCCCACTGAACTTTTATTAGAGTTTAAATAAATCTATAAATGATTGTGGAATGATGTGGCCTCTCTTCAATATTTGTCTTGGTCCAATATTGGTCCAAAAGTCTTTGTTTTTGGTCTTTCTCTATATCGATAAGGAGAAACTTGTAACATTCATTATTGAATTACTCCTAACACATTACACTATTGTAACTGTTTTAAATCAGATTGTTTTTCCATTGTAACTTTAAACTGATCATTGATGTCCAATTGGGAAGTGCCGATTTTGTATATTTATTCATATGTAGTCATCTAATTTTTTTTAGTTTAATAGTTTGTCAATGGGTTCTCAAGTTTTCTGGTTAGATAATCAAACTAATTGCAAGTCAAAAGACTTTCAACTTCCATTCTTGTAGTCCTCTTTATTTCTGTTTCTGATCTTTTTCATTGGCTATGAGAGCCAAGATGATATTCATTGATACAGTGACATTGGGCATTTTGCCTTATTTCTGGTTTTAGTTAGAATACCTGATGTTTTCCCTTTAAGCATTATATATGCTATTGTTTAATAATAATATTATTTATCATTCTTTTGTTATCATTTAAGATATCCTCTAGTCCTAGTTTACTAAATTTTATTTATTCAAAATTAGTACAGAATTTTTCTAGAATGACTTCTAGACCTCTTCTGATAGTATATGTCTCAAAGTGTAGACATCAGTAGATGTCTAGAAGTCATTCCAGATAAAGTATTGGTTGAGCTATGGGAAGAAAGGAAACTAGATCCCAAAGGAGATGCAGGACCTAGCCAACACCTATCAGCAAGATATGGAACAATATCTATCAGACAGAATCTTCAAGGTTGTTAGATCAAAAGGAGTGAAATATAAGTTCTATAAAAGAGAGTTTGTGGAATATGGATCTTAACACCCTGTAAAAGACCCCAAAAAACAGTGCAATTCCTCTGATAAGGTCATTAGTACAGTTATCATTGAGTGCACTAAACCACAACTCCCGTGACAAACAGCAGAAGATGGGATTACAAGCGTAGAGAAGTGACAGCCTAGAGTTGACGATGTAAGATTTACAGATCCACTCGTGGGCTATGCTCCATGAGAGGACCCAGAAGATTCTCCATTTGCCAAGTACATATGGAATGTGATGATAAGAGGGAATCTCGTCAGTAAGCAGGTCTGTGGTCTTGGGTGTCTATAGGTTGGGTTTAAGCATAGGAGATGCTCTTAAGGAATTAGCTTCCCTGATAGCAATGGAATGATATAATTCCAAACTAATAAGGGCGGTGAATTACTGTAGTGGTTACTGCAGTGAACCACAATGATGATGTGGCATCTGGGGGATAGAGTGGCGGGGGCAGAGGCTGACCCACAGGGAGATACAAAGATACTTGATGCTGAATATATATTTCAGGAACAATAAATGAAGTCAACTCCATCAAAGTAACCAGGAGAAATCAAAAATTGATAAAGAGGCTGAGGGAAGTTCTCTCATAAACACTTGTCTAGTTTCCAGATCTGAGTCAGTTTTCAGGTCTAGAACCCATTGATCAAAGGGTGTCCTGGGACACCCTACAACAGCATAACAAGGGCACATGGCAAAGATTTCTCTTGGTCAGTCCTTCTCCAGAATGATGTATGGCCTTTACTCAGATACCTGTATATTAAGGAAGGAGATACCCAAATATTTCAAGATTGGCACTGATAACTGGAGGCCCAAAGCATCATTATGGTCCCCCCGTTAGATGGAGGCATGTGGAGTCCAGCTAATAAGTGGAGTCCTGATCCTGAACCCACACAATGGTCATTTCCTTAGTCCCAGAGCAAATAATTAGAATGAACATGCTCAGCATTAACAAAGCCCCTAATTGGTTCCTCTCTTCATCTGGTCAGAGCTTTTGTAGTAGGGGAGGCCAAGTGGGCAACCTCTAAGACTACCTAATCTCCACCCCAATTCACCCTCATCAAAAGAGTAAATCAAAAAGAAACCTGCATCCCAGGGAAACGGCAGAATTTTTTGCTACCCTTAGGGACCGAAAGCATGCATGGGTCATGGTCTCCATTATGGCACACTTAATTAATCTGCGTTCCCCCTTGATAAAACCAGATGAATCCTAGATGTCAGTGTACTACCAAGAACTCACTGAGTAGCAACCCTAAGCCTATGTAGTCACTATAATTAATCTCTTCTTTGCCATTTCTATCAGGAGGGAGGACAAGAAACATTTTGTCATCCCATGGATGACAATATATATATTTATTATCTTTCCCCCTGGACTATGTTAATTCCTTCCTGCCACCCAGAGTTATACCACCCCAAGGGACCTGGACCATATGGATTTTCTGAAGAACAGGAAATCAGTTTATGATATCCTATATATTACTATAATGACATCCTAATTAGCTCATCCAAATGAGCAAGAAACAGCATGAATGCTACAAGTCTTGGTAGTAACAAACTTCACAGGTTACAGATAAGGAGTATAAATGTTGAGGGGCCCATGACATTAATAAAGATTTAGGGGGTCCAGTGGATGGAGGCTTGCTGGAACATTACCTCCTAAGTAAAAAACAAATTTGTGTGTTTTATACCTCCAATCACTAAAAGGAAATAAAATGCTTAATAGGCATTTTTGGGTTCTATCAGCAGTTTTTTTTCTACACTTACGAATGCTGCCACATCACTTACTGAATGAAAAGAAAGTTTGCCTGCTTTGAGTGGAAACAGACCAAGCATTTCAGTGTGGGTTGCAACCAAACCCCCCCCACCCCGATGCTTGGGCCAGATGATGAGGCAGACCCAATGGTTTGAGAGAGACCTGTGGTGGGAGAGGGTGATTTAATATTAATAGTGAGCCCCAATAGGAGACTCAAAGTATAAGTCTTTCAGATTCTGAGTAAAATATCATGTCATCTGAAGTGAAGAATTATACACCATTCAAAACTCACTTCTGGAATTGCTATTGAGACCTGGTAGAAGTGCTGGGCCTAACCACGTGCCCATGAGCAATCACTGGTCAGTGCTTCCCAACAGGAGCTTGGTTCTGCCAGATCCAGCAAGTCCCAATACTGGGCTAGCCCAATACAAGCCACCATCAGCCCAGACATGGCAATGGGCACAGGTAGATTTAGAGGGCATAGGTAAAATCTGCCTAGCCAGGCAGCACAGACAACCTTGTCATCCATTGCTGTTCCATCAGGGTCTCTCCCTCAGCTCACATCTGTGGTTGCATGTGGGAAGCCTTTATGATCAGCTGGAAAAGGTCAGATATGGTCTACAAGTGGGTGGCATAGAAATGCTGGTGAAAATGATGCCGACTCTACTACATCCTTAATTGGTAGTTGCCCTGAAAGTCTATGTTGAAGAGGGATTCTCCCCATGAGCTGAGCCCCAAGTAGTTCCATCAGTCATCCACTGTGTCGAAGGAAAGTGGCCCAAGATGAGAAAATATACAAACTCCAGATGGCAAAGAGCTTTGCTGCCCAACCAAGAGCCTGCAAAGAAAATTTGGAAGATGGATGACAAAGGCATCTGGAAACAAGACATCTAGGTCTATGAGCACAAAGCATTATGATCTTTGCATCTTGTGATGCCTGACCAGAAGACACTGTGAGGGAAGATCTAAAGAAATCAAACATCAGCCATCTGCATTCAGTCCATCTCTGTCATTAGCCACCCAGGTGCTGGCCCCAAAGACCCAATGGGCTAACTAAAGAAGTAAATATGGTGGGAGGAATTAAAGCTACGCTTTTAATCAGTATGGCCTTCTGCTCCCCAAGGCTGATACAACTAGGGCTGAACAGAGAATAATCCTGATTGGCACCATGCCTGGAAAAGCCAGTCATTTGACCACATTGGTCTATTTCTATCTTGGAAGACACAATGATTCATTTTTCCTGAAATTAATTAATCAATTAGTTCTGTTTTACAGATATGCTGTCCTGACAGCAGGACCTCAGCCATAGCTACTCTCTAGCAGATACAGGATACAATGAATAATGAATCAACTTAGGGACTCACTTTACAACAAAAGAAGAGGGACATGGGACTTTAACCTATTGGTCTGCATACTCTGCACCACTTAGAATTTGTTTGCCTGACAGCATATGGCCTGGTACATGTGCCATCAAGAAACTGGAGATCCCAGCTTGGAGACATTACTCTAGAGGAGGGGCTGCCACCCTTCAGGATGTAAGATATACTTTCAACCAGTGACTGTCGCATGGTGCTATGACCTCTAAAGATGAAAGACATGATAGGTGTGTGTGTGTTAATCAGTATTCTTACTGCTTTTACAGAGAAACAGATTTTTGGAGATTTCCATCATTTGGAAAGTCAAGTCTCTTCATCTTTTCTCCTGCCCTGTTTGATGGAGACTTACATCTGTATCTAAAACATTGAAGAGATAATTTGAGGCTTCTGATAATGCTGCTTTCTGCAGAGAAATTCCATTTGCTCTGGCAGGAGGCAGGAGACACTGCCAACCTAGATCACATTCATTCAGTCAAGGATTGATGTGACTGGAAGCCAGGCTTCAGTCCCTTCCAAGGACAGATTACTCCTGGGTCACCTTAATAATGTGACCCTTTGTGGTCTTAACTAATGGCTGGGTTTTATCAGAACTTCTCCTCCTTGACAGGCTTCTACCTCCGTAAGTCTCTTGAAAGTCCACCTAGTGTCCTATATCTTCAGCCACCTCTTCTGGAACTATCTCACCCTTAGGAGAAAATAGATGAGAGAGTCCAGGCTCACCACACTGGGTTCCTCTTCTCATGGTACTTGTCACAATCCTTCTTCATATACTTATGATTTCTCCGATACTGCCAAACAGATATTTGAAGCTATATTTTCTAGTCATTCTCAGCAGAATGGGTCTGAACTGCCAGTTCAGCAACAGCTGGAAGAGCATTATCAGTTATCACATCCCCCAGAAGCACAGAGCAGGAGAGGCGATGAGAAGGGCAGCACCTCCCACTAAGTCAGGTATTTTTAGTGGACCCGCTTGGATGGTTCACACAAGTCTGTGTCTATCTCGTCAGCTACACCTGGCTTCAAGGGATGCCAGAAAATGTAGGTCATCGGCATGACATATTGCCACCCTCAATAAAGTCTGGGATTTATTACTATGGGGTGTGGGGGAGAGAAGAGAATATGGATATTGGGTAAGCCACACAGTCTCTGCAATGTTGTTTATCTATAAAACAGAAATCATGGTGACATCTAACTTCTAAAGCTGATGTGAATCAGGACATAATGCAGATAAATCTCTTAGCATAGCTCCTGGTGTATGGTGAATCACCAATAAGTGTTAGAAATAATGCTATTTATTTTAGTAGAGCAATTTGTCTTCTAATTAAAGTTTACTGATTTGTCACTCATTTACAAAACTATTTAATTTGGGGAGTGTAACTCACCCTTCCCTGAGTGCTCATGCTTGACTCACCCTCCACCAAAGCACCACTTTCCACATCTTGTTACCCTTCCCATCCCCTGCTCCCTTTTCACAAACCCCCCCACCACCATATTTTATACAGAGTCTAGACTTATTTTAGTAGTGTTTTGCCAGTTTGTTTTACTTGGTGATTTATATTCCACAAATGAGTGAAATCATTTGGTGATTGTCTTTCAGTTTCTGAGTTATTTCACTTAAGATAGTCACTTCAAGATCACCCATGTTGTCTCAAAAGATACAAGTTCATCTTTTAATAGCTGCATAGTACTCCATTGCATATATATGCCACAATTTCTTTATCTAGTCTTCAGTCAATGGACATTTAGGTCAATCCCATGACTTGACTATTATAAGTAATGCTGCTGTGAATATAGGAGTGCATAAATCTTTTATCATATTAGTGATTTCATATTCTTCAAGTAAATACTTATGTGGTTTTTCCATTTATAGTATAGAATTTGAATATAACAGATTATTGTATGATGAATGGGGAAAAGAACCAATATTTATTTTTTAAATTAGATTTATTTAATTATATTTGACATCATTTGTATTCCCCAGGGAGTTCCCACCACCATTTCACCTGTGCACCATCACCTCAGCGCCTTGTGCTCCTTCTACCCTCATCCCCATCTTTGCCCTCCCTTCCCATCCCCACCCCATAGCCCCTTTAGTTTATCACTGACCTTTTGGTCTTACTGAGTTTTTTGTTGTTGTTTGTTTTTGGTTGTAATTGCCCATTTCCTTGAGCTTACTCTTTTTTTTTTTTTGTAGTTGTTGCTCTTTCACATTCCTCCCAAAAGTGAAGCCATCCAATATTTTTCTCTTGCCTTCTGACTTGTTTCACTGAGTATAAGTCCTTCTAGTTCCATCCATGTTTCTATAAATGGCCCTAGCTTATTATCATTTTTGATTGCTGAATAGTATTCCATTGTGTATATGTACCAAATCTTCTTGATCCAGTCATCTACTTTTGGGCATTTGGGTTGTAAAAGCCAATATTTTAAACTTCTCTTATCTAGTTTCCCATAAATATCTAAAGCCTCTTGTAAATTCAGTCAGATAAATTAAGGTTAAAATTTATACCATCACTGCTCTGTTTACAATAGTTGGATATTTGCTTTATTTATGATAGCTGATGATAAATCTAGCCCATAGTAGGTAGTAAAAGACACAGAAATTTCCTTTTTGTTCTGAATATTCTTGGTTGGTTCACATTTTTATCTAGTTTCATTCTTTCGGATGGTCCACCTTTTTATATAGTTTCATTCTTTTCAGTCTGACAAATGTATAAATAAATGTGATTTACTTTTCATATTTTTGTAAGTCCCATCATAATAAACAACACTGCAGCCCATACTTCAAAACAAAACCTTTTGTCAGTAAAGGTCCTGATTTTTAGTTGCCTTTCTGTAAGTATTCACCAGGTTTTTGTTAGCGTCTGTGTGGTATGTGTGGATATTTTGACACTTCTCTGCTCTTATTGCTACTTCTTATGACAACCACAACTAGAATGTCTCACAAATAAATTAGAAGGATCACAGAATTTCCGTTCCAGCAGCCACAACAAAACGAGGACAGAAATTATGGCAACTGCTTCCTCTCAGGTATCAGGTTTGAGTGTGTGTGTTCCTGTGTGTGTGTCTGAGTGTGTGTGTGTTTATGTATCTGTGTGTGTCTGTGTATCTGTGTGTGTTTATGTGAGTGTGTGTCTATGTATGTGTGAGTTTATGTATCTGTGTGTGTGTCTGGGTATCTGTGTGTGTCTGTGTGTGCGTAAGAACTCCAGCAGGGCAACAGTGTCATTGTGGGTGATTATGAGAAGAAGAAAAATTACCGGAGTGACACAAATTACTAATTACTTTATTATGCAGTGAGAAGAATAAGAAGCTGGAAGTTGTTTCAGCAAATTCTATTTTTAAGCAAATAATTGTTGGGTTTCCAGTGCTCTAAATTAAGTAATTCTCCTCGAGACCTTCCTTAAGTCTCCCTCTCTGAACTCCAGTGGCTGGCAAAGAATCGCGGCTGGCTCTGGGAAGGGCTTCAGATTTCGTTTATAATTATTATTATTTTTTTCCCAAATGTGCTACCCACAAAGTGAGATATCCTCAGAGGTGCTTTCCTTCCCCCAGTAATTAGAAGTGGTTTTACTGAGTCATTCATGGCTTTTCCTCCTATTCTACAGGAGGAAGGCAGAGTAAAGCAAAAACTATATTTTTTAAAAAAGAAGAACTTGGAGCCAAGTTTAAGAGCAGGTGCTGTCGGCCCCCTGCCGTGGCGACCTCAGGCACAGAGCCTTCACCTGTGCCTGAGGAACAAGGCCCGGGAGGCCGTCCCTTCATATGCTCTACACCGAGATGCACTGCCCACGGTAGGGACTGTTAGTAACAAAGGAATGGCCAGCAAGATGGTTGCACAATAAGAATTATAACAAGAGGTCACATGTTTTAGGTGGTTTTGAAATTTTTTATTTATTTTTAATTTATATATACTTTACATCAATTGTAATCCCCATGCATTCCCCATCACCATCTCACCAGTGCACCATCACCTCGGTCCCCCGTGCTCCCGTCTGCCCTCAACCCTCCCTCTCTTCCCTCCCCACCAAGTGTCCCCATTTTGTCCTTGTCTTTTCCTTTTTGGTTTTTGTGTCTTTATTGTTATTATTATTGTTGTTCTTATTCCTTTCCTTGATCCTTATTTGGTTCCCTTATATTCCTCCTAGGGGAGGAACC
>JAGFMF010011700.1:763887-836157 GCA_019455555.1 Galemys pyrenaicus | reverse complement strand
GGGCATTTAGGTTGTTTCCAGGTCTTACTTATTGTAAAGAGTGCTGCTATAAACATAGGGGTGCAGGTATTCTTTTGAATCAGTGTTTTTGTGTCTTTTAGGTCTATTCCTAGGAGTGGGATTGCTGAAATTTACTACATGCCTGGCGCTGATCTAAGTGCTTCATGGGCATTAACTCATTTAGCCCTCACCATGACCCTTTGAAGAAGGTAGTAGCAATTTCCCCATTTCCCCACCAGCTACCAAAGAGTGAGCAACTTGTCAAGATCACAGAGGCAGGGAGTGGCGGGGCCTGGGCTCAAAGTCGGGCATCCTGAGCTGAGTCCGCAGCTGACTGCTTCTCCCCATGCCCCACCCCCACCCCACCTGGGTCTTGGGTGCCAGCGGGCTTTTCAACCCGAGGGTAAGTCATCACTTTTGATCACCACAAAGATGCTCCTGTATGGTGACATCTATTGTATAGTGGCCAACTTAGTCAGAACGGACCCAGATGGACAGAGGATACAGGAAGGTAAATGTGGATAAATCATCAGCGTGTGAGGTAGAAATAGGCACCAAACCAGCAAAGAACTGTCCAGGAGCCAAGGTGCTCACGGACCCCACAAACCCTCAAACCACCTCCCCCAAGGGAAACTCACTCAGGATAATTTTCCTCTAATACTTAGATCTATACCGTGGCCAGAGGAATCTGGGAGTATGAGAAGTGGGGTTGGCAAGAAGTGCTAGGGAGCAGGCAGAGAGGCTTGGGGTGAGGGGGACACACACTCAGTGGCTCAGAGAGGGTCCTGTGGGTGCAGGCCTCCCTGTCAGGGAGGGATTCTGTGGCCTGGAGAAGGCCTGGTGGACAAGGGGAGTGAGGAGTGGCCCAAGAGGCACAGGAGGGTCTGGACAGTCCGAGTTCCCTGTGGGCTGCTGTTCCCGGCAGGCCTCAGAAACACGGTCTACAGAGTTGGCTGACGAGAGTCGGGAGACAGTACAGAGACAGGCTCGGTTTGTGCAGGGCCTTGACAAGCACAGAGGGAGCTCCCTGGTAGGAGCAGAGGGCCTGAGTGAGTCTGCAGAAGGCTGTGCTGAGTCGAGAGCCTTGTGTGGACTGCAGTTCCCCCTCCTAAGATAGGCCCAGCCCAGCTCACCACACACACAGCGGTCACAAGCAACAAGCAAACAAGGACCTCTGTACACAGCGTCTGGGAAGCCCTGTGAAGATGCTGGCCAAGAGGGACACCCCAGTCCCCGTGCTCTGGGTTCTGGCATGTTTCTTGCCAGGCCTCCACCCAGCTAGCAACTTTGAAGCTTGAAAGACAGAACAAAGGAGCGAGCAAATGAGCAAAGCCTGCACATAAGGACGATCGCTGTTGCCGCCTCCAGTCAAGGGAGCAGAACACGCAGCGTGGAGCCTCTCCAGCCTCCAGAAATGTGTTCTCACTCAAGGCAGGCGTGAAATACAGGGGTGTTCCTGGACCCCAGGCAACTCAAAACCTTGGCCAAACTGGCAAATATTTCAGCAGGAGGTTAGCAAGACTGCCGCCACGTAAACGAGCCTCCTGGGTGGCTCTGCAGAACTTGGTGTTGGCACCAAAATAGTCCCATTACCATGGACAGAAAAGAGTGCTCAGGACCTATCGGGAAAACGTCAGCCAGCAAGTGCGTGAGTACAGTTGAGCTGCTCAGAGGGGTCTCTGAGGTGAGGTCCTGTACGTAGTGGTGTCAACCCTGGGGGAGTAGGGGGTGCTGGGGCAGTGTTCCCAGGCTTGTACAGCATCATGAGGCTGCAGGGCACCCTCAACAGAGGACCAACCTGCTAAGAATATGAGCTGGAGAGTTCAGACTCCAGACTGTCATGTTTTGTGCAAATTTAAGAAATTGGCTTCACATCTCTAAGTCTCCTTTGCCTCATGACAAAAATTAATATAATAAACTGAATCCTAACCCTAACCTGGATTGCAGCTTTTGTGAGACCAGATCATGCATAGGTACAGGGGTTATGAAACGATTGTATGTGTACACCCTGACGCATTGGACATGCTCCATCATTCCTACTACCTGTGCCTGTTCCACCCAGGCCACTGGGTTTTGTTAGAGAAAATTTCTGACCACTCACCAAAGGTCTGATTAATCAAGGTTGCAGCCTCTGAGAGAGGAGTATGCTTTAACACCAGCTTCTTCAGGGAAGCTCAGCTTTAGAGAGCAGCTGCTGGGTGAGTTGTGCTCAGGGGACTGAGCCCAGGAAGTCCTGAGCATCTTTCTCTGTGCCCTCCCTCTTTTCCTTGGTCCCAGGAATGGGGGCTGATGGAGAAGTGGAGAAGGCCAAGGAGGGAAAGGAATCGATGGGCTAAGGGGGCCGCCAAATACAGGCAACAAGCACACAGGAACTGAGATCTCAAAGGGGCTTCTCAGCAGAGGCTCTGCCATGGAGACCCTGGTGCATAGACAGCCCCAGGTGGGGGTCATGGAGGTGAGAGCCATGGTTAAGCATCAAATGCCAAAGGGAGACCAAGAGAAGGAATTCTCCTGGTCAGCATCCCAAGGACCCTCCTCACCTTACCTCATGGCGCAGTGTGTGTTTACAAGTTACTCCTTCAAGGAGACTGGCAAATCTGGGGGAGTGGGGACACCAGAGCATAAAGGTGGGGGCAGACAACTAGAGTTTATGTACATAACCAAATGCATTCCTCAAATGATCAGCAGAGGTCACTCAGCAGCGGTGTGTGTTCATGTGCACGACAGACGGGGCTCTGTCCTGGGTCACAGGGGTCTTTGGGAAGAGGGGAATCTCGCCTTATTCCTCTCTGCAGTCCCAGCACCCACCATAGGAAGTGGAACATAGCAGGTTGCAATAGAAAAAACACTGAAAGAATGCGTGAACAATATGAGAAGCACCTACAGGCTTCTAAACTACTAAGCTCTTAAAAGAGGTTAGAGGCAGAGCAAGGTGGATAAAGATCAAATGAAAGTCAGCCCCTCTGACCGCTCCCGCTCCCTCTCCCTCCTCTCAGGTCTCTTCTTTCTGCACACCACTCATGTGCCTAGAACACCATTTCATCCTGTTTCTCCCCATTGAGCATCTTCCCTGACTCCAAATTCCTCAAGACATCAAAATCCTTTTATGACTTTAAAGCCTTTGCATCTTCCCAGGCAAGCTCCTTTTCACTGCTCCACCAGTCACTCATTCTCACCAGTGCCCCCACGTCGCTCCTGCAGGTCCCCCCTCGCCTCCCAGCCCAACCCAGCAGAGCCCAAGACTATAACCATGCCTGGGGAGCCATTCTGAGAAGTGAGCCACTAAGTGATTTCGCCATTATACAAACATCACAAATGCAGTCTGAAACCCATCCCAGTTCTGCAATTCTACCCTTCCCATCTTTTTTCCTTCGAAACCCCCTTCCATAAGTCTGGTGGTGTAACTACTACAAAGCTGGGTATGTGTCAGGACCACCTTCATATATGTGGTCCATTGTTAACGTCGCGAAGTGAGGCAGGACCATAGCTGTCTAGACTCCAGCTGCCATGAATCTGCCTCTGAACCCTCCAGGCTTCAGTGGCCTGGGATGCTGGGGTTAGCAATGACACCACGGGGTCCTTCTTCTCTGGATGAATCCTTTCCCACCACAGAGATTAGATTCCCAGAGGGGAGGGGAGCTGGTCACACATCTTCCTTATCCATCTCCACCAGAATCCAGTTGCAACTGATGGATAAATCATGGCTAAGATTAAATTCAACATAATATGCACCTACTGGGCTCCAGTTATTGGGATCTCAATGTGAAGACACGGGTTCCCTTGGGAGGAAGGAGGAACACCAGAAGCCAATGCTAAAGCCTCGGTCTGTGCTTGGGAGGGAGGGTTGGGGCACCAAGAAGAGACACCCAGTTCACGCCACAGAACTTGAAGAGCTCTCAAGTCCTTATTGAACTTTCAACTTAAAAAAAAAATAAAAGCTATTTATTGACTGGTGAGGACCAGTCTCCAGCTAGGCCTGGCCTGACATCTGTGTAAAGATATTTTTTATCCTTTTTCTTCTCTCCCTGGTAACCAAGGCCATTTTAATTAAAGCCAATGAACTGTAAGAAATGCAGCCTGAAACCGATCCCAGTTTTGCAATTCTTTCCTTCCCATCTTTTTTCCTTTGAAACCCCCTTCCATAAAGATCCCAGCAGGACAGAGTTTGGGCTGACACCTGAGTTTGTGCTGTCCAATTTGCAAAAATAAAAGAACAAAAAAAAGCAGCATTATTTCATTAGCCTCCCGGTGTTTTTCTCAGTCAACACAGTGATGACTGAGGGGACAAGGGCAGGAGTTAACAAGGCAGGACGTCTAAAGACACCTCTACACAGGCTGCTTGGACAAGGACAGGGACGGGCCAGAGGTAGCATATAAAACTTGCGGTCAGGCTCTCCCTGGTTGCGCAGTGGGTTAAGCAATGCACTATGGGGCAGACCGCAGCCACTGCAGCATGAGTTCGAGTCCTGCTGCCGACAAGGGAGAGGACCCACATGGCATGGCAGACCTCTCCTGCCTCGCCCACTGCTGCCCTCAGTAGTGTGTTTCTGTCGGTCTGCCTGTTCTGCTCCCCACTCTTGTCTGGTGAATCCGCTCACCTCCCATGACTCTGGCCTGCACCCCAGCTCTTATATGCATAAATATTTTTAAAAAACACAAAACTTGTGGTCAGTTAACACAGTCATGTGTCTCCTCTCAGAGTTTGAACTTTATCCTGAAGTTAATGGAATACAAAAGGTGGAAATGAACTCACTAGCAGACACTTGATTTACCCAGGACTTTTAAAGGAATCTGCCATATCTTACGGTTAGCGGGATCAGTTACAGGTTTGTGGAAGAATATCCATAAAAGTGCTTCTGAGCACTCTGTGCTCAAAGAGAAGATTAACTTTTAATCTCAAGGAATGAGGTTTACAAAGAGCAATGGGTTTTTATACCAAAACCGGTCCCAGACAGAACTGGGAAGCGTCTGCTGCTCTCCACAGAATCTCAGGACACCTCTGACCGCGCAGCCCTCCATCTCTCCATCACTCCCTCCCCCAGATCAAAACTCCTCCTTCTCCATCCCACTGGGTGGTGTCCATAGCGTTCACGACGCTCTTCTCTGCTAGACTTGGCCAAGTGCCTTTTGTCTTTGGCCCTCCATGACCTTATTTGTAAAATGATTACATTAGGACTATCCCAAATCCAAATCCTGCCCCGAACCCTAGCTCCCTCTTTGCTCTGGACAGGCTGATGCGTCATTAACAGAATTCTGTGATGGTCAAGCCCTGGAACCCATGTCCCACACTCAGAACATAAGTCAAATCAGACATTATTGGTTCCTTTGCCCTCCCTGCTCAGGTGGCAGAATGGAAGTTCAGGTTTGTTTATCTTGGATCTGTGTTCCATGTGTGTTGAACAAGATGTCCTGAGAGCAATTTCTCAGATAACCAAAGGTTCGAATAAACTAGGATCAATTTGATTATGGACTATAATGCCTGAGAATCCATTTTAAAATATATCTCCAGAAAAAGGAAAAAATTATGGCACACCTGCAAAAGTGTCTATGACTTTATGTAAATGTTTTGTCTATTACACTTCATGATCATGAATGTAGTTATTATTCCCATTTAACAGATAAGGAAACTGAAGTTTATAGTCCAGTATGTCTCATTCAAGTAACTACTTGCAGCCAGGCTCACTTAGGAGGGAGAGAAAGAGAGACAGAACTTGTATGTGTGTGCACTAGTGACCTTTTAGTGAGCTTCAGTTCCTATACAAGAAATCATCTTCCATCTGCCATTTCACTATTTAATTAAAAGACTTTGGACAAATTACCTCCCCTATATGTGGCCCTCAGGCTTGTTTTGTGTGTGTATGCACACACTAAATCTATAGAACAGTGGAAGTAGACACAGATAGTGTAGAGCTTGGGGCAAGGAGGGGTAGTATCAGACAATTGATCTAACTTTAAAGGATTCCCTACAAGATTTCCCCTAATTGTTATACAAATCACATTTCTCATTTCCAGAACCAGTTTCTCAAAAGCCATCATCCAAATCAAGCCCTGAGCTGTATTTCCTGACTCTGCAGTCCATGCCTTCATTTATAACCAGTGCTGCCCAAATTCTGCTAGTACTTAGCTGGTCAGGGCTCACTGCCTTCCCACCCTGAGGACAGTCATACATGTCAGGAAAGAAAATCAAAAGAGAGAGAGAGAGAGAGCACTGGGCATGTTAGACCTTGGAGGCACCTCAAGGACTATCTACAATCCCCTTATTTTACAGGTGAGGAGTCGGGGTCCTGGAGGACCTGAGAGACTTGCTGCAGCAACCCTAGCAAAGATGACGCCCTGACACTAGCTTCTAGGCATTTATAGACTAACTGCGGGTCATGATTTTATAGAAATTAGACGGATCAGCAGGCAGTGAGAACTGCACGAGTAAGCTACAGGCCTGGGGGGTGTCAGGAAAGGAAATGCTCAGAGTGAATGAAAACAGGGCCTGAAATAAATGGGTTGTGAAGCAGGCATTGACATGTGCGATGAACATGCAAAAGAACTCTGCCTGCAGATTCTGAAACAGAAATATGTCTCAGAGGGCATGGTGTGCCTTTGTTTTGGCTAATTGTCTCTGCTAATACCTGATTTCCTCTTCTTCCCTGGAAGAAGAGTTCCTGATTCTTCTCTGGGGACATGAATACCAGATTAAAAGCTGTATTTCTCTGCATCCCTTGCAGCTACGTGTAGCCTAGTGATTAAATTTGGGCCAGTGGGCTATAAGAGAGAAGTATGGTATGTTGCTACCTGGAAGTGTCTATAAAGGAACAGCCATACCCTTCTCCTTCTTCTTCCTGCCAATGCTCTGCAGGCATCGTGACCAGATCCTAGCAGACATCTTTGACCAGGAGGCAGCACGGGGACATGGCAGAGTCACTAGTTTTCAACTGCCTGTCCCCAACTTGTTTACCTTAGAACTTCTCCTATTTTTCTCTTATTTTCTCCTCTCCTTTATTTTCCTAGGGGAAAGGGATGTATTTTATCAATTTATATACTAAGTGGGTTTTACTGGAGCAAGTATTATATAGCATGGGAAGAGGAGGTAAGACCACCTATTTCAAAAGTTTCTGAAACTACCCCACTTTTTTTTTGGGGGGGGAGTCTGTCTCTGTGCAGATGAACTAATTTCATTTCTTCTAGATATGTGGGGAATGTAAAGAAATAAAACAGAGGAACAAACAAAACTAACCAAAACAAACTCTAGAAATATGACTGCAGAATTGAGGCAACCAGAGGGTAAAGGTGGGGAGTGAAGAACAAAGGGGACCAATGGACTATGATGCAGGATTTTGGGGACTTTGGTGATGAGTGTGGTGATATAACATACATCTGAGGTGTGAATCTGTACCCCTAAATCATTACAGTATTGTCAGCCAATGTTAATGAAAAAATAAAATAAAATACAACTTTAAAAATAATAGATAGATATATAGATGTATATATATGCCCATTTGCTTACCTCATTCCTTTGGTATCAGGCAGAAATTTCTGATGATATAAGAGGTGATAATCCATCAAGAAGTAGAAGATCCAGGAGGTAGGTGGGCTTTAAAATGAGATGTTGTAGTGCCAGCAAGGTATGGAGCAGGTTTTCTATCATCTGAGCAGACGGGTCAAGGAGGAGTCCTGGAGCCTTCGGTGGCTTTTTCAGGCTTTTATTACTCTTTACATCAGAGGCGACCAGGTACACGGCAGGTGGGAAGACCAGGGTGGGGGGGCCGGAGGCTGCCAGGCCTCCTAGCCCCCAGCCAATCTCACTGTCTCTGGTCTCTGGTTCTACATCTTTCTTCTCTCCTCCTCTGTTATCTCCGCTCTGCTGGCGTCCTCATGATGCCATCCTTCTACACCGCGAATCTCAGCCCAGGTGCGCCCACTTGCGCATGCCCACACCCTACTTGAGGTGCCCGCCATCAGGCATGCGTGTAGGACCGCAGGTGTCCATCATCGACACCAATGGCGGGAGGGCGGAAAAGCCTGATCACTTTTCACTGACCCTACAGATGTGTTCTGTTTCTTCAGACCTGGCCTTTTGAAGGCAATACTGGCATCTGGAGCCCAGCACTCCAGAAGTCTGTGCAAGGAGGCAAATCAGTCAAACTCAACACTTAGAGAAAATCATTTTTGAACACCCAGAAGAGGGATCTAGGTTCAGATTCAGCTAAAAATGTTAATTTGTATTTATTGAGCCCAGATTCTGTGCTCAGCAGTTTTTTATTGAAGTAATATTGCATTAGAACATTATTTAAGATTCAGGGATGCATCATTAAGAATCACTATAGTACATACTACATTAATAGAACTTCTAGCCTTCTAAGGCATTTATATTTGTCCCCCTCCCAACACACACACACAACTAAACCTAATTCTGGGTAATACAGAGGTGGAAGAGGAATAAATTTAGAAGCTCTTAATAAAATCCAGAAACCTAGGAAGGGAAGTTGCCTTGCATAAAGTGAATTGAGATTTCTGACACTGACATTCTGGTGGACCTAGTGGATGTTCTAGCTAGACCAGTGGTTATCAAACTTGATTGTTCATCAGATCAGAATCACCTGGAGAACTTCTTAAACCAGATTGCTGGACCCACCCACGAGTTTCTGATTAAGTTAGTGTGGGAGGCAGGGGCTGAGTTATTTGAATGCTAATGCTGCTGGTTCAAAAGACCACACTGAGAATACTGGAGCCAAACTTTTTGAAGATATTTACCCAAATTCAGCTTTATTGAGTGTCTCAGTTTTGCATCTCTAACAAGTTGTGTTGATTTTCAATTGCTTTCCAAGACCAGGGTTTGGGGGTGGGGGGTAGAGGGGACCGGAGAAGGTCTGAGCAACAGCTTGGACCAGCTGAATATCCAGCAAAGAGAAGATTTGTGATGCAAATGATTTACTGGTGTTCAGCTGGGAGCAGAAGGGATTTCAATATGGTGAGCCAAATCGAATTCATTACCTGACAATTAGCTCTAAATTAATGCAAGACTGTGTTGCCCGAATGTGCTCTAAGGAAGAGGGTCCTTTACAGCTTGAGATAGGCAGGATCTAAGACATTGATCTTAGGTGGATGGGGTGTGGGGGAGAACGGTGCTTTTTCCCACTTTGCCAGTGTACTTTGTACTCAGCGAATGGCCAATACCCTGCTTCACCGAGAAGCCCTTCCAATTCCACTCCCTATGGATTTCGCCGTGATTAACCCAAGTCTACCCCATCCAGAACGGACTCGGTCTCCCAGTGCCCTTGCACCTCCAGGTTTATTCCTTTGGAGACTGCCTTGGACTTGCACAGAAGCTGGTTGCTAATTTTTCAGCAATGAATTGCTGCAGGATAAAGCTCATTATGTTTTAGAGAAGCAAACTGTTAGCATTGTGTGAGTATATTTGACCTCCTGGAGTGGAAGTTGCAAATCCCTGGAGGATAGGAATTATTTTCTTTATTTCTTTAGTTAATTATTTCTCCATACCTTCTTTCCCGTCCATTCCCCTTCTCATTCTTCCTCTGCTATTCTCCCCCAGGGCCACTGATACAGTGTACACAGGAGTATGAACATAGCAAATGATGACCAGTGGGTTGAACATCCTTGGGACTTCATTTATTTTATTTAGTCATTAAACATTGTGTTCCAGGACATGATGGCCTCTGACCATATAAAAGTCATAGGCTACTCTAAGAGACAGATAAGTAATGAGTTAAAAAGTAAAGATATGTCCTATGGTCTTAAGGGCACACACATGGAGAAGTATTTTGTAGAACCATGTTGGCCAGTTGAAAAGTCCTATAAGATGCCAGCTCAGCTCGTGGGTCCTTTCCTATTTCCCATCTCCCATTCCCAGTACACTCCTCAGCCCTGATGCTGCCTGATCTCCCGCCACCCACTTAGGGCACAAACAGGTCACTGTTGTCCCCTGAGCACTAGCATGCCCCCAAAGCCTCAGGACCATGGACTCTGAAAAGTCAAAATGAGCAAGATGAATTAAGGCAAGTGGACACAAGACTGGTGGAGCTCATCCCTTCTCTTCTCCAATTATCCCCGGCCTGCAAGCCTGACCAAAGCTCCTGCTGGTCCAGCCTTTACTTCCCAGTCTAATGACCTGGAAGTGGTTCCTATTTGCATCCCTATGAGACCTCATTTAAAGCAGTTACTTGGTTTTGACAAATAGACCCTGACTTGTTTTCTCTCTTGAACTGTGCCAAAATGTCATTCAGGGAAGAAGAACAGAGTTCATTTCCACCTGTTGCGCATACTCTCTCCAAAAAAAGAATTATTTTAGATAATTTGTGGGTAGAACATTCACAGGCACTAAACTGCATTCGTATTTTGCTTTACAAAATGCTTTGACTTTTTAAAAAACTTCTAACTTTATTGCAGAATAATTGACTAATCAAAGTGTATGTAGTTAAAGTATACAATGTAATGATTTGATATACATATGCATCCTGGAATGATTACCAAGATGAAGATAATTAAGACATCTGAAACTTCACATAGTCTCGAGTGTGTGTTGAGAATGTTTAAGCCCTATTCTCCACAACTTTCAAGTAACGATACTATATGACTAACTATAGTCACCAGGTTCTACAGTAGATCTTTTAAGTCTGTACCTTTAAACCTACATCTCCACATTTCCCCACTGCCCCAGCCTGTGGCAACCACCATCCTATTTTGTTTCTATGAAATTGACTATTTTTTTTAGATTCCCATCAGGCCACATCCTCCTAGTTACCTGCCACAAACATCCCACATGTGGCGTGGGCTCACAAAATACGTTTGTTCACAAGTCAGCCTCACCTTCTACCCACCTCTGCCACCATTGTTATTACACCTGTTTAAATCCCTGGGTCAAAGAGTTCTCAAGAATAAAAATGTCAGGACAATGTGATACACCCAGGGAGTGTTCTCCAGAGAAACAGAATTAATAGGAGGGGTGTGTATGTGTGTATGCATGTGTGGGTACACATATACTTTTTTTTTAAGAAATCAACTCATGGAATTGCAGGGTTGGTAAATATGAAATAGATAGGGCAGGCTGAAAAATCTGGCATGATTTGCCACTGCAGCCTTGGGACAGAACTCCTTCTCTGAGAAACCAGATGTTACTCTCAAAATATCTAAGTGCATGAGGTCCACTCACAGTAAAGAGCTAATCCTTTACTTAAAGTCACTGAATGTGGACACTAACCACAGTTACAAAATGCCTTTACAACAACACCCCCGTGAGTGTTTTATAACTGGGTGCCTCAGTCTCATTAAGATGAAACATAAAATATCATATCATCTAAAACACTGTTCCTGTTATGTGCAAGGTGTGAGCTAGAAGAGATTCAGGAAGACAAAAAGCATGTCTTCTCATGTCTTCTCACTGGGAACTCAGAGACAGAACACAGAAAGAGGAAAATGCCCTCCTCTGACTTTCCACCCGATCCTGCCAGGACACTGAGACGGGAGGGGCTGACAGAGGGAGGATGCGAGGAGGGGCTGGACGGGAGGACACTGACCTCTGAGCCTCATCCATGGGAACTGCCTTCCTCACAACCACATCTCTGGGGTGGTTCCAGACAGTTCTAATCGAAGGCTCTGGGAAGGTGCAAGGCCATACCACCGGGATGCATGTCAATCACCTTCGGGAGCAGGAAGGGCTAGGAGGTTTGGACCAAGGAGAACTGGGGAGGGGCACTTTGTCCACAGGCATTTAACAATCACATTTGAAATCACAGCAGCTACCCTGACTGGGGCCCGGAGCCACCTAGCCTCGAGTAGAAGAAGGACACAGCTTGGGTGCCATCAGCACTGGGCCATAGAGCCCTCGGGGGAGTCAGCAGATATGGAGAAAGAAAATCACCCACCACCAGGTGGGCTTAGAGACTCCAAAACCTGTTCACCACACACAGCCCCCTTCTTCAAAGCCTGGAGCTCTCATGAGCTACATCCCTGCACTTACACTTGCCTTTCCAGAAAATAGACACCCCAGGATTGATTTCCTTGATTAACTTATTTCCCACATTTGATAAATAATACCTGTCCTGTTCGCTTTCCTCTGACTCTGTTTATTAACAGCGTTTGAGAGATTTTTCTTCTCCCATGATGGGTGCTAAAGGCACAAAACTCAAACCAATCACACTGAGAGGTCTCCAGCCATCCATGGCTTTGCACCAGGCAGTGGAGTTTGATTTGTCAAAGGCTGGCCAAGGTGGCACAGCTTTGGCAGAGAGAGCTCTGGTTCTGAGGGAGCTTTGGCCTCTATCTGGCTAGGGCGTAACCTCCACCAGGGTTTTCCCACCCATCAGTGAGAGTTGTTGAGAGGCCAACAGCATGGGAGACACTTGTGCGGTGTAAAGTGCTTCCTGAACTTGGGCCACCTCCCAGCCTCAGTGTCCCAAGCCGCAGCTGAGCCTCATCACCCACACCACCTCAGTCAGTCCCTGCTTTGGGGCTTGTTCTGGCCTCTGTCGCCACGGATGTACCACCACAAGTGACTAGCATGGAAAACAACTAGTTTCTTATGTGCAAGAATTCTATTGGCTAGGAATTCAGAACAGGCACCGCAAATATGGCTTTCTATGCCCAGTGATGTCTGAGGTCTCCACCAGAGAGTCAAACCTGATAACTCCATGACTGGGCACTGGGGTCATCTAAGGGCCAGCAGGTGGGGTCCTGGCCTGTTTGGTCAGAGCATCTACCCCTGGCCTCTTTGAGGGACTGCTTGAGCTCCCTCCAGCAAGGAGGCTGGCTTCCCACAGCAAATGTCCCAAGAGAAGCAGGTGGGAGATGTGCTGGCTTCCGAACCTCGTATCTCCATAGCCTCACTTCCACTGTAATCACACACATCCACTCGACTTCCTGGGGAAGAAATACAGGCAGCTCCAGATGGAAATTCCCACTGTAAGAAGAGCGCATGGGAGATATTGCTTTGGCCCTTTCTGGATAATTCAGTCTGCCAGAGGGCCCAAGTCCCAGATGAATGAACAGGCTGGCAGGTTAGAATTCTGAGCAGGCACGTAACTGGCCCTGGACATTCCTGGGTCCAGGTGTCCACTGAGACCAGCACACAGTGTGTTCCCATTGGCGAACCTGGCAAGCCCGAAGCTCAGAGCAACAAGTGACCTGAGTAACAGGAAAGGCCCCCCGCATGACAGCCCTCTCCCCCACTCCTGACCTCTCTGCCTCCCCCGAAACCTGCACTCTCCTTGGTATTTACTTTTCCCCGGGATATCTACAGTCCCCCTTCACTGCTCACTGTGTGTTCCAGGGAGGGCAGCAGCACTCTGGGGGAACTCATGAAAGTTACAGACAATCTGCCCCCACCCTAGTCCTATGGAGACAGAAACCTACATTTTAATGAGATGAAGGACTCTAAGGCTGACTGAAGTTGGAACAGCATCAGCGTGGAGGGGAGAGGACTTGACAGGAAAATGCATGTCACTGTGTTTCCATTCTGGCTTGACCACTTTGTGGCTGGGCACTTGGGGACGCTGTTTAACCTCTCTGAACCCGGTTCCCCTAATGTGTAAATTAGGTGTAACAGCTACCTCAGAGTACGTGTGTGTGTTTGTGAGGGACAGTGTGTCTCTGTGTGTGTGTGTGTGAGTGAATATGTGTGAGAGTACGTGTGTGTGAGATACAGAGACAGAGAGGAGAGAGACAGAAAGAGAAATTGAGAGAGACTGTACCTCCAAGGACATGCATCCAATAAAGTTGAACTCCAAGGGCCCAGCACATCCCTCTCTGCTTAGCTGAGGCCTCGCTCTCTGTCCCCTCTGCCTCAGGGGTGGCTGAGGATCTGGCAGGTCACCAGCCAGCACAGCAGGAGACAGCAGGTGGGACATGCCCTCAGAAGCCACCAAGAACTACCACTGTGGAGCCCCTTCCTCTGAGCCACGGGGTGGGGGCATCCTTGGGACGTGAGGGGATTCAGGATGTTCATGCTCTCTGGAGATGTGAGTTACTTTTTCTAACAGACTGTTTATCACCCACTTACAGGAGCTTTCACTGGGGCTTTCGTTGCCCTTTCGACTCTGGAAATTAGGTCAATCCCCTCTAGAATTCACTTGCACTGGGGGAACCTGACTCCCGAGGCAGGGAGGGCTGTGCCAAGCACGGAGGGCTTAGCGAGGATTCCAGAATCACGGTCCCTGGACCCAGAGAAAGCTGTTTAACCTCCCTGAACCCAGTTTCCCTAATGCATAAATTAAGTGTAACAACTACCTCCGAGTGTGTGTGTGTGTGCGTGTGAGAGTGAGTGTTTGTGAGGGAGTGTATGTGTCCATGTGTGAGTGAATATGTGTTGCTGTCCTCCCCCAGCAACCCCAGCTCCCCCACCACCCACACCCAGGCAGCTGGGCTGCAGGTGTGCCCTCTGGGGAGGGGGACTTTGCACAAAAGTCATCCATCCTTCTGACCTGGAAAGCAGAAGAAGGGCTTTAGCAGGATGTTAAAATATTCAGTACCTCTAAGCCTTTATTTAAAATGTTCACTCAGATGATCTCATCCTTCCTCTATGTGACAAGCTTAAAAGTGAAGCAAAGAAAAAAATATCCTAAGTGGAAATTGGGAGAAGAAAGTTCAGTTCTTCCTCCACCAATGCTGATATCTACAAGTCCTACCTTAGCTGGGACCTGACCCCAGTGCTCTAAGGGCCATGAGGCCAGTGCCCCGTACACTGGCCTGGCCTGTGTGGGGCTCTGGCCACAATGGCTACTCAGCAAGGACACCACAGTGACCACACCCACCGGGGGCCAGGAAAACCTCCAGTCCTTCATGCTTTCCTGGGAGGTCTGGTTCTTCAGGGTCAAATCCAGGGACATGGGACAGGTCTTGCTAAGCTCAGCTCAAACCAAGAGTCCAGACAGATCACAACAAGCAAAATGTGTTTCAAACCTGGGGATATTTGATTACTTTTTTCCCCAAGGAAACTGGCAATGAAGTCGCCTAATGAAAAAGAACAGAACATGAGGGAAATGCTGAAGCACAGAGATCAGAGACTTTCTAGAAGGAACAGGAGGGATGACCAAGCTTCAGTTTCTCTCAGATACCTTGGCTCTTATGTCAGCATCTCATGGGCCTGTGAACTGCCCTGCATAGATTGGAAGGCCAAATCGATGCAATTCCACAGACATTGCCTCCACCGTCATTGAGTCAAATATTTCAAAACATTTCAGCTGAATGTGCAGACACCATGTGAAGACTAATAATAATATTTCTCTCACAGCAGAGGCACCCAAATTGAGTGTGCAGGGAGAGCACCCAAGAGTGCTTGCAGCAGGGACACAAGGCCCAGGCGTGCCCTTTCTGACTCACCTTGAGGCTGGGGGCCAAGTCCCAGCCCCAGGTTGTGCGGGAGAGGAATCGGTCATCCCCGCCCCCCACCTGATGGAGAGGGCCAGGACAAAGGACCATCTGACAGCAGATCACACCTCGCCCGCAGATGCCCTTGCTGCGCGCCAGGCCGCCTCCACTCCATCTGGCTGATCCACTGTCTTATAATCTGGCTAGTGCAGATGAGCTCTGCTGAAAGGGTCCCCACAGCGCTATAGAAGGGCCAGATCTTCTGGTCAGACTTGGAAAAGCCCATCTAGATGGAAGGGTTTGGTCTCAGCCCTCACCCAGCTGGGCCTACCTCTGGACTTGAAGGCAAAGGCCCAAGGGCCTCTGATACTGGCGTGAGGGCTCTTGGACCCACCTGTCTCTAGAACTTGCTGCTATACCTTCCTCCCAGACTGGCTGAGTGGCCAATACCTGTGACCCCTGGTGGACCAGGACCCTACTGCTTCAGCCGGAACAACCTCCACCTTCCTAAAAATTCCTCCCACTTTCTAATCATAACTTAGCTGTCTCAGTGTCTCAGTCTCACTAGGAGTCCTTGTCAGCAGTGCTCAGACCCACGTACGCACAGGGATGTACCAACAGGAGAGCCTCCCTGTAGGGTCAGAGAACAATCAGGTCTTTCCACCCTCCCACCACGGTGATGATGGACACCTGCGGTGCTGCGAGCATTCCAGGGTGGGCATGCGCAAGTGGGCGCACCTGAGTTGGACACAGGCTTAAATGGGCAGCATCATGAGGATGCCAGGACCGACAGGACCAACCAGCAAAGAGAAAGCAGCATCAAAGCAGCCGAGAGGGTGAGATGTGCCAGGAGCTGGGAGATCTGCCAGCCTCCCGCACCGCCCCCCACCCCGCACCCCTGCCTGCCATGTACCTGGCCACCTCTACTAATAAAAGCATGAAAAGCCACTGAGGGCTCCAAGACTCTCCTTCCTTGACCTGTCTGCTAAGAACCATCCCGAACCTGTCCTGTGCTCCCTTCCTGCCACTACACTCCCCTTCCTTCTAGGAGCTTCTTACAGAGACAGAGTAGGATGCAGTAAAGGACCCAGCACCAGGGGGACAAGGGGAAATTTGCAAAGCGATGCTGGCTCCTCACCACAGATTCCAGAAAGTCAGGAAGTCTGGTAATTACAAAGGACCCAGTTGCCGGGAACCATCCTGAGCGGGGCTCATAACCTGTGTCAGCTGACATGTTTGTGTGTGTGAGTCTGTGTAGGGGACGATGTAAGAGGAGGAAGCTTCACCTTGCCCAGTACAAGAATCTAGGATGTATCCATGCAAGTTTCCAGAACCTTGCCCCATCTGCCCCACACTTTTTGAGTTTGCCCCAGTTTTGCATTCTCCACACCTCCCAATCAAAACACCAAGATCTTGACCAACCTTAGGTTCTCAGGCTCAGTTTTCATCCGTGGCTCTCCTGGGGACTTCCGCCAGTGTACCCTGCTTGAGCAAGCTCGTGCACAATAAACGCAGTCACAAAGCAGCACCTGGCAAATGTTTTCAATGCGCTGAAAATCAGATTGACTGTATCATGAAATCTGGTGCTCACACCACAGCCCAGACATGCGAGCTAAGTGCTTTGTGATGAGCCTGCCTTAGCCTTCTTCCCTCCATCCTCTTCTCTCATGCCCCGCCTTCTATCTCCAGAGTTTTGAAAGTTAAGGTCGGCCTGGGTATTTTAATAATATCTTGTAAGAGATGCTTCTTCAAGTAAACGGTTCCTTGCCTCAGGGGCCACTGTGATCTCCCGCACATGGCAGGTGTGTCGGCATGTACAGGTGCACGCGAGTGTCCCTGTGTGTGTCTTGGTGCCAAAGAAGTGTTACTGCTGTCTAACCGCACAAGTGCTGTCCTGCTTGTGCTTTTGTTGCGAGGGTATGTGTGTGTCCAGAGCTAGAGATGCTCAGTTCCAGTTTCTGAACGTCTTGAGACTTCCAGTGGGTGGGTGGAAAGGAAGCGCCAACTGCTGCCCAAGTGTACCACCTTCCTGGCAGACTTCTGGCTCCAAACAGGCTCAGAACCTGCAGCCCAATAAGCTCGGAACATTTCTTCCTCCCTTCCTTCCTCCTTCCCTTCTTCCTCTTTTCCTTCATTCTTCCTTCCTTCCTCCTTCATTGCTTTTCTTTCTTCTTTTCTCTTTCCTTCATTTTTCCTTTCTTCCTTCGCTCATTATTTCCTCTCTTCTTCCATCTTTCCCCCTCCCCTTCCTTCCATTCACCGCTCCCTCTCTTGCTCTCTTCCTAAACTCTCCCCTCCCAGCCGCCTCCTCTTCCTCCACTTCCCTTCTCGTGTTAGAGGCCTGACAAGGGCCCACAGGTGCAGGCATCAGGATGAGAGAGGCCCAGAAACCATCTGCAGCCCTTCACTTCGTAAGAGCAAACTGCAGCTCGAAGACGCTGACGCCCCCCGTGTGCCTGGGGTAGCGGCCGGAGCCCCAAAGCCCGGGTCCAGGCTTTCCAGCCTTTCTACAACTCTCTTAGAGGAGGAAGCCCATTGTCATGACTCTTTCCCCGCCTCAAGCCCCACCCACGTCAAGAGCATCAGGATAAAATGAGTGTGGCCAGTGAGCACCACGAGTGAGAGGGGCGTGGCGTCCACCGGGGCCCACAGCCCATTGCCAGCGGCCCTGTGTTAGTCGGACTTCGTCGGGATTCTTCTGCCCATGAGCAGGAAAGAGGGGTTCCCAGGAGCTACGAGCCTGTTGCACCGGGACCTCTGTGTGACGTAACAGGGACAACTCTGTCCATGCCCACCCCATGGTGCCAACTGAGGGGAAGTGATGAGAAGGCAGGGCGTGAGCCCCATCTCTCAGCCCTGGGAGGGGCTGAAGAGAGGCTCCTCGGATGCAATCCTGGCCTTAGGTGTACAGAAGCTCAGCTCACGAGGCTCCTTGACCTGCCGGGGGTCTCTCAGATGGACCCCGCCCGCCCTCCCTTCTCCCACGGAGCGGTGCTGAGACTCCCTCTGACAGCAATGCTGGGGGAGGACCTGCCTTTGACCTGCCTTCAGACGAGGATGCTAATTTGAGATAACTCACCCCCAAACCCAGCTCTGCTGTCTGCATTGCTACCACACCTGACAATTCTCTGCTCTCCTGAGAATTAAGCAGATGAGAAAAAGCACTCGGAGGAAGTTCTTCAGTCTGCTTGGGACTCCCTCTCCTGTGCCACCGCTGTGTCTGCCTCCCTAACGGGTCCGTAATCCGCTGCTAAGCAGATGTCTGAGAAGGGCCTGCAGGAACAGGATTCACGCTCCAAAGTCAGGAGCGCCCTCTGCTGCTCCAACGCTGGATTGCGGGGCGCCAGCCGGTCCTTCGAAGCAGGCAGATGCCGGGTCTGGCCACAGGACTTGCAGAAAAGGTTAAGGAAATGGAACCAGAAGTCATGACTTTTCTGCTGTCCAAGCACAATCCATCCCCTGACATCCCCGAGGGGAGGGAGTATAGTCAGCTAGGAGAAGAAGGGGGGTGGTCTTAATTCTTTGACAGAGGGGATACCCTTTCCTTGGGGATTTAGGGCAAAGGTCAAGTCCCTGGCCACCCGGCCCTGGTCCTGTGTATGGCAGGAGAAGCTCTTGCCTCAAAGACCCAGCGGTGCGGATGGAGTGACTGGCCCAAGCAGGGGCCGTAGGGGCCACAGACTCTGGAGATTTATTCTCCAGCTGAAATAAAACATTTTAAATGTTCCTCTGGCATCTTTGAGTCTCTGCCAAAGTATCTTATTATGGAAGGAAGGGCCGGGATCTAGCTCTGTTTCTTCCCATTAGTACTTAACTTTGACTAATGCACTTTTCTCTGTGCCTCAGTTTCCTCACTTACAAGTAAGATGGACCTTGTAAGGCATGACAACTTAGATGTGTCCTGGAAAATTCTTTTCAGGTACCAGATATGACGCAGCCCTAGCCCACGGAGCCAGTGCCACCCTCCTCAGTTTTCTTACCCAAGAAATGTGCCATTGTGGTGGGGAGGTGCAGGCAGAACCCAGGGCTTCTCCACTTCCTTCTGGCCTCTGCCTCTGAAATGTTGCTGGATGATTCCATCTTGCTCTTGCCAGTGTCTCAGGACTCCTATCTTAAGGCAAGCCAGTCCCAAGAGCACATTAAAGAGTGCTGTTGGGGAGACAATCCGATCTGTAAAGATCAGCAATGTCCTTAGCAGTGAGCTCCTGGCAAGTGGGACCAGGAACCAGGACACTGGCCCCGCTGGTCGTGGAGGATTAGCATGGGGGAGGGGAGGAATGTTGCTCAAGGAAGGCTGGAGAAAGCAGGGTCAAGGCCCTGGGCACTGCAGGGAGACTTAGCTCAGGGACACAGAGGTAGAGAGGGAAAGAACCGCTTTCTCTGAGTTTAGAGTTTTCCTGAGGTCAGCCCTGAGTTAACTGAGATGGGCAAAGAAGTGGAGGCATGACGTGGGCAAGAACTAGCAGTAAGGGGCTGGAAGTCAGTCTGCCCTCTGTCCTTGCACTCGCCACAGCTACGGAAGCTCAGTTACCTTACCATTTAACCTACCCCAATGCGGGTAAACTAGTGGGTTGCCATTAATAGACCTAGACAGGGCCGCCAAGTTATCATAGCTATATTGCCATGTCAGTTTGTTCTATCAGTGCTCTCCCCTCATCTTTTACATATTGTTCCCTGATTTGAATTTCAGTCCCCGCATCAACAAAGAATGAGAAAGATCTTTGTCCTGCCTCGGTTCCCAGGTTGCAGTGGGGAGAGGCAGAGAGGTATCCCAGGTGCATCTGCAGAAGAAGGTTCCAGGGGGACCCAAAATGCTATTATTGAAGCCTAAATGTTCCGTGGCGAAAAGCTGCTGTAGCAATCTTTGCATCCACTTGATTTGAATGGGCACATCACTGTAATGTCCCAGCGCTGCAGTCAGCTCGGAAGGTTGAGCTATTTGTAACCACGCAATGCATGAGCTGCATAAAGATCAAGTGGTGAGAGAAGCGCTCCAGCTTACCTGGGAAAACAGGGCTGCCTGCTTTGAGCACAACTGGAAGGGACCAGCGGCCACTGGCCCTATCATACAGCGGCTGCCTGCAGGGAAGGCAGGAGGCAGGACGGGGTGGGGAGAGAGACAACAGGGGCAGAGCTGCCGCCTGATGGATGCCTCTAGAAAGTCCCTGAGACTCTCCAGCTCCAGCGCCATGTCGGAGGCTGAACGTCCTGCCTCCCCCTGTTGCTGTTGCTCCCAGCGTACCCCTTATTCCCCACACAGCCTCCTAGACCCCTCCCATCTGCAAGGGATGCCTCCTCCTTGGTTTCCAGCTATTCCAAAGGGAAGCTCCAAGGCATTCCCTCCATGCTTTCATCCAGAAATATGAAGGACCCCAAAGTTTGACTTGGGGGTAACTTGGCAGAGTGGGGGTGATGCCTCGGACTTGGGAGGTGGTAGGAACAAGATAAGACTGACAGGCCTTCACACATATCCCCCGAAGACTAGGGTCCCCCAAGAGCAGAGCTGCCTTTTAGGTACATTGAGCTGTCTCCCCCAGTGGTCCCTTTGGGAGCTGCATCAGTGTCCCCCGTGATGGTCACTGAAACTGGCCCACCGTTGGGAGGGAAAGTGGGGTAGCGTCATCTGGACTAGAGGTAACTCCCACTCCATGGCCAGACACTCATCTCCCTTTTCTGGGTAAGTCCCTGGGCCTTGGTTTTGTCTCTGTAAAGGAGGAGTGGCCATGTGCTAAGGACTGGCCCTCTGCTCTGGCCCCGGCCTCCGCACCACGCTCCTGCCCCTCACACCCAGGCCCCCAGTGTCCACTCTCAGGCTTCTCTCTCAATGTAGCATCCCCCGAAGCCCCAGTGAGCAAGGCTAGGGCCCTCTGGTGGGGGTCTTCTGAGGGTCACCTCTTTTTTTTTTTAAAGATTTATTTATTAATGCATACAAGAGCTGGGGTACAGGCCATAGTCACGGGAGGTGAGAGGATTCACCAGAGACAGTGGGGAGCAGAACAGGCAGACTGACCGAAACACACTGCCAAGGACAGCAGCGGGCAAGGCAGGAGAGGTCTGCTACTCCATGTGGGTTCCCTCCCTGGCCGGCAGCAGGGATCGAACTCGTGCTGCAGTGGCTGCCGTTTGCTTCATAGTGTGTTGCTTAATCCACTACGCCACCAGGGAGGCCCCTGAGGGTCACCTCTTTCTCTCCCAACCCCAAACCTGCCCCATAGCAGTCCCCTCCACCCATCCTCACATTGCTGACTCTTTGCTTTTATTGTAGAAAAATCTATGTAGCACAATATTTATCGTTTCAACCCTGCGTATGACTCAGAGCCCTCAGTACGGTCACTCTGTGTTATACCATTACGATTCTCTACACCCACCCGTTTGTCATCATCCCCAAGATAAACTCTAAACCCATTCAACAATAACCACCCCCGTCCCGGCCCCAACTCCAGTAACCCCTACTCTGCTTTCTAAAGCGATGGGATAATAAGTGGACATATACTATTAATAATAATAGTATAATAACTAATGTTTATTAACAATTATATTATCACTAATGATAACAATAGCTGACATTATAAATATAGTAACATTAATAATGAGACTGTTATGTTAACCATACAATAATGTTGTTAATCATACAATACTTTCATTCTGTGTCCACTGCTTCACTTAGTCTGATTTCAAAGTGCATCCTTGAGTCTGTATCAAAATCTCGCACCTTGGGGGCCTCCCTGGTAGCGCAGTGGGTTAAGCAACACACTATGAAGCAAACCACAGCTACTGCAGCACGAGTTCGATCCCTGGCCAGGGAGGGGACCTACATGACACAGCAGACCTCTCCTGTCTTGCCCACTGGTCCCCTCAGCAGTGTATTTCAGTCCATCTGCCTGTTCTGCTCCCCACTCTGTGTCTGGTGAGTCCTCTCACCCCCCACACCTCTGGCCTGTACCCCAGCTCTTGTATGCATAAATAAATAAATCTTTAAAACAAAATCTCACACCTTTATAACTGAATATATTGTATTGTGTACAGATACCGCACTTGGGTTTTCTACTCCCCTGCAGTGGACTCTGGGTCATTGTGCCTCTTGGCCATCATGCATTGTGCTGCTTGCACGTGGGTGTCCAGATCTCTCTTGGGCTCTCCTGTCTCTACCTAGGAGTGGAGCTGCTGGGCTTAACTTTCGAGGGGCATCAAGCTATTTCCCAGCCTCTGAACCATCTACCTTCCCACCAGCACAGGCTGAGTTGCATTCCTCCACGTCCTCACCAGCACCGGGTGTTTCTGTTTCACGAGGGCTATGTGACTTCACTCCACTCTCAACTCCCCCAAACATTCAAGATGCCTGTACCCTTGTCTGGTGATGGCTTCTCCTTGGAGCACCAGGGTGTAAACTGTGCTGACAGCCCCAAGGGGCAGGAACGGTGTGCAGCCCCCCTCAAGGCTGCCCTCTTCACTTCCACGGCCATGGGAGGTGGCGAGTGGTGGGGACAGCTGCTTTGGTCGTGACTTCCCCAGACTCTCTGAGTCACCCCAGCCCCAGTGTCAGCACTCTGTCATAGAACGGGGGATGCCAGAGGCCTCAAGGAGTTCTTATTTAACAAAGAGGAAGGGGAAAAAGAGAAATGTATTGATTTATTTATTTGGATGGTCCTGTCTAGAAGGGCAGGACCCAAGAATGAAAATGGAGAGAAAAGAAGAGCAATGGAAAAAGGGAACAAACCACAGAATAATCAAATCTCCAGGGAGGCAGATCCTGCAAGCTCTTTCAGCACATGATTCTTATGCCTCATGGTTCTGAGCGAGAAAAATGCAGGGACTTTGCTGTCGAGGTAACTGCCATCTCAGCCCCAGATCAGCTTCAGGATCTAGAGGACTGTACAACTTCCCCTGGGACTCCGAGGGGGCCCCAGCAAATGGAAGCACGCGGCTTCTGTCACTACAGCTGCCACCCTGGCACTACCACGGGGGTCATGGGAAGCCCCTGGAGGGGGCCAGCAGCTCCAGGGGTGGAGGGAGCAGAACCTGCATGGAGCAGTAAACTTGAAGTAGCGACACCCTGCTTTGTGTGCAGACCATCACAGGAAAGGCAGAAATGTGCTAACTCACCAGAGCCTAGAAGTGCACTGGATGCCGGGAAGGAAGAGGAGACTGAGAGGAGGCACATGCTGGGGGTGGAGGGGGGAACGGGCCCCATGATCCAATGCAAATCCAGGGGGTGGGTCTACACAGCAGCTCTTCCCCCTTCCACTCCTCTCTTCCTCGCACCCTGCCTCTCTTCCCGTTACTATCAAAGCAAAATTTATGAAGAGCTCGAGGCATTGGATATTCCTTGTATTTCAATCTAACTTTTTGCAATCTCAAGTGAACAGCTTGGCTGCTTCTGCCTGTCAGGGAATTTAAATTGCAGATGGGATGGTGGAGCAGCCGCCCAGTGCAAAGCAGACCCTCTGGTGAGCCCATCATTGCCTAGCAACTAGCTGGGAAGAACTTGAGGAAGTGATAGAAAGTTCCACTCTAGAAAGTGCCCTTGACCGGGGCATCGCATAGGAAAGAGAGGCAAGTTCCCAGAGAAAGGAACGGGCATCTCAGAGGCCAGGAACACAGTCACCACGGCCTCTCACAACTTTAGTCGTTCATGTGTCCTGCTTGGACATACAGACTCCTACCAGCTTTCCACATTCCATTGTGGGAGACTGTTCAAATCAAGGATGATTCTACTCTTTGTGCCCCCTCACACCTCGCTTACCAACCAGGCTGCAGAAATGGACAGTAATTAACAATCTCCACACACACATTCTCATATGCATGGATTAGGTGACGCTTAACGCTGCTGAAAAGCAAACTGCCAGTAAACCCCACTGCAAACTAAAAGAAGGAGGAGCAAAGCCATCTAGTCCACCCTGGTTTGTACCTCAGTTCTCCAGGAAAGAATGTGTTTGGTTCTGGTGACTGCTTTATTTCACATTGTTAGCGTAAAGTCCTCAACGTTTACCCATGTTGTAGCCTAAGTCAGAATTTCTCCATTTTTTAGGGCTGAGTAATATTCCATTATATGGCTGGTCTGCACGTTGTTTATCCATCAGTGAACACTGGGTGGCTTCCACCTTTAACTGTTGAGAACAACACTGACCAGCTGTATTCCTCGCTCACACCATCTTACTCCATATACAAATGGGCTCCCAGCCCCCTTCAGTACCCCTTTAGGGTAACCATGAACTAAGAGGCAAATTAGCCATATTCAGAATTTCTCAGGCCTGGGGCAAAAAGGAAGAATTGCTTCAGACCCCCAGGGCTCAAAGATGACAAACTGGCCAGTGTCTTTGGCAGAGGCACAGATATAGACAGACAGATTAGCAGCATTTGTTTTCTAAGGTGCAAAAAGTAAACAAGGTATGGAAGTAAGGAGTCATGGAGGAGAAGTGGGGAAGCCCAGAAAGGGTGCCTTTCCTCTGTCCTTCCTGGACCAACTTCCTCCATAATATCACTTATGACATTCCTTACAGAGTGACAGAAAGGCAGGGGTGCCCCACTTTGTGGTCTGCCTTTTCCAGCACATTCTTACTCAACAAATTTTTGAGTGCCTCACATGTGTCAGACACAGGACTAGGCATATGCCGTTTAGCTACTAAGACTTCCCTTCCAAGTGCTGGGGAGCCTTCTGACAGGGTCCCTTAATATGGTGGGAACAGAGCACCCCAACCAGGCTCAGGAAGGGTGCCCTGGCAAGCTATACTCCAAGATGTAGATTCTACCACTGCTCTACAGAGCTGTGCTCCTTGACTTCTGGGCAGTTCCTTATTTCTGTCTCATCCATCCATTTCCTCTGTGATTGTCATTTTATCTGTCAGACTCTGTGTTGGGGAAGAAAAGTAAAGAATGCCTGCCCAGTGGGTTAGAGGGATCCCCAGTACACTTTGTGAGATCAACTGCTCAGTGATCATTATATTCCCTCACCTCAAAATGAAAATAGAACCTCTGACCCAATTCCAGTGGGAGCAGAGGTACTCGTGGGCCCTGTCCACATGGGTCAGCAGTTAGCAGGTTTGGCGGTACATCTCACACTGCTCTTCCTGCCGGAGCCTTCGAGCTAGATCACATTATTCAGCCACCGACGCAGCAGTAGGCCAGACCCCTGCTTTCAGAGGTGCCCACCTCGGCACCAAGTGGACCCTGATGAATTTCCAGGGACCACCCTTCCAAATAGAGTCTTGGCTGCCAGTTGTCACCCAGGAAAAGAGTGAGACCCTCATACTGAAGGTATGTGAGTTTCCCCTCTGTGCCAGAAACTCCACTGCCTGTCACAACCCAGACATGATGTATAGGAATAATAAGACCTCTGAATTACCCATTAAGTGCTGTCAGCAAATCACACGATTTCTTTTTTAATATTGCACATATCTGGCCCCTGGAAAATGATGATGATGCTATCTCCTCCCCGCTGGATGATAAACAGAACTCCCACCCCAGGGAGCACAGCCCTTCCCCTGAGCACCTCTGAGCAAAGGCGAGGAACAGAGCAGAGAGGCTCAGCCCCATTTGGTTCCTGGCACCAGTGCTCTTCCGGCTGCCTTCACCGACAGAGGAGGATCCACAGCTTTCCTACCTTGCACCTCTCTCCAGCCTACATTCCTTCCTTGAGAGAAAGCACACCTGTGCACAGTGTCACTTCCTCAGGTAAACTTCCCCGTCTGCAGCAGGTCCTGTGTGACTCTTCGCTGAGCACCTAGACAGTCATTTCTAGCACACCACGTCACTCCCTAGCAGCATGCTCTGCGATGGCAGGAGCCACGCTGTCTCGTTCAGAATTCAACCTGCAGACCTAGCACATAATCAGGCACACAGTAGGACCTCAGGAAGCATTTGCTGAGTAAGTGATTAGTGAGTGCTCAGTCGGCCCTGCTCAGCGGAACTTCCTAAAGCACCCAGCTCCTCACACTTAGTATATCAGAATCGCCTGGAAGGTTTGTTAAGCCACAGACCACTGGCCCAGGCCCTCCCATTTCTGATTCAGTAACTCTGGGGCCAGGGAGGCTGATGGACTTGCATTTCTAACCCACTCCCAGGTGATGGTGAGGCTACTCCTCCAGGGCCCCCAATTTGAAAGTCACCTCCCATGAGAGAATTGGCCATTAATGCAGACACCGTTTCCTGCCCTCTTGGCTTCTGGTCAAATTCATCAGTGCTATCTGCGGAAACACAAGTGACAAAAGCGGAGAACTGACTTCCTCATATCAGCCTGTCCCAACTGAATTCAACGGTTCTCATCCCTGGTGGTGGGAAGGCACATTGAGGCCAGTCGAGGCAAAGCCAGGTGAGGGGCTCAGCAAGCCCTGGCCGGACAGGCCGAGAGCCTGTGCCCCAGATACACAGTTTTCTGTTCCAATCTGAGCTGCACTTTTCTGACACCAACTGTAAAAATGAGTTGGCTTCCAAGTGGCTTATTAGAGAACAAATTATTCCCTGTTTTGCTACTCTTTCCATTTGAGTTAATCTGCAAGTCTAAAGTCCAAGCAGGTGCCAGCGTTATTCCTGCAACTGGCACCCAATTGCATTCAGAAAGCACAATTAGCACTTCGTTAATGTGTCTCTGAATGGGATAATCTACATATTACCCAAAGGCAGCCTCGTCCCCCTTGCACTTAACCTTCCTATGCCAATACTGTACAGGTTGCCCTGCTAACAGGGCTTTGCAAATCTCAGCACTTTCCAGGTATCGGTCCTGCCCTTGGTGCAAACAGGGCAGGGAAGACCCTCTGGTGAGAAGGGTCAAGAAGCCAAGGCATGTGTGTTCCTCTTCTTCCTTCCGGTCCCTTCGCCTCCTGAGCTATTTAGTCCACAAACTACTGGGCTGGGAGGACTCAAAATGGCACACCTATGCCAGCCCAGAGGGAGATGCAGGGACCCAGAACGGGGATTTGGGAGAGAGCCCTTGCCAAGGCAACTGGAGCCTGAGCACCAGGAGAGGTTTCTGGGTGAGATGGAGCCACAGGGAGACCTGGGGTGGGGGGTTGGAGGGGGGCGGCGGTGTGGGGTAGTGTGCCTGCTATAGGCAGCCCAGCATGGGATCTGGGAACTTGAAGGGTTGGGACAGGTTTCCACACCAGGGACATTGGGGAGACAGCCTGGCACAGACTGGGAGACTGAGCTGGGTGAGGAGGGGCTGGCAGTGGCCATGGAAAATCGAGTCCAAAGGGGAGACTGACCTAATAAAAAATATGTTCACAGTAACAGTTTCCCACTGTAGGAGAAGAAAGTATAGACATTACATAAAGAGGAAGAAAGTGAAAGTGAATCTGAAGTGTTAGATTGGGATTTGGGGTACCTTTGTGAACTCATAATTTTAGCATATATAAATATATATATAAATACAGATGCAACTCTACGTGTGCCATAACTGTGTACAAACCTAGGAGCAGGCGTTTCCCCACTCCGTCCACCCCAGCTCCCATGGTCTGTGTACCCCCAGACCTTGGTTTCTAAGTATCATTCTCTGCTGAAAGAAACTGGGCTCCTTGGGAAAATGGGCTGATTTCAGACGGGGGCAGATGACCCAAGGGTAGATTTCTATCCCAAAGTAAGGAAAAATGGTGGGGGCACGTGGAAAGAACCTCAAAGCCAGGGATCCCCACTAGCCCCTGAGACCATTTGCGCATCTAAACAAACAATGAGAATGATCAGCGATAATGCACTGACTGACATGGGAACCACAGCTCCTACTGATATGGAGAAATGAGAAAATGAAGTTCAGTAACGAACTGGCCACTCACCTCATTTCCAAGCATCTCCACACAGTGCTATTCATGGGGGCAGAGGCTGACTTGGCGGTGACCGGCAGGTAGCAGCCCGAGAAAGTGACCATAGTTATCGTCACGGAGTCAGAACCCCACACCACCTGATAGGACATGGCAAAAGACCGGCATCCTTTGTGTGAGAGCTCCTGCCAGACAAAGACACACAGTCTGAATCTAATCGTGAGGAGACATCAGACAGCCCAGTGCAAGGCGCCTTCATCAGAATCATTGGCCTGACTCTTCAAGGCAAGGACGTGACCATCTAGGGAAGGGCGGGGACACAGCCGTGAGACACCTGAGGGGCCCTCAGCAGGTTCTTTGCCTGTAAAGCTCACCCCTGGGGCAGCTGGTAGGACCTGGCTGGGTCTGAGGAGCCCACGTTGGTCCTGCTTCAGCTCCCCTCCTGCCCTTGATGCCTGATGAAGGTCACGGAAGAGTGGGCAGGCAGCGGGAATGAGCATCACAGCAGCAGCGTGCTCTGAACTAGTTCAGGAAAGAGTTGTTTGCATTTACTGGCAGCTCTTCTACATCACTGGGATTTTTCCTGAAAATCCAAACAAGGAGCTACAGACAGGATGACAGCAAAAGCCTGGCGTTTCCCTGCCCACGCCGCCAGCTGGCCGGGTCTCTTTGAGCTCATACTGCCTGGAGAGGGTGAGAGACAGCCGCTGCAGTGAGGTCTCTGGGGCCGTGCACACCACACTAATGCCCTGAGTGGAGGGCAGGCTAGGGGAGGTGGGGGCCTGTGCCCTCTTGCCTGGCTTTAGAGGAGGATGGAATCGAGAAGGTGCAAGTCTGCATGCAGATGTGAACACGGGCCTGTGGACAAGAGAGCAGCACCCTGGCTTCTGGACCCCCCCCCCACCCGAGAGCCACGACCACCTCTTCCTCTCCACCTCCACCTCTAAGGAAGCTGGCATGCCAGAAATATCTGTGCTGGGACCCAGACTAGAAAGCCCACAGCCTCCTCTCCCACATGCCAAGGACAAGACGCCTCTCTCGGTGCAGTTCTGAGTTCACATGCACACACCAGGTAAACACAGCAAAGATGAACTGATGCACCCAGTACAGGGCGAGCAGGTGGGATGGGGGTGAGAGCCAGGTGGAGACACCTCCACAAGATGGGGCAGCTGCCTTTAAATCTTTGAGGAAGTGGTTCATGGAAAGGACTAGATTTCTCTCCTAAAGTTCCAGATTCAGACATGGAACCAGTGCAGGGAGGGGAAAGGAGGTGGGTCGAAGCTCAGCGCACACACAGGTGACTCTGTGCAGCCTGGCCCTGGGCTGAGACCCTGGAAGTGGCCAGTGGACACCAGATGGCCATCTCTGAGGGGAGGGAGCTGGAGCAACGGTGTCGTCCGTGTCGTGACTCAGGGAGGACCAGGTGATCTAGCAGAGCTTAGGCAGGAGGAGGAGCCCGAGGGTCACAGGGAGCACAGGGAAGCTGCACATCACCCAGATTTGCAGAGGCCCCTGAGGACAGCACCCACAAGCCAGAGCAGCCCTGTCTCCCCAACAGCAAACCCTCCACCACCGGCTCCAATGTTTCTAGAACCTGAGGCCAGCAGACACAACATGAATGTCCAGCTCAGGGTTTCTGAGACAGGCCTAGGACTTCCTGGTACCGCGATGCAGTATGTCTGCACTGGTGACCTTCCAGAAGTGCGTGCTTCCCCCATGGTCACCCTCAGCTTGTCCACTATGTCCAGCGTGGACCTTAGTTCCACCTGTTTCCCAAGACCTCCGGCCCATCCATGAGATGAGAACGTGAAAATCTGTAACGCCTGGAAGAGCAGGCACACATATAATACGGTCTGGTTTTAGATTTGCATTCGCCATTTCTGCTGGGTTTATTAAAAGGAGACACAGTGATTTTTGCAGGCAGAGGAAGGGGCTGTTCAATAGCACGGGGAGGAGGCAACTTGGCGCTCATTGGATTGTCACATTGGCTACGTTATTCCCCAGGGGCCCGAATAAAGAATCAGAGCAGTGAGCTCTTATTTGACATTTGATGTTTCAATTTCCCAAGAAACATCACGCCTGTTGAATTTTCAGCTTGGATGCAAAGCCAGGTGGACCCAGTGGCCAGGCCCTCCCTTCTCAACACCCTCATGACCCGTTTTCGGGAAGATGAGTTCAGATTTATTAGACATTTTTATCGTTCAGCTTAGACCCCACCCAGCTCCACTGGCACAAATCACTTTTACATAACCAGTGTGTTCACATCACAGAGAGACAACAACTCCATACCTCTGGCTTTATCTAGCAGCAAAGCCCAAAGTTGAGAATCAGTGACAGTCAGACATTTTTTTCTGTAACTATGCTTCATTTACTTATGTGCTAGTTCTGCTGCACTGCCTGGGGCACCCTCTCTGGGGCTTCATTTGCCCACTGGAAATGCCTGAGAAAATGCCATGGGCCAGGGTGGACGGTGGGCTGGACTGGTGGTCCTGAGACCTGGCCCCTGCACTAGCTGACTGGCCTGCAACCTTGGGAAACCCTGTTGAACGTCCCTGCCTGGGTGTTTCCTTCACAGAGTAAGTAGAAGACACATGGGAATGTGGCTGTGAAGTGCTCGGAAAAGCAGGAACGCCTTCATGCTGTAAAATTGATGTTTCAGTTCAGGACCAGGTTCAGGAAGTGAGAGCTGGGCTGGCAAGGCCAGTCAGGTCTGTATGAGACCCTGAAAACCCACTCCCATCATGCCCACCAATAGCCGTCTGGTTTCTGCTTGATTACCTGCACTGACGGGGAGCTCACTTCCTCAAAGGAGCCCCTTCCACAGGGCACGTTTCAGAAGCAGAAAGAAGAGCAAGAAGTGGACTTTTTTCTTCCAGCATGGATCCCACTGGCACTGAGAGGGTCCCAGAGGCTGCATCTGCTTCTTCTGTACAATGTTTACTCCGGAGAGTTGTTCTTACAGTTCTCCCTGGTCTATGAGTCTCCGTGGTCTTTGTTCATTCCTCAGCTCAGGCTCTTTGTCATCCTGCTTACCCTGCAGCCCACATATTCTAATCTGTCCCAATCTGACTCTTCAGTGGGGCCACCTTTAGTGGCTGACAGTCTGGACACTGGAGACCTTTTCTGTCACCTACCATCTGAACAGCTACTGTCAGCAGGTCTGACGGCCCCAAGCCAGGGAGTCAGGCCTGGCCAGGCTCCTCGTCCACTCTGATGCCTGGCAAGAAAATGAAGACCTGTAAGCAGCCCAGAGAAGCAGACACAGAGCGCGGGGCTCCACCAGGTGCTGGTCAGGGGCCACTTCCCTCTGTGCTCATAGGAAGGAAAGAGAGACACGTTGTCATGGTAACGCCTGCAGCCTGCAAGGAAGAGGCACCGGGAGTGATCGTGGTGGGACGCAGGATTTCACCCACAGCCACTCCCAGCCTGCGTGGACGTCCACTCACCTGGGCTGCCTTCACCGTGCTCCAGGGAGGAGGAGGGCGAGGCTGACATCGGCCATCCTACCACAGGGGGAGGTCGTCAGGTGTGAGTGTGTGATGTGTGATTTGTGTGGCGTGTGTAGTGTACGGTGAACCTGTGTGTGGCGTGTGTCTGTGTATGATGTGGGTGTGATGTGTGTTGATTGTTGGTGTGTGGTCTTCGTGATGGCCATGTATATCTATGAGATCCTTGTGTCTGTGTGTGCTGTGTGCTGTTATGCGTGGAAGTATGTGATGTGCGTGTGTGTGAGGTGTGCCAGTGTGTAATGCATGTTTGTTGTGTCTATGTATGAGGTCTGATATGTGTGTGTGAGGTGTGTTGCTATGTGACAGTGTATGATTGTGTGATGTGTGCTATGTGTGTCAGCAGATGATGTGTATCCTGCATTGGTAGGTGTGATGTATGTGTGATACGCACATCCATGTGTGATATGTGCTTGTGTATAATGTGCGGTGTGTGTAATGTGTGTGATGGCATGTTGAACTGACACAGCATCCACACCCCCTTGGGCAAAGCCTCTTTTCTTTTAGGCACAAGAGTGACATTAACTCTGGGAGCAGCTGGAGGGAGATGACTCTAGCCCAGCTCGGCACTGCGCCTCCTTGCAAGGCTCCTGGGTGCCCTGGAGCACTTTGCACGCGCCTCCATTAGCACTAATTACTTTGTGCTCTAATCATTTGTTTACATGCCTGGCTCCCCCTAGAGCAGCTCCAGCCCAGGGCTGTCTCGTGTTTTAGGTCTCTGATTCCCAGCACCATCCCTGGCACATAGTAGGTGCTCAGTAAGTGTTGCCTGACAAGGAATCTTTGCCAAGGACGAGATCAGAGGGTTTGGGCTTAAAATAGCGGCGTGCAAGTTCAAGTCTGAATTCAAGCAGCATCTATGGGGCTCCTGTAACACTGGAGCGCAGTGCCATAAGCAGCCTGTGTTCCCAGAGCTCACACTGCAGAGAGGAGCATGTAGGCTGCCTGACCTCCTTCCCCGTGGTGGAGACAGGCAGCTGGTGGAGGCAGGAGTGACATGTGCTGGTCAGTGACAGCACTGTGAGCCCATCCCTGAGCCTCACCACCGGGCATCCGCTTAGCCGGCCTTGGAGGGCAACGCTGGTCTTTTGCATTTGTTCTGCTGCTTTTATTTGCATACAGTCCACTTGCTTTTTGGCTCACAGGTTCATGAGTTTCAGACCAATGTGTAGGCTTTGTAACTACAATGGAGACACAGGGTCAGTCCGTCATGGTCCTATTTGTTAGGTTTTAGTAACTGTCCACATTGTCCATAGCCCCCTATTTATATTTTAAACCACTGTTAATGGAGAGTGTAGTAGAAAATGGAGTCTGTTCCTTGCAGCATCCTAATCAGATTTGTACCTCCTCTGGAGTCTTATTGAACAGTTAAAGCAAGAGAGGACACACAGGTGAAGTATGGAGTCTTTATACCAACTCACTCTGAGAAAGAAGAGGTGCTTTCTCTGAATTCCCCTTTAATTGGAAGAACATAACCAGAAAAGGGATCCCATGAGGATGAGCATGGCCAGACACCACCTCTACCCTCCTGAAAAGCAATACCTAGTTCCAATTTTCCAGACAACTAGCAGTCTCTGCTTCCACTGGTCATGGACCCTTGACCCATTCCCTCATCTTCCCACCAGCCCATGCACCTTCTTAGGAATTCAGGTAAGCAGAAATTTGATAAAAATCACTTATAAATATATTTTTTTAATTTTTATTTTAAGTTGGGGCTATATTTTTGCTTTTTCACATATGCACATATTCTACCCATCATCCATCTAACCACCTGTGCCAATACTCCCCTCTGCCTCATCCCCTGCCCCTAGCCCCTCTGATAACTTTTAAATTCTTTCACTAAAGTTCCAGACTTATTCCTGCTGTATTTTGCCTGTCTATAGTTTGGTTACTAATATTCCACAGTTGAGTAGAATCATCCAGTATCTGTCTTTCACTTTCTGACTTATTTCACTTAGCATTATCACTTCAGGTTCCATCCATTTTGCATCAAATGGCACTATTTCATCTGTTATCACAGTTGTGTACTAGTCCATTGAATATATATTTCAATTTCTTTATCTATTCATCTGTTGAATAGCACTTAGGCTGGTTCCCTGACTTGGCAGTTGTGGACATATGAACATATGAACATAGGCAGCTATGAGTACAGGTGTGCATAAGTCTTTTCCTATAAGAGCTTTCATATTTTTAGTGTAAATACCTAATAGAGATATTACCATATCATATAGAATTTCCATTTTTTATTTTCTTGATAAAATACCATATTTAAAGAGGCTACACCAACTTGCATTCCCAGCAACAGTGAATGAGAGTCCCTTTTTCACACAGCCTTGCCAACATTTGTTGATTTCATATATACATGGGCCATTTTCACAGGCTCATTGAGGTTTTGATCACTTGCAAATAAACATGTCATGGAGAAATTATAGTTATTTAGAGGGAACCTTTAAAAATATTGCTATAGGAATATTTTCTTAGGAGAATAAGATATGTGTGTGTTGTTTAAAACCATAAAAGGCTGAAGTCTGTACACTCTTGCCCCGAAACAGTTCTGTGGGATGCTGGCTCTTTGCAAGTTTGCTGCTATTACCTCGAGTACGTTTGAACTTTGCCTCTGAAACTGCATTCAGAGTTGGTATGTGAGCCATACAAGAAAACCAGCTTCATTTGTCTAGTCACAAGTGTTCTTGTCAAATATTTTTCTGCCTCCCAACATTTGAGGACTGATCACCATTGATTTTCAATAACCTAATGTCCAACCTCAAGGTCAGGTATGGAGCAGTCAAGCACCATTTATTTGGAATCCACTATTCTAGAATAAGAACTAATTTCGACAAGGCAACTTCAGCAAGGCAACTAATTTAGACAAGGCAATACAATTGCTCTTTGAAGAAAAGTTTGATAAGAAACTAGTCATATATGTCAATCAGAAGAAAACTATCTAAAGCTACTGAAAGAATAAACTTCTTAAGCGTTCACAAATATACCTTAAAGAACCCTCTACTCCATAGATGGCTCGTTCTCTACAAGTTGCCTTAACTAACCAAAAATTACCTTCATTAACCTCCATGATCTGTAGACGGTCTCCTTTGTTTACTCTGTTCCTTTTCAGCCTGCACTTGAACATAAAACAGTCACATCTCTTTAACAATGATCTCATAACTCAGATTTTTTTTGCCACCGCCTAACAAATTCAGACCAAACTTTCTCAAACTAGCCTGAATTAATGAGCTTTGGGGGCATTGGATTGAACCATATGAAATCAATGATATTCTACCATTTTTTGACTTAGAAAAGTGGCAGTTTTTATGGTTCGATGTAATCTGTTTCTTGTCTGGTGCTCCCTTCTAAGGAACTAGAAGCACTTCACATTTTCATGGCTTCCTCATATCTCCTCAAGACACAAGAAGGAGAGGGGATTTAACACTCCCAACTCCCTGGCCCTCAGTACACACGTATGAAAACTGTGAGATTTCATGGAAGAAAGTCATTCAAAATGCAACTCCTGCAAGTGGGATGGAAAGAGTACTGACAGATTAATAAATAGAATTCAAGAAAATGATCACTGCTGCTTTCCCATGATCCAGACTCATACCTTGTCCTCTGGACCTGCTAGTCTGAACAGCTGGTGGAGCAATCCAGAAACCACTTTAGGCGAAATACTTCTTACCTGCCCCTAAATGTAATCCATTATAGCCAAGAGATCCTGGCTGTGCGAAGAAAATCTCCAACACAAGACTCCTGAATGGCCTGCGATGAGAGGGGAGCAGATTAAAGTTGAACAGAACAGAACCTGAGGAAATGGACAAATGTAAATCAGAACACAGAAGCAGAAGTGCCTCTCTTTTTTACAACGCCCCTCATTCACTTATTTGATGGCATTCTAAGAATTTAAGGAACAAAGGGATGCGTGGACTCGAGAATGTGACAAAGATTTGTCTCTGCCCTGGGCAAGGAAATGGTTTTGCACTGTGATTTCTGAGGAGTATTAAGGACTCCCCGGATTGTGAAGATTAGAAGAAACTGAGGAGGGGGAGAGCAGACAATTGGAAATGCCTCTGACCGGAGGCGTGATGGTAAAGGAGCCCTGCTTTGAGAGATCAGGGTCGGTTCTGACTCCTGCCAGTCACCAGAGACTGGAGGACAGATTGGTACCCTGGCCCACAGGAGCACTCAGACAAGCCCCAGGTAAAGGCTTCCTGTGCAGAATCGGGAGCTCTCCAAGATGGTCCTGCCTCCAGAAAGATCTCATTTGCAGGACCCTTATGGAGGTTGCCACAGCCAACAACCTTCCTTAGTGCCTGCTGAAAAAGAGAAGGAAAAGGGGCTCCTAAGTGGGTGTCTTCTCCGCACTATGAAGCGAGGAGAATAAATCAAGAGATTTAAGTTCCATTTACTTTTAACCAAGGGGCATATAGAGGATAAAAGTGCAAAACAGAGCTGAAACTGCGACCTTCCCAGAGAGATGGTACAAGAAGTGCTCTCCACAGCTCTCCAGTTGGGGTTCACCGGCCCCATGGTACAGGAGGGGAGTCTTCCCACAGCTGGAATACCAAAGCACCCTACCACCTGAACCCATTTTTTCCCAGTAATTTGGGCAGAGTGGTGGTTTATGGCAATAGAATTAATGTGACTTCAAAGGTAATTTGAAAACACCAAGAGTAGCGAATTATCACATGAAAATGCAAATTGTTCCTTATCTGGGCTGTTCCACAGATGCTATGATTCATCATTGACTGTTCTGCTGTATTTCTTAGCAAGATCTCAGCAAGGGTAGAAAGTCAGGGCCCAGCCACATTCTGCCTAAGAGATTTATAGCTGCTTTTATCCAGATGTAAAGCACACAGCATTGGGAGGGAATACTAAACCTATAAAACCTCAATCTATCATGTAGTCCATATTTGAGAAGGCCAAAGGACACACAAACATACATTTACATCTTCCAAAATGTTCCCTTTCCAGACAGGAGCACATCTTTCATGTCATTCACCCTTCACGTTACCTTCTTAGCCAAGCCAAGGAAAACTCTTCCATCCATGCATTCTACCAACCATCTGTCTATCTATCCTTCTGTCTTTCTGTTTATTCTTCCATCCATCCACTCATTCATCACTCCAGCTTTTCATCTGTCCACTCATCCATCTGTTTTTCTGCTTGTTCATCCATCCATCTATGCATCAAGAATTCCCTTCCTTTATTTACCCATTTTTAGTGGAAGCATTGAAGACTCTATCAAGCCTTAACCACCAACCACATACACAGTTCTGATTAGGAAAATGGATTCAAGAGGTGGGAGGGGGGTGGCCTGCTTCCACTTATGCTAGCATTTGTAGGGTATGATTGTTAAAGAGGAGACCTGAACTTCAGAACTGGACCAAGGTTCAGCATGTGGACAGAAAGCAATGTTCTGAAAAGTAAAACTCAAGGGAGGTCAACACTTCAGTGGTTCAGGAGGTAGGTCACACTTACAGAGCACTCTCTACATGCCTCTTCTGAGACTTTGTGAGCATTAATTCATTAATGAGCTCAGTAAATGAAAGTCATCATAAGTGAAAGTCACTGACACATCACACTCCGATTCTGGAAACTATCATGGAGAAAAATCACTTAGGCTCAGGGTGCTCCCTGAGGAGGCTGCACTCTGGGTTCCATGTGAAGCCTTTTCATATCCTCATGTGAGACAAACTGAGATGCAGAAATGGGGCTGCTGACTAAGTGAAATTCCAAATACCCCCCATATTCTCAGGTGTCCTTGATATGTTCTGTGTGTTTCTTCCTTGCAGTCTCAGGAGTCTGACCCGTTCACAACCATGCAAAAGGTTCATATTTCACAAACAACTTCCTGGGTATCAGTGTTTCATGGCAAAGAGTCCTTGCGGGGGTGAGGTGCAACCATCAAAAGGGAGACTGGGGCAGTGCTAAGCTGTATTGGTCAAGGACTTTCCTAACAAACCATGTAACTTAGAACAACAAAAAGAAATTGTCACACAGTGTTGGAGGCTGGAAGTCTAAAATCAAGGTGTCAGCGGGGCCATGCTCCCTTCAAGGGCTGTCAGAAAAGATCTGTGTGGATCTCTCTCCCAGTTTCTAGTGGTCCCTTGGTTGGTGGCAACATAACTTCAGTCATCACATAATATTCTCTTTATGTGCATGTTTATGTCCAAATTTCCCCCTTTAGCAGATTATAGACAAAGGAAAGCAGTAGACAACAATGGCTAGAGCTCACAGAGATACAAGAATAACTCATGTTTCTTTCAGATAGAGTGAGAAACTCTCCTAATAAATGAGACATTGAGTAGAATCCTTAGGAGAGTATTTTCTCTAGACTAATGGTTGACCGAACAAAGCTTAAATGTAAGTCTCAACAGTATCCAACTAATTTGAAGTAATTGTGTATAAGAGCAAAATCCAACACACAGAGAGAAAGACATGCACAATCATAAGACAAAAAAAGAAACATGAGATAAGTTGAATTACTAAGGGAGGAAAAACAATTACGACATAGAGACATGATGGAATTAGCAAAAATGTTGACATATCATAAAAACTTTGGGCATAGTGATAAATCTATAGGAGAATATGAATATAAGAAGGAGAGAAATTGAAGAAATAAAGGTCAAATGGAACTTGTAGATGTGAAAAACAGAATATCTGAAACAAAAGGTATATTGAATAGAATTACAGTAAAATGCTATGGAAATAGCGATCAGCAGACTTGGAGAACAAAAGTGATTAAAAATTAGGCACAGGAAAAAATGAATAAAAAACCAAATATCAGTGACTCATGGTACAATATTAAGTAACCAATTGTATATAGTTGGAGTCATAGAAGTTAAGTGGGAGAGAGAAAAATATATTTCAAGAAATAAAAGCCAACCAATTTCTTAATTTGAAGAAAAATATGAATCCACAAAGTCAACAATATCAGCAAAATCAAAGTGGAAAAAACAAAACACATCAATAAATACCATAACCAAATTGCTAAAACCAGAGAGATAATTAAGAAATCAGTCAAAGAAAAAAGAGACATTTCATAGAAATGGGGAAAAGATAAAAATGATACCAGACTTCTTATCATAAACTAAGGAAACCAAATGATAGTGGAACAACATTTTAATATTATGGCTGAAAAAACTCAACCTATAATTATATACCTAGCAAAAATATCTTTTTAAAAATGAAGGTGAAATTAAGACTTGTTCAGCAAACAAAAAATGAGAGTACCTCACAGCACATTTGAAAAAAAAAAATAATAAATCGTCCAGGAAGAAGAAATAGGAGAGTAGATGAAAATTTAGATCTATATAAAGGAATGAGTAGCTTAAGCAATAACTATATGACTAGATATAAAAATAAATGTTTTAAATGCAGCATATAATATTGACTGTTATAAGCAAAAATAATAAAGTCATTAATAGCTCATAGTATCAGTTGAAATATATTTATACTAATAGAAAAAAAGAAAAGACAGTGGTTAGAAGTAGAAAACTACTATTGTGAGGCTTTTACTTATGAGGAGGCACAATGCTATTGGAAAGCAGACTGGGATAAGTTAGCAAACCTCAAGGCAGGTACTAGAATGCAAAGCAAAACAAAACAAAGTATATTTAATGCTGGAGATGAAATGGTATCATAAAATATAACTCATGAAAATGACTAAAGTAAGAAAAATGAGAATAGATAGCACAAACAAAAATTAGGATGGGAGATTTAAACTCAATTATGTAAATAATTATATTAGATATAAGTAATTTAAACATTTCAATTAAAAGGATAATCAGATTAGATTCAAGAAAAACAAAATCCAACTATGTGCTCCCTGCAAGAAACAAACTTTGATATATAGAAAAAGATAAGACAAAGATCAAAGGATAGAAAAAGATGTGCTGAGATAATACCAATTGAAAGGAAGCTGATAAGTCAGACTTTAGGGCAAGAAAAATTACTAGATAAAGAGGGAAGTTACATAATGATAAAAGAGTCAGTTCACCAAGAAGACATAAAAATTCTCAATGCACATACATTTAGAAATAAAGCTTCAAAATATGTGAAGCAAAAATGATAGAACTAAGAGGAGAAATAGGAAACCCCATAATTAGAGCTGGACATAAATAGTCCTCCCTCAAAGATTCACAGGATATAGGCAAAACATCTGCATGGATCTTAAAGTCCTGAACACAATTGACAAATGCCTAATTAATATTTATAAAACATCACAGACAGTGAGAGAAGCCTACTAATTCTTCTCAGAGCAGCCTATTAATTCTTTTCAAGTGCACATGGAAAATTCAACACATAGACTATATTCTGGAACATAAAACAAGTCTCAGTAAATTTAAGAGGATTAAATTTAGGCAACATTTTCTAACCACAACAGAATTAAACCAGAGGTCCTCCAAAAAAAAAGTGTCTGTAAAATTCTCAAATATTGGAAATTAATAATGGGTCTAATAAGGTATCACAAGGGAAATTAAAAAATAGTTTGAATAAGATAAAAATGAAAATGTGTGGGATACAGCCAACGAAATGATTAGAGAAAAAGTTATAGCATTAAATATATTAGAAAAGCTGATAGGTTTTAAATAAAAGGACCTCTCAGCTCTCCACTTCCTGGGATGTAGAACACTACTGGTATCTTCAGGTGCTCCTTAGGGGTGTTGAGAGGGGTGGGGGGAATGGACTACGTGGAGGTCTTGGAGAGGGTCTATCTCTGCATGAAAAAGACAATCAAAAAGTTATCATCAGTGCACTATATATCCTGGGAGATGAAGATTAGCCCTTAGCCCAAAATGCAAGGGGCCTTCTCAATGGACCTTCAGAGCTCGCTCGCTCGCTCTCTCTGCAGTTCCTTTACAGCCTCTGTGCTACTGCATTCTGCAAATTTCGGCCAACTTGGTCATCCCAAACACAGACATATGTCTCCTTAAGGTCAACAAGCTCGATTTTGTTCCCCCGAAACAATGACTTAAAAATGACCTCCAGGAGGAAGCTGGGGCAATCATAGGTTTTAACAACCTTGGGGGTCCCCCTCTTCCTGGGGTCCCAGGCCTCTGCCATCTGCCATCCAATGACTGAAAACCATTCTTCAGACATTTTGTTTTGTTTTTCACTTGTTTAAAGTGAGAACATAAATCTGGTCCCAGCTGATCTGTCAGTGAAAGTCATTACATGTCATTGAGGAATTTTTAAGGCTAGATCTGCACACTTTGTGCAGTGATTTGTCCCTAGTGTCCCACTTAACCTCACTATTATCCTTTGCCTCCTCCAGGATAGCTACACAAGAGCCAATATTTTCCTCCAACATAACAACCAATATTTCCTCTGATTCTCTTCTGAACTGCCATATTTAAGATCAACTTGGAAAAGACTCAGCACAAATGCAGGTGTCTACGGTGCCACATGCCAGGGATTCCCCAACCTCAAATATATACTCTCCAGGCTGCAGAAAAATGAAAACTCAGCTGGCTTTCATACAGTGATCTCTTGACGTCTTTTTGTAAAGGAGTATTTGGTCAAACGATATGACTCTAATCAGTGGGGTTGCTGAACAGAGGCCTGGAATCCAAGCTGAGGAGACCTGGGTTCTGGGTCATTCTGCTGCTCGGTAGCATGTTCATCTGGGCATGCCACTGAGTTCAGTTTCTTCATCTAAAACAAAGGACTTGAACAAGATGACCTGTAAGTCCCTCTCATTCTACATTTATGGTCTTAGGACTAGCCACAAAGGAACACTGACTGTGACCCTTTTCTGTACCCTTGCCCAACTGGCAGCTTATACAAGAACCAGTGATGCCTGGCTCTGAACACCGTCACCCACCAGTTCTCCGTGAGGCTCTAAGGGTCTTCTGGATTTGAAGGATTAGCCTGTTTCCAGGCTGTAACAGAAGTGGAATGCAGGGTCATTATCTCGCTGAATGCAGCCCTTATTTTGTTTATTCAAACAAGATAGTTATGCATCTTTCCACCTGTCTGTTTCTTCTTCCCTATCAACCACTCGCCACCATGGGTGACCACATGTCCCATATGCCTGCCAACTCCAGCCCTGACAACCCTACTCTTTGCCCCCCGCCCCAGATGTCACAGGGTGAGACCCTGCTCTCCCCACTCCAACTGCCCCTACTTGACAACCCCCGCTGGTGCTCCAGTCATAGCTACAGGACAGTTCTGGCCCAGGGCAGGGAGCAGAGGGACAGACTGGGAACCAGCAGGAAGTTGCTAAAATCACTAAAATATAATAATCCCAGGAGCAAATGCTCCTGAGGCAGCAACACCCAGCGAGCACATGCCAGTTCCCAGTGAAAATCTAGTTCAGGAGCCTTTAGGAAGCAGACAGAAATCTTCGGGCTCTGGCCACTCCATTCCTGGGTGAACTTCCTCCCCCAGGTGACCTTGGGTCTGTCGGGGCACAGGGGAAGATTCCCCCACCCCTCAGAGTTCTTCTAAAGCTATATGGATGAACAAATTAACATCAGACTGGTAGAAGAAGAAGTCAACATTTAGTAACATATACTTGGAGAAGTCACATGGTTGTAAATTCTAAAGAATAATGCAGCAGACGGGATATTTATTCTGTGCTTAGAGGCCTGGGGTATCAAGAGAGTGGGGGAGGGGAGGCTCCCCATGACAGACAGAGGGGTGACTGTCTTCATCCTGAGAGTAGTAAAGTGTCAGAGAGACAGTGCCTTTGCACGGATAACCTACAATGAGAGCAGAGCCCCCTCCTCAAACTAGTCTTCCAAGTCAAACCAAGGCGAGCAGTGATTGCTTATTTTCAATCAGGAAAAAACCAGCCTTCCCTGCTCTTAACTCAGGACAGTCTGCACCCTTCAGTAACAGGGCCCCCAGGCCCACAGAGCCTCCGCTGACCTTTAGTTCTCCATCCCAAGGTGACACTCGCTAGAAGAGACCTACTCTGGGCATGTTGAGAAACGCCCATCTGACCCTTTGGGGGAGACAGTCCCCACAGTTTCTGCTTGTCTAAAATGGGCTATACCCCTTCTAAAGCCCCGTGAACTCAGGGTTGTTAATGGGACAAACAAGCCACAATAGAAAGGACCGTTGGCTACATGCAAGGTGGTGGCTATGGTGCTGAGATAATTAGCTTTCCTGTCCTGGCGAGCTGCAGATACACACAAGGAACTCTCTTTTCAGGCTTTCAGGCTGTTAACAGATACTGTGATTTCCCAGTTCACCCCTAGAGTTTCTTTGTGTTGTCCTAAAGAAAAAGAGAGGGGACGGCAGTGGGAGGGGTGCAGGTTGAGTCCACAGTTGCTATTTTAGTATCCAGAGGAGACCAGGCTTGTTGATTGCAGGGAGATTGCTATCTTTCTTAGGGCTCAGTGAAGGTCACCTTCAAATCTTTTGCTAACCTGGATGCTTTCCCTCCGTGCTCAGTCAAGGCAGAACCTAGGACATTGATGGGGGTGGGGGCAGAGGGTCAAGAGGGGACTTTGAGGGGTACTGTGCAGATGATATCCTAAGAACTAAGAGGTGAATCCAGTTCTTGGGGAGGGGAGAGAGGAAAGAGTGTTAGAGGGCTTTTGAGTGTCACTCCCAGAGGTAGAACAGATGTCTGGGGAAGTCTCACTGGGGAGTCATTTTGATCCTAACACCCTTATCTGCATTGGCTTTCCCAGGGAGACGATGGACTATTCGGGAAGAAAAGTTTATGGATGGAAGTCAGAGATCTTCCACTGGATGCAGCCCCAGAGGCAGCAATGAAGGAAAAGGGGAGGAGGGCCATCCAAGGGGGTTCCCAAAGATGTCACCAAATACCGATCCAGAGCCCTCAGAGAAGGGGCCTCCACACCTCCCAGCCTAGAATCCAGACCTGCATCCCAACACTTTGTGAAGGAAGAGACCTGGGTGATGTCATCCCCGAGGGGCGGCCTAGGGCTGCCTGTCCTGTCTGTCTCTCCTCCTACCAGGTCTCTCGGTTCAGCCCTCTCACAGTTCCCTGAACACCCCTCAGCCCTCATCAGGGCACATCAGAGCTCGGGGCTCTCCTGAGGCCTTTGTAAAAGGTGAAAGATTTATACAATCTGAAGAGAAACCAGAGTAGTCTCCTGAGGCCTTTGTGAGCCACCACCAGGGCCCTTCTCCATCCCCACAGCAAACTCTGCCAACAGGGAGTCTTGAAGAGAGGACTTTGACCTTCTTACTGAAGAAATGGGGTGCATGCTCAAGACCCTACTTCTACCTTAAAGTCAGAAATTCCATCTCTGAAGCTCCTGGTGGCCTGGGGATCAATGAGGTTGGGGTGGGAAACAAGTACAGTGAGCCTCAAAGTAACGCCCTGTGCTTCAATTCACCCCACTGTCTCTGGGCCTGACGCCCTGAGGGCTCAGGAAGCAGCTCAAGTTTTATTCTTGGTTGTGTGTGTGTGTGTGCGCGCGCACGCGCGCGCGCGCTCTCGTGCATGCAAGTATTCATGTGTGAGCTCCAATTTACACATTCACCTGGCCCCGAGGGTATGACTGGCCTTCAAGTTTGATGCCTTTGATGGCTGAGTCCTCTCCCTGCCTCTCCATCAAGCTCTACCCTTGGTGCAGTGATCTGTCTTTAACAACTCCCACTGCAAGTCAATAAAATGTCAATTTAGTTCTCCTTTTGTTAAATCTTAAATCAGTGTAATACCTCCCCTTTCCATGGCTTGTTAAATCAAGCCGTGCTTACCTACCCCCTCCTTCTCCCACCCTCTTGGCAGGGCCCCTGCCCTTGAGCCAAGGATCAGAGATGCGCAGGTGCAGAGCTTCTAGAAGACTTTGGAGATAGAGAGACCAGATGGGAACGGCTGGGCATCTCCAGTTTTCTGCTCTTGGAAACCCTGAGCAAACCAGCCTTTTTTGTACCATTAAATGCCCTGATTCAGTGAGTAGCACTACTCACTGGAATTGAATACCCATGGTATGCCAAGGTGCTAAGAATCAGCCTCTGGTTCAAATCCCAGCTCCACTTCTTTCTAGCTATGGTGAGCTACCTTCACAGTCAGTTTTCTCATCTGTCCAATGGGCATGAGAACAACATCTCATTGCCTGCCCAGGATGGAGAAAGGAACCAGCACATGGATCGCACTCAGAACAGCACCTAGCGCATTCTAGGCCTATTTGCTAAAACTCTAAAGGCCTATTTGCTGTGATTTGTATTTTCTGGCTCCTACTACTGATTACTCTTCAGCTCCTCAGTTTCCTGAATCAGAATGACCTCTTCTCCACAGGATACGGCCTGGGGGATAAGTCTTTACAAGCTCATCCTTTTCCAACAGGAAAAACACAAACTGCACCCTAGGATGTCCCTTTCTGGGATATGGATCTTGAGCATCAAAGCCTAGAGACTAAAGACAGTCTTGCTGTTGCCTCTTGATCTTGTGGTGGCTGCTTCATGCCTCTGGGCTCTGCCTTGAGCTTTCCTTCCAGCTTCCCTTCCAGATAGGAACTCCCTTCAAGTAATTAACTAGCTTCTTTGTTTGCCATCAAAGAATCTTTCTTTTTTAAAAATTTATTTATGCATACAAGAACTGGGGTACAGGCCAGAGTCACAGGAGGTGAGAGGAATCACCAGAGAGAGAGTGGGGAGCAGAACAGGCTGATCTACTGAAACACACTGCTGAGGGGGGCAGCGGGCGAGGCAGGAGAGGTCTGCTGCGCCATGTGGGTCCCCTCCCTGGCTGGGGATTGAACTCATGCTGCAGTGGTTGTGGCTGCTTCACAGTGTGGTAACCCCTTGAGCCACCAGGGAGGCCCCTGCAATCAAAGAATCTTGACCCATACAAGAGAACTGAGGGTTCAGAACCCTCTTCAGGACTAGAACTTCTATTCCACCACCTCTGGGGGTCACCACTTTCATCTGACTCCTGCCACCTGGACCTTTATTATTACTGAATTAACTAGTTCATTAATTATTTGTCTACAAGTGGAAGTTAAAGGAGGGGAGGGTCCAAAGCGGCTGGGGAAGCAGCAGGAACATCAGGCTTTCCCCTCTGGAGGCTCAGGGAGCCACCGCCTGGGGCTCAGTTTCCCCCTCAGCAGCTTCCCTCCTCTCAGTCAAGAGCTTCTTCACCTAAGGCCAGAGCAGCACCAGAGAATGAGGTAGAAGAGAATGAGGAAAAGGAGATTGTGGCGCTAAGCTTCCAACAGCTAATACTGAAAGTAAACGTCCCTCTTCTGAGCTGAGAACTCACTGGATTGTGGACCAGTCCAGTTCACCCCAAGAATCCCCACGGGAGCCAAGTTCACCTGCTAAACGTCATTCTGACAAGACTCAAAGGCTGGAAAGCCAAATTGACATTTGGTAAAACCAAAGCTATAAATTAACTTTCCATAAATTGATTTTTGATTAATTTTCCGAGCCCAGGGACGCACTCAGGGAATCACCCAAACAAACAAACAAACAAAATCAGGCGTCCCAAGAGTTTCTTCTAAAGGGAAGGCTGAGGAGGGCAAGGCTGAGGCGGTGACAGGGAAGTCACCTCACATGTAGTCACCCACATAGACCAGGAGCCTCATTTTACCCTTCATACAAGCAAGTGGAAGGAATCACCAGTTTTATGTGGGAAACTTACTCACTCATCCATTCATTCACTTTTATGCACCATCCAACTTAAAATCCAGAACAATATGAATGACACGTGCATATCTTCTTAACTAGCCTGGGCTCTCAGCCCTCCCACCTCTGTCAGAGGTAAACACTGTGCTGAAGCTGGTGCTTATAACCCCAGGACTTTATCTCTATTTGCATCACCTCCATGTCACCTGTATATGCCGGCTGTGTTCTCAGTGGCTTAGCAAAAAGGGTTCTCTAGCCTTCTACGACTTGCTTTAACCCACTCATTATGTTATTAAGATCTACCCTGGTTGTAACGAGTAGTTCATTCATCTCTACTGCTGCAAAACAGTCCATTTTTGTGAAGGCATCATATTTTATTTATCTATTCCTTCTACTGTAGGCTTTGGGGCTGTTTCCAAACAGTGCTTCAAAGGACTCTCTTAGGATGTCAACACCCACTGCTTCTCACAGATATTGTCAAGGCTGTGTTATGGTTCTGGACATGCACTTCTAGAAATGTCTCGAGGAGGAGGATATGATGAGGATGTGGGGATGCAGTGATGTGAGGGTGACGTGATGATAATGGTGATGAGGACATGATGACAGCTGCATTTGTCTGATGTTATCTGTCACAAAGCACCTTTATCAACCTGATCTTATTCTACATCTCTGCACGCAGACAAGCCTCTGCCAGGGTTGAGAAGTGAAGATCAACTTCTCAGCCAAATCCATGACTTCTGGGTCTTGTGTAGTTCATTATTCTCATCTGCCTTAGGACCTCGGGCCTTAAGTACCATTTCTGTCACTATAAAGACTAGTTAATTACAATACACCATTAAAAATAAGTGGGACATTTTATGTCAGTGGACATTTGCAGAAACCGAGGCATATAAAAGGTCATCAGAATCAGCCAGATCTGGTACTAGCCAAAGTTTTTTTTCTTCTTCTCCAGCTAAAGGTGATAAGTTCCAGGGCCTGTGGGAGGGCCTGGCTTCCTGGAAGAGAAGATTCCTCCTTATTGCCACGCAGCACATACCCTTTCTCCCAGATGAGAGTCAGTCGCCCTTGACCCTTTCCCAGCTGTCTGCCTCTCTCAGTTCCCACATCATCTCGCTCCTGGGAGGCCAGACTCGATGGAAAAATGCCAGCCCCTCTCTGCTCCCCATTCCCATCACTGAATAATGAATACCAGTTAAGTGATGGGCTGGTGCCAGAGACCTCCTAGCAAATATTCCCTCTGGAGCTTGGATCGATAACACTTAGCTGTTCCTTTTCAGTCTGCAAGGCAGGCAGCAAGAAACCCAGCCTGGTCCCTTCCCCTCAGGGAGGTGCTGCTCAAATGGCCCTCAAGTCCACCCTCACAACTAGTGCTGAACCCCAGACTCCATGGAGTAGGATGTAGGGGCATAGCAGTATGTCTACAAAGCACTGACCCCTCTCCATTCCAGTCCAGTCACCCCATCTCCTGTTAGGTTGTGGTTGTTAAGCTTCATGTCCTGGGCTTTTGCCCCAGGATCCCTGGCTTGGACAGTCCACAGGGGCTGAGGGGAGACTGTTCTGGATCCATTGGGAAACATCAGCCACCTTGTACCCCTGAGCTGCTTGGTTTGGGATGAGGAAGGAGCAGAGAGAAAGAAGAGACATTTATACATCAGTGGTCAACTCAGCAGCATTAATTGTTTCCTGTCTAGTCTAGTCAGGTCCATTAGATCCAAGAATCACATGCTTTTGTCTGTGGGAAGTTGTGCTGCATTGTTGAAGGAACGAGATGGTCCAGACAAAACTGACAAAGTGCTTCCTATGTGTCAGCTCTACTCTAAGCCATTGGCCTATAATCTTTAAATTCTCACAGAAACCCACTTCTGAGATGAGGAAACTGAGGCCCAGATAAGGTAAGTGGCTGGCCCAGGGTCCAAGGCTGGTGAGCATGGAACCCGGAGTAGAATGCAGGCAATGTGATCTATCCATGTAGCAAGCCACCAGCATGACACACACCACCTGGGTGAGATCAGGGTCCCCAGAGACAGGTGTCCCCACCCCTGCATCCAGCTGGTCACACCATCAACAGTGTTGGCAAGTCTATTTCTCTGAGTCTCCCTTGCCTTACGTGATAAACAGAGACATAGAATTCAAAGGGTTGCTGTGAAAGTAAAAATGAAGTAAAACACAGAGTAGGTATTTAATAAGTATTCGTCTCCTCTCTGAGGGGCTGGAGTCCTAAATTTGCACTACGGAGGGAAGCCTGCTGATCTGGGGCTGGAAAGCCCGGCCACACTGGGGACCTAGCCTTCCCTCCCTGTGCTTGGAGCATCATTTCTCTAGTGTGTTCTTCTTCATAAGGTCTTTCCAATACCCCAGCCCATTTCAAGAGTAGGAGCTTGATCCAGCTATGCCCCCACCCCAACCTCCTGGGCACAGTCCACAGCTGCCTGTGCAGATGTGTGGCATCACTCTATTGGCTTGCATTCTCCCCAGGGCAGGCTTGGCAGCAGAAGACACCCACACTTGATACACAGTACAGGAGTGTGGTCCCCAAGATGACTGAGGTGGCATTCCCCTGACCACTGAGCCTGGCTCGTTCAGCACAGTGGCCTGGTGCCTTGGCTACATCATGCTGCATTCCAAATCCTCCCCAAGTTAAGACTCCATATGACTGAGATGGTACACTAGCTTCTGAGTCAGGAGTTTAGAGGCAGGCGGGAGACATTTGAGCTCAGCTGCTGACCTTGAAGCCATGGGCTGGGCTCATCTGAAGGCCCGAGTGGGGCAGGAGGACCCCCTCCCAAGGGGATTCATTCATGTGGTTCACTTCATGCCACCAAGGCGCTTCCTGTTCATGGACTGCCTGAGCATCATGTTCTTTGCTTGGCTGCCATTACAAAGCACCACCGACCAGGGGCTTAAGCAAGAGAAATGAATTCATTGTCCTCTGGAGGCTGGAAGGTGTCAGCAGGACAAGCTTCTCTGGGGCCTCTCTTCTTCATTCAGATGCCGTCTCTCTCTGTGTCTTCAGAATCTTCCCTCTGCATGTTCATCTGGCCTACCCAGAAGGCCTCATTTTACTTTAATTTCCTCTTTTAAGGCTGCATTTCCAAACACAGTCACATTCTGAGGCACTGAGGTTAGGACTTCAGCATATGAATGGGCAGAGGGGAGTTGACAGGGGTGGGGGACACAATTCAACCTGTAACAACTGTCTCTGAGATGGCAGCTGACTTTCCTGTGAATGAGGGAGCTCAGAGACCAAGGTGGAAGCTAGTGTCCTGGCCTAGTCCCAGTGGCCAACATTACTTCTGAAGTCTTCTGTCCTGCCTGTCCCCATATGAAACTCTAGGACACAGGCCGGCCCTGGAAGGACACCACTTTGAGGCATGGATTCCAGGAAGAGAAGACGCAGGAGGCCAGCACGGAGGCTGGTCTGAGCAAATAAGCGCCTTGTCCCGCATGGAGCACATGGAAAAGAGAAGGGACACCCTGAGGACGGCCCCTCTGAAGGGCAGGACCCAGAAAGCCAGAGACACTCTGCCCAAGGGCCCCTCTCACCTGGGCATAAGTAAGTGGCTCCAGAGGAGCTGCAAGTGCTCTTCTCAAACTCCTGCCTCCCGGGGCAAACATCTCCATTGTGAAAAGAGGTTCAATGGCAGTCTCTGGTCCATCTCTCCTGCTATGCTGTGTGTTCTGAGCAGCTCAGCTAAGTCTCAGGCACAATGGACACTGCCAAGTAGACACGGATAAGTGAGATACATGCTGTTTGGGAGGAGCTTGTGAGGAAGCCCATGGCACAGGAGAAGGGACAGGACAATAACAACAAGCTAGACTGTGGCTGTTTGTTCCCAGAGCACATGAGACTCCATCATGGCAAGGAAAGTTCCTCTCTGTCCTGAGCAGTGACTTAAAAACAGATCGTGTTACCTGTTCTCCCTTGTCTGTTTAATCTGCAGGAAAACAAAACTGCTGCCAGCTCGCCTCCACTGCTGGCACCACAGGGTGTCTGGACCCCTGCCGATGTGTGTAGCTCATTTACTGAGTGCTCAGTGAGTGTGTGTCCATGGAGACAGGAACAAACTAGAGATTGAGTCCCAACACAACTTTGACCTTGAGGATGCTGCCAGGCTCTGAGAGCCACTGGCCTCTCCAAGAGGATGTGGGTTTGCACTATTGTGTAAACTACGTGGCTGGAGCCACAAGACACCCTTCCCACCTCACAGCGGAGCCGGTGCTTCATGGGGCTGCCAGGCTCCCCCTTTCCTCGTCATCTGTTCCTTTGACTTCCCACCAAAGAGCCAGCTTTATTCAACTCCATTTCCTCATTACCTTCATCCTAAGCTAAAATCACCTGGGCCAGGTTGGGGGAAGGGAGACACCTGGGGAGAAGTGCTCATCCTATGATACTTCCATCCCTAGTATTTCTGGACCTGATTTAAAGTTCATGCACACACCCCTACGCGAGGGGAGGAGGATTCCTCCAGCCCCAGCTGGCCACATAGCTCATTCACCTCATCGATCATCCGGACAGGTGGGCCCTAGAGAGCAGCCACAAGCAGGACAAGGGTAATTAGGATCCATTAAGGAGATGAGGCTGAGCTGCAAGGGTGGGGAAGTGGAGACCACGCATTCCCAGCCCCCTCTTCTCAATGGGGAAGCAGCCTTGCTGAACTTGCCTCCACCTCTCCCACACCCACTTCCTGGGGAGACGGGGGCAAGCAGTGGGGTAAATGTAGAACAGCTTAAGGAAAGAGTGACCTGAGATGAGCAGGACCCCAGGCTACATTCTGGTGTGAGAAGGGGAGCAGAGGAAGGGAAACAGAGCCCCAATGGATCTGGTGCTGGGGCTTGTTCCCAAGTCAAGACCATGACTTAAGAATCCAGACTCTGCTAGCATGCTGCTCTGGGGGGTCTCCCTATAGGCCAGACTGTGCAGTGGCAGAGAAGGGGCCCCAGTGCCTGGGAGCTCTCAGGGCACCCCTCCCCTGCCAGATAGCAAATGGGCTCTTTGAGAGGTTATAAATTAACCTCTCAGCAGTCTCATTAAGCACCCTCTTCTTGATTAATTTTTCAGAATGATTGGCCCCTCTGATTGAATGGGAATGTTCAATAGCCAGACTTCCACTTTTTTCTACTGGAATCCAATCAGAAAAATTGGGGGTAGGGGGAGCAGCGGTGGATGGTAATGGGGTGCAGTGTATACAATGATGTAAAAGGTGAGAAGCATCAACTGGAATGGAAGTAAGATCCAGACTCCCTTTCCCCCTAAGGCCAGGCCTGGCTCAGTTCGAGGGTGAGCCATGAAGGTGGTGCCAGGGTAGAGGGTCAAGTCTGGAGAGCACCTGTGGCCCACACTTGCTCACACTCACCCCCTGTGCCCAAGGTCATGACTGTAGGGTGGGTCCCCCAATCTTCAGACACTGCCAGTCACCAGAATCCCTCAGAACCTCAGAAGAGTCTGGTTGTCTTGCCCTGCCAGCCCCTCCCTTTGGAGCCATGAAGCTGGACATACGTGGACATGGACTTGCCACTGCAGGTTCATGGAGAAGACGAACACAGTGACTCTTCAGTGGAAGTGTAACCTTGCCCTCCACGACAGCCTCCCCCCTCATGGTGGGTGCAACATTTAGCTCCACCAGGAGACAGGTTCAGAGGAGACATGCCCAAGGTCACATAGCCAAGGAGCAGAGGCTGGACCAAACCAGAAACTTTCTTCAGCAGATTTTTCAGTTCTCAAGTATGAGACCTGCTCATATCACCTAAATCCCAGCCAGTCATCCATACATTCATAATCCGGTCCTTCCTTTCGAGTGTGAATTCTCTTCCACTCACTTGTTCATTTATCCTTTCAGAAAATGTTTCAGATCCGATAAGTAATTGATCTGTGATCTTGACACCTACATGTCTAATCCTCAGTGAGGATGTTCATCCAGTGATGGGTAGCTTCCCAGCTGAGACCTGATTTACCGTGGAGATGCAGAGGCAAGGAGCTGCTGAGCTGAAGTATGGGTGGTCAGTGCCAGAACAACACACTTATGGCTTGAACCCCCCAACAAGAGGCAGAGACAAAACTGGTCATTAAATTGGACCCTATGCCCATGGTATAAAAAGAAATCAGGAAGAAGTATTTGAAATATAATTTAGTGGGATCTTTTTGTTTTTGTTTTTTAAGATTTATTTATTTATGCATACAAGAACTGGGGTACAGGCCACAGGTGTGGGGGGTGAGAAGATTCACCAGAGACAGAGTGGGAAGCAGAACAGGCAGACTGACTGAAACACACTGCTGAGGGGAGCAGTGGGTGAAGCAAGAAAGGCACTGTGCCATATTGGTCACCTCCCTGGCTGGGGATCGAACTCATGCTGCAGTGGCTGCGGATGCTTCATAGTGTGGTTCTTAACCTGATGTGCCACCAGGGAGGCCCCTAATTTAGTGGGTTTTGATGTAGGAAAAATAATTTCTGAAATGTATTTGTTGTGTGTTTAGCATTTTGTTTCATTTTGATTTTTCTTCTAGAGCTAGGGACACACATTTCCACAATGTCTGACTAAGTCATTTCTGAAAGGAGCGAGCCAACATGGCATTCAGGACCATAGACAGCAGCTCAGGTTTCACCTCACACCTCTGCTCTGAATAATGCCACTTAGGAAACTAAGAGAGGGACTTCCTAGGTTCCTCTTCAAGAGCGCTTACAAGTCAGAACTTAGTCCAGCTTGGATCTTGGGTGCCTTTTTCTGTCTGAGCTCCCTTAGAGACCAAGCTCCCTTTGCCTTTCTTTGCCATTTTCAAAGTGGCAGTTGAACCCACATGAGAACAAGAGATTGGTCACTTACTAGTGTGCTGATAAAAATAAACAAATAATTGCACTGAGGTTCAATAGTAAACATAAGCAGAACTACCAATTCAGACAGGCAGGAACTTCTGAATCCACCACAGAGCTCCCCAGGGCAGGATGGCTGTGAATGGCCACTTATTTGCATAATAACTTTCTTCTTGTTCCCTTTGTCCTTTTGTTGCTTCCACTAATTGTATTTAAGCACTCTATTATTTCCCTCATTCCTCTGAAAGAAATGAGGCCCACTGATCTGTAAAATGGTAACTTTCACCAGCATTATGCTATTAGACATTTATAAATTTGGGAATATGAAAGAAGACAAAGCTCTTGATCAAGAAGACACCATTCCTTCTACCCTTGAGAAGATGGAGAATGAGTGCTTTTCTCCCAGGCTGGCTCACAGGTGCACCACCTGTGCAGGTATCCAGTCTTTGATGTGCCCTGTATTCAAAAGGGCTTGATGCTTGCTTTAAAGCTCACTGTCACAGTCTAGAATTTCTCAAGAGTTTTTCAACAAAGGGCTCCACACTCTCATTGAGCACTGGGCCCTGCAAACTATATACACTCTCTTCCGAGTCAGGCTCACCCAGCTTATGGCCTGACTCCCACGGCAAAGTGGGCACTGATGTGATAAAGCCTCTCAAGAGCCAATTTGTCATCTCTGCCCCCTCTAGTATTCACATAGGTCCCTGATGACTCATAGAAAAGGGGACAAATCCTCTTAACCAGGACATAATTTGATGCCAAACTTCTGGACTCAGCTGACAACCTAGTCTGGCTCATTCATAAAATGTCGCAACAAAGAAAAGCAAAGATTTTTTTTTAATCTGGATGGGATTCAATAGTTAATGAGTTCCATCCTTTGTGGAGAAGCCCTGGACGAGATGAGAGTGACTTTCTTGGTCCTACATGTTAAGGATAACGCAAGGGGCAACAGAGCACCGCCAGGGAGGAAGCCCGCCAAAATTCAGCTGACACCAAAGGCATTTAGCAACCTGAACCTCAGAAAGATGAAACTATTACGGGCTGGGTTTGCTATTCCACCAAGACCTTTAGTCAATTAGCATATCATTAAGCTTATGGTTTCATGCAAGCCCTGCCCCAGTGAATTGCTTTGACAGTTCCCATGGGACCTAATAATGGCATACGGGGAAAAGACTGGATTGTAGGAACCAGGGAGGAGATGGTGGGAGAGGGAAGATGTGCATAATTAAAGAGATTCCACCCAACTCAGAAAGAAGGAACCATGAATGTCTGGCTGGTCTAGAGCCTTGCTTTTCCAGACTGCCATCTGCGTTGCTCAGTCTTGCACTTTCACTACCTAATAAACTCACTTGCCTTGCCTTCGTGCTGTATGAAATTCTTTTCTGTATAATACCAAGGACCCTCCTGTCTTGCTGCCTCCCAACATACAGATACCAACTGTCTCATTAGAGAAGCATTAGCAAAACACTCTATATCTTCTCATTTTTGCCTCTTCTCCACTCCTGCATAGCTCCAGATAAACCCTATTAAGCTATTCATACAGCAAGTGCTACCAGGTTACTCCCAGGATCACAGGCACTGGGGACCCATGTGAACAGAGACTCCATCTGTACCTTCCATGGATTTCATGGCCTTATCACAAATGAGAACAAATACCACACGTCCACATGCACACAGATGTGCCTTGGAACCTATTGTTATTGCACTTGGAATGCCTGTTCCTCCTGTCTACTGACCCATGCTTTGTTAACTGGATCAACAGAAGAACTGAGCTTAAAATGAGTTTCTTCCAGGAGTCCTTCCCTTTCTAGCTCCCTGCCGCTCAGGGCTCTGTATGACTCCACTCGGCTGTTTCCATGCTGGGGCCACCTGGAGACGCAGTGTTTCTGTGACTCTCTGTTTTTCAGTTCCTATGCAGATTTAGGTTTCCTGGCTTCATAGGCAATTTAATCAGAGACTTGGGTCTGTTTTTCTCTGTACCCTCATCACTGTGCTTGATGCTGCAGGTTACACTTAGATGCCCACACAAACCTGTCACACCTTCTTACTGGCCACTGGATCCCAATTTCATTTCTGTGTTCATGCTTTTCTCTGGGATGCCTTTTCCTAAGAATATGACTTTTTCTCTAGCCTCTTCGCCAAAAAGAAAGGCGTGAATATTGACTGGTCGGTGGTGATGCCATTCTTTTCCATCTTGGAATAAGAAGTGTTATATGAAATAGTCTTGGCCAGTGAAATATGAGGAATTGTGGGATGGCTGATGAAAAGAGATTTCTTTAATCAAATAATTTCACATCTGCATAGGATGACTGGAACGATGGCAGTCATCTCGAGGTCATGGGGGCAAGACCGATAAGTTGAGGATAACAGCAAACAATGATGGAAATAATCTGAGTCACTGATGACATAATTGAAGAGATACTAACAAACCTGGAACTACCCTACTTACTTCCAAGATTCTTGCTCTGTGACTTTAAAATTTCCTTTATCACTTAATACATATTTATTTAGATTTTGTGTTCTTTGTAACTGAAAGTATCCTAGATTATAAATAAGGATTTCCCCTATAAAGGTGTGCCTGTGGGTTTTTTTTTTTCTGACTTAATTTTAAGGCAAATGGTAGGCAGATGCCCTTGGAATTGAGCTAGTTGGATCACTTGTAAGGAATGTGGCGTAACAGAAAAAGAATATAGACACCTGATGTTTCTGAAGTCCAGTTCTCATTCTGTCCCTGGCTAAGACTTTGACATTTTGGAATCCAAGAAACTAAGGCTTAATTAAAGAGGAAATTCTTGACCTTGGTTGCATCCCAAACTAAAGAAACTCAATCTAGACCACCTAATTGGAAACAATCCCAAGTAAAATTGGGACATAAGAAGCTTGTCTTTGGCACACCAAGATTCTTTTGTGTAAATCTATTCTACTCTTTAATGACAAGTTCATCCTAGGTAATTTTTCTCTGACCCATTTGTATACCCTATTTTATGCTTAAGAAATGGGCCGATCCATAAATAGGGGTATTTGAATTTTAATTATTATAGAACAATTCATATAACCAAAAGAATAAATCTCTAGTGGTGGGTTGTCAGAACTTACCTGCTCTAGATGGTGAACTTTTAGATGGAGTGATGTTTCTAAAACTGAACTGTATCAGTAGTCACCAATTTCTCCTCCCTGAAGGCAACCCTCACTCCTTCCTTACACTCTTTATACACCTCACACATTCCTTACAGTCCTTACAATTCTCACACTTCTTTATACTCCTTACATTCCCTTACACTTCCTTAAACTAAATTTATTTTAGCTGTCATGTCTCTTTGCCTATCTTCTGCCCTAAAGCAGATTTGGCACTGCTGGATAGCCCACTGGATAGTGAATATTTTAGTTTGCCCCAATTAGAAAGGTCTGAACTAGTAAAGGGGAAATAGAGGGAGCAAGATAACTGGAAGCCATGGACCTTTCGATAATCTACACCCCCCATAAACAGGAAGAAACAAAAACAGCAAAATCACTTGGGCTAATGCAAAAAATGCTTTTGGCAGCTCCCAGCAGGACAGAGAAGTGACAAATGAATCAACCTTCCCCCCTGGCTTAGGGCATAGGAAGTCTTTGGCTGCAGGTCCTGTTTCTTCTACACAGCCACATCTCACTCATGGCCCTAATGAGAAAGTTGAACCTCAAAAAGATCATGGAAGAGGTATAAATGTTGCCAAGGAGAAAAAAGAATGATGAGGGAGAGACAGTTTCCTCTGGCCACTTGTGAATTCTTAGAGAGGGAGGGAGGGAAGGAGAGAAGGAGAGGAGAAAGAGAGAGGGAGATTAAGAGGGAGGGAGAGAGAAAGAGAGGAAGGGAGGGAGGGAGGAAAATAGGAGAAAAAAGCATATATCAAAGTGTTAATAGTGGCTCTCTAGGGGATGGAATTGCAAGTATTTAATTTTTATAAGTATTTAAATTTCCCCATTTTCTACAATTATCATGCATTCTTTTATAATAGGGAAGTTACTTTTATCTTTAAGTGCGCTCTCCCATTTGCTTAAGAATACACTTCCTAACTTACTACACTCCAAATTAACATGCAAGTTGAGGGGGTCCTGGGCATGCCCCCCACCCTTAGCCATTGGAGAAGAGAAGGCAAGAGCTGTGAGAAGCTCCTGTCCTGGCTGCTGCCACCTTCCCTACAAAATGCTCTGGGCATCCTGGAGCCTGCGAGCTGCCCATCCTGCCACCAACCAACCAATGTGTGGGGTACCAGAGACAAACAGGAGGTGACCCTGGGCCCTGGAAGGTGGCCAAACACTGCAGCTAAGAGAAGGGGGGAGGGGGGGTTTGTGAGCACAGTTCACACCTCTCACTGGCAGACCCATGAGATTAGTAATCCTGTCAGGTCCTCCGGCTTTTCCCCAGGGCACTTACTTCTCTCACCTCATTGTTTCACTCTCTCCCCCTTAAGTGGTTTATTTTAGTCCCTAAGATGCTGCCCTTAATAAGCCCTTCCTGCTCATGCCCCAGGAACACAGGTCACCCAGATCATTTTGTTTTTTGAAAAGGGAAAACAAGCAGCACAGAGTAAGGACCCAGGGAGAGAAAGCCACTAAGGTCCTGTTGTAACCCTCAAACTGGATGATCTGTTTTCTGGGAGAAAATCCTCTGATCTTATTTCTCTATATACCTTTCTCTTATTCCCTAAGGGACCAGAACCCAACAGCTATTAAAAGGGGTTTTTAAACAGAAGGAGGGCATGTGCATTCATGAGCAGGTGGGCTCTCTTCTCCAATCTAGCACAGAGGACTCCATGTGCACACAGTCTTCCTTGGGAGCCAGGATCAGGGTGGTGAGAAACAAGGCCCAGGGATATGTGACAAGTGTTAGGGAAATAGACACAAGCAGTCAGTAGTTTGAAGAAGAAGCCATCTGTTTCTCTCTTATGTAAAGTCTGGGGTGGGTTTGAATGCACAGGCGAAGACTGAAGGCACAGATCTGCTCCTGAGGTCACTCAGGACCATGGACAGCCACTTTTCTGCCACCTTCAATGCCTGACTTTCAAGGGTTTTTCCCCTGGGCATTGCCATTCCAGGGCAGTCTGACCCAGCAGACAGCCACCTCCATCACAGTTTATTACTGGGCATCAGACCCCAAATTTTAGACTCACAAGTAATTATTGTGCACTGCATGCCAGGTACCAGGTTAAGCACTAGAGACTCAAACTAGATGCAGTCCCTGCCCTTGAGGTGTTCCCAACAGAAGAGGACCTCACTGCAGAGAGTAACTGAGACCTATACCACAGGGTTTGGGGATGAGAAAACACAGCCAACCTAACACCTGGTACACTGGCAGTGGCAACAGATTAGAAAGTGGATTTGCATCCATCAATAGCCTCAGCTGAAATGAAGCTCTCCTCTGTATTCTGAAGTCCAACATGCTGGATTAATCTCCATTTAAAAGTTCAAGAAGCTGCAAAAGAACTTTATTTCTCCCTTTAATATTCTCTCTTGTTCTTTGGTTTCTACTCAGAATGATTCACCTTTTAATAAAATCTGTGCCCACAGTCTGCTAGTACAATATCTTAGCCACTCACTGCCCCTAAATTCTCCATGCCCATAGTGAAAAAAATGGCAGGTGAGACTGAGAAGGCACAGGGATCAGTGCTCCAGGCACAAGAGGAAATGTCCAGCCCCCACAGGACGCTGAAAGGGAATCCTTCAGGCTCAGTGATTTCTCAAACAGCTAGACACATGGGCCTCCCTGACAGTGGCTCACAGCCCACAACAGAACTGGCTTGGTCTGAACCATTTTCCACCAAGCAGGCAAGCAGACAGCACTATGTGATTTTCTGTCCAGAAATAGAAATGTTAAGGTATAGGGAAAACAAGAAAGAGTGCAAAGCAGATGGAGGGTGTGTGGAGTTTAATAAAGTCAGGTGGAGTTGGGGTCCTTATAGGATGTAGGGGACAGCAGGCCTAGACTGAAGGAGTAGCACAAAGAGGGTCACCCAAAGGGGTAGTTATGAGCTGCTGAGTCCAAGAGCTCTCAGTATTTTTAGGCAAAGAACAAGGATCCTGGGGATTTGATTCCAAGGATCCAGCACTTCCAAAGGCCTGTGCTGTCTGCAAAATGTGAAGGCCACCTCGAGGTGACCCTGTGCCCCAGGAGAAGAGGGGCACTGTGCAGTCTAGACTGACACACTCTCTTCTGCAGGGGAAGTCCTGCTGTCACTCACTCACCAGCTTGCAGGCCTCTGACAACCAGGAATCTGATGGAACGGGGACCGAGCTATGCTGCGGGGACCAGTCGGGCTAGTCGGCAAACAGGACCCCTTCTTTTCTGTTGTCACCCCCATGTCCCTGGGTAGCCACCCAAGGAAAGGAGGAAGATGCCGCTGCTCCATCCTTCATCTGCCCAGGCTCAGGCTCACAAGGCATCATCTCCTCTGGCAGAGGCATGTGGGCCCCAGGGGATGGTGGCCTTTGGGGAGCAGTGCCCTTCCTGTCTGTTGGATGCTGCGTGCTCTGTGATGGCCCAGCCCTGGCAGGAGGCACCATCCAAGCTCTCAGGCCACACAGACCCTCAGAGGACATTCCACAGCTGTTCCTGCCTCTGGGAAGGACAGGCAGCTCCTGAGTCACTGAAGGCAGATGGGAGACTGTCCTATTTTTTTTTCCCAAAATATCCACAAGAAATGCCACCATCTGCTTAGGTCATCAAATGTGTATGGTGATGTGTCAAGGCCAAACAGGAAACTGAGAAAGCAACATTTACCGCTGGGGCCAGCAACCTGGGAAAATGGTCCCTTGGAGCAGTACAGCTTTCCAGTTTGGAAGGGAGCTTCTGGGGAGCTGTATTAAGGAGCAAACTGTTTACCTCTGTGCCCCCACCATCAAGAGTCTGAATGAGCAGCTCTCGAGTATGACCTGGGCTTTTGCAGTTTTGAAAAAGTCCACAGATGATTCTGGCGCTCAGATAAGAATTAAGAGTCCCTGACCTGCATCATCGCATTACCTCCTTGAAGAAAGAAATTTGCATGAAATACGGAGAGGATGCAGCTTTAATTCTCACCTTGTGGATGAGAAAACAGAAGCGCAAATGCCTAATCGCCTTGTCCAGGGTAATCCATATAGCTAAGGTGAGACAAGAGCACAGTCCAGGCCTTCGGTCTCTGGTCTGTGCACCTGCATCATGCCCACCCATCAGAAGAGGGGTCATGGGGGTACAGGAAGCACCCATTGATCAAAACTGTACCCAGGAAGCGGGAGCCTGAATCACACGTCTCCATTGATTTATAGCATGTTCCATCATGTCAAGCTTGGCCATCACTGTGGACGAAGGCCACCAGAGAAATAGAGGCTAGCTCCCAGACCACGAGTCTATCCACACAAGACTGGGCCCTCCTTAGTGGCATGAACAGGCTGAAGCTGGTTTAGGCAAACTTCCCTGACAATACGACCACCTGAAACATGTACTTAAATACAAATTCCTTTGCAAAAATCAGAGTCAGACTCTCCAGGAGAAGGGATTACAGATGACAGCTTTGATGAGGGCCCTGGGAGGCTTATGTTACAGAGATCTGGAGGAAACCAATTGCAGGCTGTGGTTTTCCACAGAGAGGGGTGACCAGGCTTCATAAGACTCCAACTCAGTACTTCCCCTCTAAAGTTGACCTTTCCAGATGCCTCTCCAGATGCCAAGAAGGTCTACCAAGAGCAGTTTCTCAACCTCAGTATGTGTGACATCCAGAGCCTCATCCTTAAGGGTGGGAGCTCTGTCCTGCACATGGTAGGGTGTTTAGCACATAGTAGGATGCTTAGAAGGCGTCAATCCACAAGATACCAGGTGCACTCCTGCACCCAGTGATGACAGCCAAAAATACCTCCAGATGTTGCCAAATGCCCCAGGAGACAGTCTCCCCCAGTGGAGAGTTGGAGGCCTAGGGTGTGGGCATCCCATTGGACTCAGCTGAGCTCTGCTACAGCCCCTCCATAGGGCAGTAGAGCCATACTCACCACTTCTCGGAGTCTTGATTCTTCCATCTGTGAAGTAGAGATGATGGCTGTCTCCCAGCGATGTTGTGGAGATGGACTACAATCCAGAATACAAGGGGCCTGCCGGAGAGTTGGTGGTATAGTGGTTAGCACAGCTGCTTTCCAGAATAGACGGGTTCTAGTGTACTTAGCAAGAAGCATCAAAGGTGGAGGGAATTAGCCCTGGGCTCCCTAAAGTTTTGGCACTAATCTAACAGCAAACCCTACAAAGGATTTACGTGCTGATTGTGTTCCCAATGCCCCATAAATTCGTATGTTGAAGACCTAGCCCCAGTAACCTACAAATGTGACTGATTTTAGAGACAGACCCTTTAAAAAAGGTAAGTTAAAATGAGGCTACTAAGTGGAACCTTCTCCAATCCAATGGGTGTCCTTATAAGAAGAGCAGAGAGGGACACGGAGTGGGAGGGGTGTTGGCAGGGGGGTGTTTGTGTACAGAGGAAAGGCCACAGAGCTCACAGTAAGAAGATGGAGCCCTGCAAGTCAAGGCCAAAGGCCTCAGGAGAGCTCAAATCTGCTGGGTCATCCAGCCTGTGGCCCCTTGAGATAATACATTTCTGTTGTTTAAGCCCCGGCTGTGGTGTTTGTTACAGCAGCCCATGCAAACTAGCAGAGGCCTTGACCGTGCCACCAAAGCAGATGCTCACCTGAGTGACAGCCCCATATCCTGCCCGTGGCATTGACCATGTCCAGCGCTTTTCAGGTCATCTCCACTGGCCATCAATCAGTTCCCTCTACTCCCTGGGAAGGGGTGAGACCACACACCCCTCACCAGCATGGCCCTGGTATGCAGGTAACCTTCCCTGGCAGGTGCCTCCACCAGCCTCCTCTCCAAAGGAGAGCTTAGCTAGCACAACACCTGGGGCTAAACCTTCAGCGCAAACTCTGCCGACAGTAGGTTCCCAGCTCAGGACTAACAGGGTGGTCCCCAGGAAAGGGGGAAGTTCCAGAATCCCGGTTCCACCCTAAGTGGGTGGAGCTGAGCAGAGAAAGAAGATTCTGCAGAGAGGAGGACAGAAGGAAGGGAGGAAGAAGGAAGCAGGATGGAAAGCAGCAAGGAGACCTGGAGGAGGCACGTGGAGCAGAGGGACATGTAAAAAAACTGTGCTTGCTTTTTGGTCTTGGACTGGTTGGAACAAATGTGGGTGAGAAACCCGTGGGGAGGTGAACAATGGCAGCTTTCACTTTGATTTTGATTTTGCTCTTTTCCTTCCGGATTTGTCTGACTCTTTCTGACCCTTTTCTATGGGTCTCTACTGAAAGGTCCTTTAGACTGTGGCAGGTTTTTGGGCCTTGCTTTGGGCCAATCCTATTTGGCTGAACTTTTACCCTCAAGGATATGGGTAACTTTGGATGCTTAACTTAGTAACTATGTTCTTTGTCCTTTCTATATTGTACCCTAATTGTATTAAAGTTCCTTTCCATTAAAGGTCTTATATGTTTGTCTTAATGTGGCAGATGGCAGAACCCCTTCAGAGAGGGCAGGTTTGGGGGTTCTGGGGTGCTCCTCTCCCTGCCCTATAACAAGGACACTGACATCCCACAGGCCCGCACACCGGTGATGAAAAGCTATCAGATCAAGGTGTGCTTTAGCGGTGTTTTTGATCAGCATTCTGGTAGAATCTGGTTAGAAATGTGATTTGCTGGAGAGGGCACCTGGGACCAGGCTTTTCTTAAAGGCAAAGAATCACAAACCACACAGGTGACCCATAATTGACACAAGACATATCAGGTACAGAGCTTTCACCTGCCTCACCAAGCTGTGGCCCAGACACAAGAATCGAGTGGCTCCTGCTGACACCCCACGACTACCAAGACACTAGTACCTCAGTGCTCTCCAGGTGAGGAAACTGAGGCACAGGGCAGATACACTTGTTCAGGGCCCGAAGCTAGTGAAAAGCCAGACCAGGAGTCAAGGCCAAAGAGAAGAGACAGGAAAAAAATAGAGGTCTAGAAGAAAGGAACCGAGTCCATTCGCACTGCATCACATCCCCGCCCCAGGACCCAGTACACAGACGAGCCCCGTGTGGCCCAGCCCTCCAGTGAGACACTCACGGAACAAGCATGAGTTTTGAAGTCAGCTGAACGGAGGGTCCTCCCCAGACTAGCCGCATGCCCCATGAAGTCATTCCTCTAACCCTAACTGTAAGATGTGAACACACGCCACACATATTAAGGGGTAAAAGGCAGAGCACCTGTCCCCAAATGCCTAGCACAGCACCAGGCACAGGTGCCTCAATAAACATATGTTCTTGGGCCTCCCTGGTCACGCAGCAGGTTGAGCGCTGCACTGTGAAGCATCCACGGCACAACAGCTCGAGTTCGAACCCCGGCCAGGGAGGGGACCCACATGGCACAGCAGACCTCTCCTGCCTTGCCCACTGCTCCCTTCAGCAGTGTGTTTTGTTAGATCTGCCTGTTCTGTTCCCTACTCTGTCTCCGGTGAATCCTCTGGCCTCCCACGACTCTGGCCTGCACCCCAGCTCTTGTATGCATAAATAAATAAATCTTTTTAAAAAAAAGTGCGGTCTCCCGCCTCCTCTATTCCTGTGAAAATCCTTGTCACCAGCCCCTTAACAGGGAGAAGTCCCCTCTCACACAGGAACGCACCCCGCACAGCTGCTCAGTGGTGCACGATCAGACTCGGGCTGGCCGGCACACTTAGCAAGGGGTTATTCTCTGCGCTGGATTCGCCCCACTGAACACCTCCAACCCACATATTGTGAGTAGCACAGGCCAGAACCTACGTCTTCGGGTAGATCCGTGAACAAGCTGACGACGGTGACGATGGCGGTCACCCTCGGAAAGCAGACACTCTGAAAGGACGACCAGTGTGTTGTTTAACTACAGCTTGCTGTCCCTACAGTTAGAGGTATACAACGCTACCCCAGCGGCTGTTCTCATGGGAAGGACCTGCTGAAGAAACTTGACGTCTACTCTTGGTTTGGGGATCGTATTTGCCCTAAAGAATTTATCCAAGGTAAGGAGCCCTGCAAGCTGTCTCCTCATCCCCAGCCCTCAGACTCAGTGTCCAGTGAAACCAGAGCTCCTGGGTCTCTGCTCTGAAATGGGTCTTCGGCCACACTCTCATCCCCGGTCCCCAGACTCTGTGACAATCAGGGGCTAGGGGGGGCTGGACCCCACTACTGCCATGAAGCAGACACCTCGGTTCTAGAACCCATCTCCTTTGGAATACAAAAAGCCTCTCCCCTGGCTTGGGTGTCATGGATATGGAGAGGAGTCGTTCCTTGCCTGGGGAAGAGACAGAAATTGGATCTGGAGCATCACATGGATCATCGTAGCAGCATCGCCTATATTAAAAAAAGAAAGAACACCCCACCAAAGACACAGCGGCCAAATTAATTGTTTTCCTGATTAACAAAATACAATTAAGCCCCAAATGCTGCCGCTTGAGGGAAGGTTATTCGTGGCTTTTTTCTGGGGTTCAGCCACAGAGCACTGACAGCTTCATTCTGATCTCTACAAGAGGGGCTGGGAGAGAAACAGGGCCACAGAGTCATTACGGCCAGGCTGCCTGAGTCCTCTCAGGGAAGCCGACCCAGCTCGGCCAGTGGGTCACAAAGGCGGAGGGGTATGCTGTCACCACGGAGGGTGGTGGAGAGAATGGGGGGTAGCCTAGAGTCTTGTGCCTGGAGTGGGGCTGGGGAGAGGCAGACTGGGTCGAGGTGGCTCTTGGAAGACTGGACCCTAAAAGGCACCTGGATCTTGTGGAAACTAGTCTCTCAATGACTATTTGTTCAGTTATCCAGGCAGGAGGGAGGGGAAGGGGGGATTGATGTGCCTTTATGAAACTAGTTTCATAACTCCTGGCTTGGGGAATGAATCACAAATCCCAGTTTGAAGGGAGCAGTCATCATCATAATAATGTTCATTTTCTGAGCACCTGCTGTGTTGGGGGCCCGCAACTTAGGGCATCAACTACCTCATCATAATCCTGCCCGTTTTAAAAGCAAGCAACCCTAAGCTCACAAAAGGTGAGCAACTTGCCCAAGCTCACAGCCAAGGAAACTGATCAGCCCCCGAGTCTCTCAGTCTCAAGCTCTCTGGTCAACCAGAGTCTTAGCGGCCATTTTCTCTAGAGGCACCAGCCTGGAGGGCGGCGGGAGGCAAACAGTCGCAGGGCAGGGCTGAAGAAGCACCGTGACCTGCCGTTCCACCGGCCCTGCTCTGCTGGCCCAGGGTTTCTGGGAGCTAAGTTACATGGGCTGCATCTCCCTAGGGAACAAATCCTGCAACATTTCCTTCCTCTCCACCCTCCCATTCACTCTTGTGCTGAAGGTGCCTTTATACCTGTCCAAATGGAGCTGACGGGCAGGATGAAGGGGAGGGACAGCCCAGGGCAGAGGAAACAGGCAGAGCTTGGGTTTTTTAATCAAACATCAGGGCTTCCCTGGTGGCGCAGTGGGTTAAGCAACGCACTATGAAGCAAACGCAGCCACTGCAGCACGGGTTCGATCCCTGCCGCCAGGCAGGGAGGGGACCCACATGGCACAGCAGACCTCTCCTGCCTCGCCCACTGCTCCCCTCAGCAGTGTACTTCCGTTGATCTGCCTGTTCTGCTCCCTGCTCTCTGTGGTGAATCCTCTCACCCCCACACCTCTGGCCTATACCCCAGTGCTTGTGTGCATAAATAAATAAATCTTAAAATAAATAAATAAATAAATCAAAGACCAAGGGCAGTTTCTTACTGCTTCATGCAGCCACTTACTGCTTCATGACATGTCTCAACCTCTCTACCATAGTTCCTTGTGGGTAAAGTAGGGAACATAATAGCTGGACATTTCAAGGCCATCGTGAAGATTTAGGGCTAAGTCATTCAATGGACTTGGCACACACAGGCTCTCAATAAGTTATAGTTAGGCTGGAGAAGAGAGGAAGCTGTAACCAAAGGTATGCTCAGGATAATTTTCCTTTACCTAGAAGTAGGGGGTTGGGTACAGCTCAAGTCTGTACAAACAGCTAGAACCAGATTCCTTTTGCTGTCCTCCTACTGCCCCCGTCCTAAGAAAGGCCACAGGCCTCACTAGAATCCCCATCCCACCAACCCTGTACCTGGCTGGTATTTGGGGCAGTGTGGCCCATCTATTCTGTGGCAAGGTGTGCAGTAGGTGTGAAGAACACTGGGAGTTGGTTAGTTGGGGTCCAAGGAAACTCTGCACTGGGTGGATGTCTTGGCTTTGCTCCCATCATCAGATGTCATTTTCTTCCTAGGTGCCTCAGTTTCCCCTCATGATGAATGAAGGTCATTATTGACATCCATCTATACCCACTCATTGTTACACTAAAAACACAAGGCAAAAGCTCTGGAAACATTCCAAGAACCATTAGGAGGCCGGTGAGCCATGAGGAAGTCTTGAAGGAAGAGGAGAATGTCTCTTCCCTGGGGATTAGCTAGGGCAGTCACAGCTTCCAGCCTTGTGCACATCACCAGCAGCCTATTGCCTTGCCCCAATCTCCCCTAAACCATGACCAGGAATCAGGTGAGCATGGATGTGAGGACACCTCTTCGCCTGCTCTCTGAGACACAAGCAGCAGGCAGGAGCCACTGGACCGTCAGCCCCATGCAGGAGGGGGAGCAGGAAGGAAGGAAGGAGCACCACAACAGGATGGAGAAGCATCCTCTTCTGTGTGGGGATCAGGAATGCCAAGGCCTCCCATCTGCAGCCAGGTCCTGCCTTAATTACTGCCAGCCGGTGCCATCTCTAGGAACCAGTAACTCAGATGTCCAGATCAAGAAAGGAGATTCAACCAAGGGAACTGACTCACCCTAAGCCAGAAGTCAGCCTTGCTGGGGTGACTTACATGGGACAAGGTGAAGGTTTGCCCAGGCAAGGGAGCCCAGAATGGGGCAGCCTGGCCTGACTTCCTTTCGTGTCCCAAGGGCTGAGGCAACAGGCTCTAGTGCCGGTGCCTACTCCCTCATGAGCCACCTGGGGATACTCAGCAGGGATGCTGGGTCACTCTTAAGGGTTTTGATCCCTCACTGAGTTCACTCACTTTTCACCATCACGGACAGCTGTGGCCCACCCCCTCACTCGTTCTTTTCTCCAGACAGGTCTGAGGAACAGCCCTGGCCTGACTGGTGAAATCACAACTTGTTCTCCGTGACCTTTAACCTGCTCGCTGGGAGCACAAACCCCCTAAGAAGAGAGTCAGAGCGTAGTCACCAGCGGGGCAGGTTGGCGGGAGGAGAGCAAGTTGGCACCTACAAATATGAGTTCTCATGTCCACAGGGTTCCCTCATGGAGTCAGCACTCAAGTGAGGGGAGACAGAATCCGAGCAAAGAAATTGTTGTAAAAGACATTAAGCATCAGAGTGCGTTGCTTAACCCATTGAGCCACCACGGAGGCCCAACCACAGCCACTGCAGCACAAGTTCGATCCCTGCCGCTGGCCAGGGAGGGGACCCACATGGTGCAGCAGACCTCTCCTGTCCTGCCTTCTGCTCCCCTCAGCAGTGTGTTTCACTTGATCTGCCTGTTCTGTTCCCCACTCTGTCGCTGGTAGGTCCTATCACCTCCAACACCTCTGGTCTGTACCCCAGTGCTTGTATGCATAAATAAATCTTTAAAAAAAAGACATTAAGCAGAGAAAACTGCTATGAAGAAAAACAAGGTAAAACTCTAAGTAGAGGAGGGAATTCACAGTAAAGAGGTGGGGAAAGATCTCACGGAGAAGGTGATGTCTGTACAAAGATCTGAGGGAGAGGAGACAAGGCGCCATAGAGCTCTCTAGAGGAAGAGCATTCCAAGCAAGGGGATGAATGGGGAGGAACGAGCAAGGAAGAGAAATAGTGGTTTCCAATCCGCTTTGTTACTGATTCATCACAGCAGAACATGCCGCCAAGTCCTGCCATCCCCGCCTGCTGGGGCTCTGATTCCTCTGGTGGGAGGATGCACTGGACATGACTGTCTGTGGGTGCTCCCCGCCCATCCGGGGCTTGCTAACCCAAAGACCTGTTACACAGAGACCCTGGGAGCTAGATGTGGACAGGAAAAGCCTCCCTGGACGGAAAATATGGTCAATGGCATAAACTAAGAACTCCACAATTCAGCACCAGCTATGTCCACAGTGAAAAGGCATCTTAAGCCTCTTGACACATCTTAGTTCTTCAGATAGTTTATGCATTAAATAACAGCTAAATCTTAACGAAAGCTAGTTACATAAATTTTGGGAAAACGGCAACAGAAGTGCTTCTTACAACGCAGACATTAGCTCCTTTATTGTTTCGTTGCTTGTAGCAAGAAAGCCAGACACTGAGAGCTGATCCTCAGAGCGAGACATAATTTGGGGATTTTTCACCTTACCATCGGGGGACTGACTGCATGGATCATCACCACTAGCAAAGAGCAATGCATTTCCAATATCCTTTGGTTTTCCAATCCTCTGTTAGTGATTCAGCATTCATCATGCAATAGTAGACATTGATCACCTTTATCCACAGTTCTGGAAAATACATGCGCTACAAAAATGATTGGGGTGACAGGACTCTAGACTCATTAAAATACTACCTGGAAAATTAGACAGGGCTTTGTACAAATCCCACCATAATGCGGTCCTGGGAGATGAGCTAGGGGGAGTGGGTGGGGAGTAGCCCCTGCTTTGTAGTGGGATTTGTGGACTGGAGCCCTGGTTCGACCGTGCACTGTAAAAGCAATGTAAAAAGCATCTCAAAGCACTTGACTTCATCCTAGCTCTTCAAATGTATGCATCATAGAACAGTCAGATCTTAATGAACGTTTCAGTTGCCCCAAGCTTCAGTTTACTCATCCACAAAGTGGGGGTGGTAATAATATCTCCCTCAAAGCAGTGGTGGGTGTTAAATGAGCCAACCATTGTTAAGCATTTGGCACAGATGCCACTTAGTAAAAGTTATTATTATTAGATTTTTGTCACCATAAAAACCATTGAAAAGAATTGGCCTAACAGGTCGGGATTGGACATGTTCACTGTTATGAAATCCATAGCCACGGTTCCTGTACCTGAGCCTCCTGTGACATCACTTGCCAAGAGCTAAACCACCATCTTACCCTGGGCCCCCTTTTGTCCCTCCTCTGTGAAGTGGGTGAGACTGCATATTTTATGAGGTCCCTCCCACCTAATAATGCATTCTTGTGGGGAAGGGAATTAAGGGAGGATCTAATACCACCTGTACTTTCCCAAAAGAGGGGAAACTTCACTTGTAGTTGATGGTCTTACCCCCGCTGGCTAATTTGCCTCTGATTCAGTCTTCCCTTCTGCTTGAGGCTACTGCAGTTTTCCTTGGTGAGATGTGAGGAGCTGGGATGATGGACACCAGTGCCCCCGACAACATGCTTTCATACATACATGTACAAATACACACTGTGTGCAAGAACATACATGCAAGCATGCATGCACACTTACCTCCTCTGGCCACTGATACTTCATTTGCACAGAGAAGATGATCTAAGTCTCCTCTGGGGACAGTGTCTGCACCAGCTGGTCTATTCAGTGGAAGATACTGCTAACCCTCCAACGAACCATCTGGAAACGGACAACAACTGGAATCCTGGCAGAAAGCAAATCAATGCCACCCACCCTCACCCCTCTTGGGCCAGTTCTCTTGCTCAGTTTTCCCCCAGGCACTTAGGCCAATATCAGACTGATGCTCAGGCCTGGCCAGAATGAGGGCAAGGAGTGTGAGGCACCAGCACAACTGACTTGGGAAGATCATTTCAGTCTGGTCTTCCCGATGCAAAAGAAAACCCACAGATGAGCTGCTTACTCAGGAAGGAAGAACTGAGGGTCTGCATTTAGGGGATGAGGTCTAGACTCTGCTCACTGTCATTTCAACCAGTCTCCCTGAGCCTCAGCTTCCTAGTTGAGCTTCACACCCACTGCTCAGGCCCTTTCACAGGGTGATCAGGATTGAGATCACCATCCCAATGAAATGGATCTAAAGGTGATTTAGAGGACAAACCCCAGACTTCAGATGAGGAGCTCAGCACCTGCCATTTCAGCGCAGTAGCTCCTAGGGCTAATCTGCCACTTTCAGTTATGGGATCTGAAGACAGACGCTTCCCCAGGGCTTCTGCCCGCCCTGGCTCTTTTCTGATGCTCCCTGCATGGAACACCATGTTTCATGCCAAGTAGCTCACTAGCCTCTCCTCCCATTGCAGATCCCCCATATCTGCATTGGCAAACCACCTACCCCCCACCCTGCCCCACATCTCCCCACCTTCTTGGGAGCACCCCATGCAAGGTGGTAAATCATCAAGGTGGTACCTTGCTAGATAACCACTTTTTGTTTGTCTTTCTGTGTCTACTGCAGTCTCCCTCCTCCCAGAATCTACCATCCAGCCAGCTGTGAGAATTGAGGGCCTGGATTCCTATTCTGGGGCTACCACCGATCTGGGGCAGACCTCTTAATTCCTCACTGCCTCAGTGTCCAATTGTAAAATGGGGACACTAATCTCTGACCTTCTTACTTTCATGAGCTCTTTTGAGACACTTCAGGCGCAACGTTTATGTAAGTTATCTATAAAGAAGTTGTGACTCTTCCCTACTATTTAGAATGTGATTAATTTGGAGCAAGAAGACCTCTTTAGAGGTCCCGCTGGCCTGTGAAGATGGTGATGAATCAGAGGGAAGTAGCAGGACTGGGAAAATAACAAACAAGCAAACACTAGAATCCAGGGCCTTGAGTTGTCCCACCTCCTCTGGACAAAATTCTCCCTCTCTCAAATGACCCTTCATCATAGGAGATGGGAAGGTAAGTAAGGGTCAGTGGGCTGCCCCAAAAGCTCCTGTAGGAGGTGACCACTTGCCCTGTCTTCAAAATCTGCCCACAGGTCTAGGATGAAATAAAACCCAAGGAAATCAGAACATATTCAGATCGACCTCCCCAGGCTACCAGCATCTGCATGCACTAAAAGCCCATGGTCCACGGGCTGGTTAAAATCCTACACCCTCCTCTGAAGCTGAAAGGTACTTTCAAAGAAGACACATGGTGACTTTCCTGGTGACCCATTCTCAGGACCGCCACTGATTGGACAGCTCATGTTCGCCACAAACGTGATGTGTTTTCATGCTAAGCTTGTAATGTTGATGGCACTAACAGTTCATGAGGGCTTCTTAGACTTAAGCCAGATGGAGCGCATGTTGCTGCTGGGAAACCACACTCAGAGAGCCATTGAACGAGACATCAAGAAAAGGGACCATTCAGATGGAGTCACTTATCCAGGTCATCTCTCCACAGACTCACAATTTTAAAATGCCTGCACTGGGATTCAAACCCAAGTGGCCAATGCCAAATCATGCCCCCTTTCATTAGAGTCTTGTGGTCTCCTAGGTAGGGTGGGAAAGGTCTGCAGGGCTGACTCAGAAGCAATCTAGTGTCTAAAGTGCCTTGAGGAAGGTGTGGGGCTCAGACAAGGAAAAGAAGCAGGACTGACGTGTGAAACACAGACACTTGGTGACTACTTGAGCCAAGTTCTGCAAGCGGGAAAGGACGGCAGAAATCATCCTCAGTGCTTTAGCTCCAGTTTCACCACTAGAGACACGTGGTGTTCATGGAGATGGAGTCTAGATCCCCAGCCATTCAAACCAAAAATTTGCACTGAGACGTTATCTCTCAAGTCCACATGATGGAACCCAACTTGAATAAAATCAGCCCAACGGATCACTGTGACTCAGTTTCCTTATTTATTAAAAAGGACAATGATTCCTGTAACCTCAAGGTTTCTGCACACCGTGTAAACCAAAGGCACTTAAAAGTAAATACCCAGCAGAAGCAGCAATTAGCCACAGGTATTCTACAAACACCAGTTGTCTCCACCTCATGATGGGAGCACTGTGACTAGGAGGCTTACAAAGCACTTTCCAAATGTGCTCCTTCCTTGGTGAGGGTGTTGGCATGAATTTGAAAAATCTCCTGGATGGCAGTATCTCTGTTGATTTTAACTCAATCCTCTCTCCTAAAAATTTGATCACAAAAAAATAAAACAATACTTTTGCTCAGTGGTTCCCCCATTTCAGTAGCTGTCTCCTGGCCCAGCCCCCCCACGCTTGCCACCACCAAGCATGATGTCAAGCAATCACTGAACGCAAACTGGGCCTTTAAAAAGAGTGAGACACAACATCCCTTATAATCAGGGAAATGCAAATCAAGACCACAATGAGGTACCACCTCACACCGGTAAGAATGGCACACATTAAAAACAACAACAAAAATAACAACAACAAATGCTGGCGAGGATGTGGAGAAAAAGGAACCCTGGTACACTGCTGGTGGGAATGCAAGCTAATCCAACCATTATGGAAGGCCATATG
>JAGFMF010011700.1:711932-763375 GCA_019455555.1 Galemys pyrenaicus | reverse complement strand
ACAACAATAAAGAATAAGCTCAAGGAATTGGGCAATTATAACCAAAAGTAAACAAAAAAACTCAACAAGACCAAAAAGCCAGGATAAACCAAAGGGACTGTGGCGGGGGAGGGCAAAGACGGGGATGAGGCCAGAGGGTGCACAAGGGACTGAGGTGATGGTGCACCAGTGAAATGGTGGTGGGTACTCCCTGGGGAATACAAACGATGTCAAATATAATCAATAAATTTTTAAAAAAAAGTATAAAAAATAATAATAAAAAATAAAAAGAGTGAGACATCTGCCTATGATGTTGTTCTTCCACTGTGATTTAGACCAGCTGGCTTTGAAAACAAATGCAAAATCATCTCAGGAGGATTGTGCAGAGGGAGCAGAGCGGGCCCTGGGCAGGTCAGTGGCTCACTGTGCAGCAGGGCTTCTGGGCAGGGAGCAGGAGGGAGGGCACAGCAGCAGCATTTTGGCCTCGTCTCATGGTCTTCCCAGTCCCTGTCACTCCAGGTGGGTAATTCCTGACTCTCAGAATCCAGCCTGGAGAAGTCAGCCTGGGTCTTTCTTGGGACCCAGAGAAGGAGGCATATACCTACTTCACTATGGGAGGCACCGGGCTGCTACCAAATCCTGAGAAACAGTATCTCTTCCTCCTGCCCAGATGCACTCTCATAAATCCAAAGGCAGCTTGTAGAACCAGCCACATAGAGCGAAGGGGAAGGACCGCTATGCTCTTGGCGATCCTCATCTATAAGCATTGCCTGATAAATGCTTTTTGCACTTATGATTCCCCTACAAAAAGGCTTGATTTCTTAAATCAGACAGTAAGATTTGTGCCATTCATTCTATTCCCCATTGTCGCCTTGGCTGCCAGACATCTCAAAACTAAATGTAATATGCAATTACAGTCTCTAAAATAGCCTGGATTTTTAGTATCATTATCTCTGCTCCTTCTTTGATATAGTTTGGAGCTTTTGTTTTATGTCTTATTAAACACATGCCAGGCTCAGAGCAAACATTAACCTTCCAGTTCAGCCAAGAGGGAAAGGATCCTACAATGTTTTACGGAGCTGGAAGTGGCCCAAATTCATTAATGAGATGAATCACAGACCAATATTCCTAATCAGGGTTCTTGCGGTGTTAGAACTATCCCAAAAGGGAAACAAAAAGAGAACTCTGGTGCTGTGTAATGTGTGCCTTCTCTGCCCTACTCACTTTATGTGTCTTATTTCAAATAATCCCAACAACTACCCCATGAAATTATTCCACCAGCCCCTAGAACCCTCAGTTGCCTCATCTGGAATCTGAGAACAGGTTTCTTATTCAAGTTGTCATGGTTAATGAGTGGAGCCAAGATTCCATGAAAAGTGTATCAACTTCAGGGCATATGCTTGGCCACTGACAGACTGTACAGTGCTTTTGTGCAAACGGAGCAAGAAACCCCTCCGGGAGGACCCGGTGCACAGTGGTAGGGCACTGTGTCTTGTAAATAGCACAAGGCTGGGCTTCAGGGAGGGGTGATTGCTGTGGAAGGAGCAAGTCCAGAAGCTCTGCTCCTTCATTCTCAGAAACAGCCCGAGTGAGCAGAATTGCGTTCTCCCCCAAGATCCTTGCTTTCCTTTCTTTTCTGGGCCATAACACTAGACCATATCTCTCAGTCCACATGCACCAGGTGGGACCAGGTGCCAATACTTTGAATGAAATAAAGGGCAGGTACCATTTAGGCCACTTGTGATTTGGCTGCAAATTGTCTCTCTCTCTCTCTCTCTCTCTCTCTCTCTCTCTCTCTCTCTCTCTCTCTCTCTCTCTCTCTCTCTCTCCTCTNCAATTTGTCTCTCTCTCTCTCTCTCTCTCTCTCTCTCTCTCTCTCTCTCTCTCTCTCTCTCTCTCTCTCTCTCTCTCCTCTTCCACCACTCCCCTCCTCTCTTTGAGGTCTACAGAAGGGTGGAGCTCTAAGGATTCTCCAGTCCCTGAATGACCTTGCAGAGCCCATCCCATCCCATTCTTTCAAACTGTATTGGACTGTGATCGAAATTAAAAATACAGATTTACTGTGTTTAGACCCCTGAAGTTTTGGAGGTTATCAGTTATCTGTTAACTGACCCTAGTACTTCCTTTTAGCAGGCTGCTGGTAGAGATTCAACTAACCGCTGATTAAAAGCAACAAGGTTCTGATTCAAGAGGCTGGAGGCTGTGGGGAGACAATTCTATTTTCTTGCTCCTCTAAGTACAATTCTCGACAAATCACCCCTCCCTGAAGCCCAACCTTCAAGAACATTTCAAGTTAATCTGCCTTCCCGATCCATCTATGAGTCATAGAACTGCAGGGTGTGGGAGCTAAAAGTCACCTCTGAGATAATTATTACAACTTTTGAGGATGAGAACACTAAGGCTACGGTGCATGGCTTGCCTGAGGTCTCAGAGCCAAGGCTGAAACCCAAAAGCTGAGCTCTTGGCACTCCACCCACGGACCGAGTTACGCTTAAGGCGTGGGGCAGGTGAAGGCAGCAAAGCCCTGCGGGCAGGCGTGGCCAGGAGAGCAGGCAGAGCTCCTGTGCACGCAGCTCGGCAGACCCAGGCCGCAGGCGCCCCTCACTGGACCGACTGGCCAGGACCTCCGCAGTCTGCCAGATGAGTTGGCGCTATGGCAACGCTCCCCTGGAGGCCAGGGCCGCAGTCAGTGCCCCTATTAAAGGCCCTTTGAAAAGTGAGATTTGCCCTGGCACGTCCCCACATCGTGCAGGCAATGGATGATGCTTCCGGACAGATGCAACGTCACTTCGGAAAGGGCCACTTGTGTCTACTTCTCTGTCCTGCCAAGCGCAGCACAGCTCCCCAAATCACCACGACTCCCCTTCCTTCTGATCCACTGATGCCTAGAAAAGAAAGAATGCCCGCCCCGTTAAGGTCTTTATCCCCTTTTTTTAAAATGTAGTCTCCAGTTCTCTATGAAATTAGCATTTGTCCTCTCTAATTGTGTTTGTGCCAATGTCAGAGCAGGAAAGAAAGGAAACCAAGAGAAAATAAAAGCCTCCATCTGAATGACACCGGAGTGGAAAATGAGGAGTGGGGCTGAGCAGCCAGTGGGCTTGTTCCAGCTTCTCTGCATGCTGCTTGGAACAAAAGCTTGCTGGGGACAGAGAGTGGCCCAGTGGTGGCCGCTGTGCTGAACAGGGAACCAGGGAGCAATTGTAATTCCATTTTCTATTCAAAAGGCAATTTTCCCTGCAATGGTAAGAAGCCTCTGTCTGACAATGAGTCTCAATTTTTCCTGGCTCTATCAGTGACTAAATAGTCATGGAAAGTCACAAATGACATTTCATCTCCCCAGTTCACTCTGCAGAGGAGCAAACCCAGGTCAGGTCCAGAGAGGGCCACGACTCACCTAAAGCCACACAGCTAGGAAGTAGCAGCACTGGGCTCGGGCTCAGGGAAGCCTCCTTTCCCTTCTATAAGAAATGTGACTGCCAACCTGCCTGGGTGAATCAGAACAGGCAACATTTTGGAGTACTCAGCCACAAGATCTTAGGAGTCCGAGGCCCTGGCGTTTGTTGAATATGGAGCAAGGGTGTTTTAGATGAGTTTAGGCTGTGGGTCAGGAGACGAGAGTCTAGACTTGAAGTTCCTTTGCGGCCAACGAGCTTGATGTACCTGCTTCATAAGATTATCATAAAGACTTAATGAAATGATATAGGCCAAATTTTTATTTTACTTAATTTCTGGAGAGGAGGCTCTTAGAGTGAGTCTCATCCAATCCCTTTATTTCATTTGAGATGCATTTTACAAAATCAGGACTCAGAGGAGGTAAGTGAAATGAATTTCAGAACTCTGTTCCCGAAGGCATCTTGGCCCCATGTCATTCTCCCCAGGGATGGGACCCCACACAGGAAGATGAAACACCGGACTCAGAGCATGAAAGGAGTCTCAGTGCTGACGGGAAGGTGAGCAGGGATCTGGTTCTCTTTGCCTGCCCTTCAGCTACGTGTTTTATACAAAGCCTCCTCCATGCTGATTCCTGCTCTACAGGGCAGGTATTTGGCTGAAGCCTTCATGGTCCCTCTAAGTTCAACCACTAGAATTATTCTCAGACTTCCCCTCTGGAACCACCTGGGGAGTGTTTTACAGACTCCAAAGCTTTATGTCAAACTCACTGAATCAAATCTCCAGGAGGGGGGTCCAAGAAGTTGCACATTTTATTCATTCTGAACTAAGCACTTCTCATGCATATAAAATAAAATCTAAATGCCTTAGCACCTGCATAGGAGCTCCCCACCCTCACCCCTCACCACCTCTGACCCCCACCCCCAGCCCCTGCAAACACTGGTCTGTTTTGTGAGCCTCACACCAAACTCATTTCTGCCTCAGGGCCTTTGCACCTGTTTTCTTTCTGCCTGGAACAATTCTCTACCCCATCTTTTGATGACCTCTTCCTCTTCATTATCTATAAAATAATCATTAATTCCCGCATCATTTAATTATTCAGGTCCCAGGTAGCTCGTTAGAAATACCTGCTTAGACCTTCCTATCTTATATGACTTCTAGCCCAACAAGTCCTTTTCTATCATCAGAATGTATCCCCGGTCAAAGAAAAGAACAATACCAACAACAACAACAAAAATCAAATCACAACAAAACAAAAACAAAGAGACAAAAACAAATCAGAGGCACTTTGTGGAGGGGGAGAGGGAGAAGGGCTGGGATGAGGGCAGAAAGAGCACAAGGGACTAAGGTGATGGTGCACTGGTGAATTGGTTGTGGGAATTCCATTGGGACTACAAATGATGTCAAATATACATGAATAGGAAGAAGAAGAAAAAAAGAACGTTTAATATATCACAAGAACGTTTAATATATCACAGACACTCAATAAATATTTATGGAATGAACGACATGCCCTGTTTTGTCCTAAGATTGTCTGTAGCTGTTGACCAGCTATCTCCCATGAGAAGAACCATTCCCTGAGAACAAGCACCTACTCTCCCACCCATCCTCAGTGACTAGACTAATATGTGACCCACAGGAGGTACCCAAGGAATGAAGGGCTATGTGAACCAATATCTGAGAATCCCTGAGCTGGGTCTCCATTTGGGTTGGTGACCATTTCAATCAACAAACATTCTAGGATGAGAATTTGGGGAGGAAACGTAAAGCCTTAAAATAGGTCCCTTCCCCCTAAACTGCACACAGATGCCTGAGGGAGGGAGAGACATGGCTAAATTATTGCAAGAATATCAACAAGAAATGAAGATGTTTTGAAGGTACAAAGCAAGAAGAAGTCACCTCTAATTCAGGGAACCAGGAAGCCTTCAGAGGATGGTTGAATATGGCCGGGAAGGAAGAAGTAAAATGGGAAGGTGGAGACATGGAAAAAACATTAAAAAAAAAAAAAAAAAAAAGAACACTTTGAAGGCAGATGGAGTGTAAAAATAAAGGGTTCAATGAGAGGGGAGGTGATGAGGCCAGAAGAGCTGATTGAGGCCAGCTCAAGCTGAGTTTAATTTTGATCAATAGGCTAATCATTCCCAAACTATTCAAGTGGAGAACTAGCACTATGTCAGGATCACATATTCAGTCACACAAAATGTCTGTTTTGAGAGCCCATATTTTCGCTCCAGAAACATGAAACAGAGATCAGACATCACAATTTTCAAAAGCAAATCATTTCTCTGTCTCTCTGGCCATCACTTGCTAAGTGCTTTTATAAAGTTGATTAGAAAACACAAGAAAAGGGCAACTGTATTATACACACAGGGTTTTTCTCATGAATTTTCTCTGTACTCTATGTATTGAGGCAACAGCATCTACCTATAGTACATCTGATATCTGTTCCCAGCAGGTAACACACGTGGTGACACCAGGTCTCCAGGGTTCTCTGCAGTAGGGGAACACCTGCTGAATGCAGCGCTGGAAGCCATAGAAAAATGGTGAACAGCTTATTTTAATGGGATTGGGCTATTAGGAAGGAAGTTAAGCAGCAGTTAACTTGCAGATTGAAGAAGGTGGAGATTGGAAATAGAGGATGATTCAGGAGGAAGCCAACTTACCTGTGGGTTCTCCATGGTGCAGGGCAAAAGGGTCATCATCTGTGGGAAATAAGTTTTTATGAACAGAGGCATGAATCTCACCCCAACCCCTCCCATATCCTACCCCAGCTCTGCAAAACACAACCCCAGTGACACTCCATAAATATGATGACATGCTGGTTTTCAACCTCTGAATCCCCATCATCAGAAAGGGAGAGATTCTTAAATGAACTACATACAGTTCTGCAGGCTGGACCCCACATTTTCAAGCACCTAACATGGTCAGTTTTCTTCTAGAATTTTCCTGTGTCAATTAGGATGACAAAGCCATGTATTCCTTTTATTTCCCTATTCTATTATTCACACTTCTGTCATAATAAATTTTTCTAAAAACACGACTTTTAGTTGTCACATAATATTCCACTCTGAGTGTCCTATAATTTAGCATCCTCCCAGGTAGCAGCCTGCAGGACTTTTGTCTGCTGTGGTCAGCTGCCCTGTTCGCATCATTACAGAGTGGTTCTTAAGAGAAATGCAGCAACCACACAGTTTAGAGGGGAACATTTTCTGGTGCCCAGAAAATGAAGGGCACTAGTTAAAGGAAGGGATTTCTGAGGGGGACCTTTGCCCAAAGATTCCCACCCCAAAACACCACAGAGAGATCCAGAGACACTCTGTGAGGAGGCTTTACTTGCAGCCTCCTTGTGATGAAGGGTTCCGGGTGCAAGCTGAGATCACCGAGCAGGAGTTGGGGGTTTGTGGCCAGGCAAAACTGCGGTTCCAGGAAGAATGAGAGAGAAGCAAGTGGAAACAGATGCTAAAAAAAATACTTCTGTGCCTGACCTTACTTCTGCTAGCAAACTGCCTTACTTAAAGGAGAAAAGGGAAAAGAAGGCTCTCTCTTTACACACACACAGTACCTTCTCTGGGCGTGCCTCGTCAATCCCTCCTACAATATGCTCTAAATTAATAGCTTCAGGGAGATAATGGTTTATAAAGCAGGAGTTTGTATGCAACCAGAGGAAATGTTCTGCTTCTTATTATACAGCCACATATATTTTTTGCCCTCAGATTAGGAGCAAACAAGGTTAAATGCACACACAGAAACTCATACATGCAAGCAAAGGGGTCACAATTTTCTCCTCCATGAACTGCTGCCTGAAACTCCCTTCATCAGCTTTGTTTTGGCTGTTTCTCTTGCCTGCATTTTTCTCCTCACCTTATGTTCCTCCTGCTCATTATGCTTCACCCTTGGTTTGGGTTTTTTTTTTTTTTTCTTCTCTCATTTTTTTCCATTTCTGTGCTTCCTGATTTTCTGATTATTCATTCTTTGTCTTTCTGTTCAAGGCAACAAAAATAAAATGACTTGATCAAAAACATTTTAATCGTAGAATGTTAGAACTGAAAGATGCCTCAGAAATTATTTTGCAAAGAAACAAAGGCACATAAGGTAGAAATTTAGTCAAGATAATACAGGTTCTAGCATTTGGGGTTGGGGATCCAGTTTCCTGACTAAATTCCATCCCCTTTCCACTGTTTCAAATTCCTTCCCATAAGGAATAGCACTATTTAATACCTTGAGTGAGCTTCTGTTGTAGGGTGAATTGTGTCCCCTCAAAAATTTAGTGACCTTCTTTGGAAATAGTGTTTTAGCAGATAGAACAGAAGGACAGGCTGCCCCACGAGGCCCAGAAGAGCCATCACAAAGGGACATCATTTTTTTTTCAAGCTGAGGTCAACCGAGGCCTAGAAACCTTTTCCACTCCCTTAACTACCTAGAAAAATGAAAATGGGGGTGAGGGGTACTATGCAGTATTAGAATTTTTACCAGAAATAGCCTTTCTATATATATAAAAAAAATATCTCTATAACTCAGGGTAAACGTCTAATTACAGATCCTCTGGTCTTTGTCTTTTAAATTCCCCTCTTCTCATCACAGGAGTCCCCTTCTTTTCTCCTTAAAGCCCCAGATCCCCATCCCATTGCTTGGCTCAGGATACATACCCCCATGCTGCCCCATTTACTTTAGAATCCACAACCAGATAGACTCTCCATACATAAGTATTTATTCTCTTCTCCTACTGATATTCATCTGATTTTTTGACCTGACCCAAAAAAATGCAAAGGAGCACAGGGAAACTACAAAATTAAGTTCAGATGAGGTCATGCTAGAGTAGGATGGGCCTTAAGTCCAGTGACTAGTGTCGCTATAAGAAGGCACGTAAAGACACGCAGGGTCAGAGATCCTCAAGAAGGCATGCAGCACACCCTAGGTCTGCATTTTGACCCAGCCTCTGAGCCCTCTGGCAGGCGCATCCGTCCCCAGAATTACTGCATGGGGGTCTGCTAGACCTTCCCAGGGCCAGTGGCCCCCCAGGCCCAGAGAGAAGCTTTCCTTCCTGTGGGAGGAAGAGAGTGGGAGAGGAGGGGAGGGACTGTCCCCAAAGCCCAGCGCTGTGTTCCCAGAACAGCAGAAAACAGGTCTAGCCGTCTGGAGCCTGCTTCACTTTGACTCTGAGAGATTTGTCTGTTCTGGCTTCCAGAAAATTAAAATGTCCTTTATATTTATAACAGAAGCAATAATCCGCCTTAGGTTTTGAAACCAAAGCGGAATAGATTCAATTCTGCTCTCTTGTCAGATGCTAATCTGACTCACTGATAATGAAGAAAGGGGAAGGGAATCTAGGGGGGAAACCAGGTTGGTCTGTATAGTCAGAGGATTTGCAAGGGAAGGGGGGTTTAAGATTAAAATTAAATATTAGGAGGTGGAGCAATCAAATGTGAAGGATTGGCCTGAAGGTGATGCAGGAGTTGATGGCATGGGGGTCATGGGAGAGAGACGGCTAGGCCAGCTTAAGCAGGAAAGAATTGGAAGAAACAGAATAATGATGTGCGGAGCACGTCTAAAATCAGATTATACAACCCCCCCCACCCTCCCACCCCCGCTTCCCACCAAATTAACTCTAAGGAGATTGCAGGCGGGGCTAGGGGCTGCTGCCAGTGGTTTGTCATGAGCATTTGATTCTTTTTTTAGTTTTTCCTACTTTAGTTCATGAGCTCCAGCTATTCTAGGTGGGAAGGAGGTTGATAAAACTTTAGGAGTGGAAGGGGAAAGAATGAAAAAGGGAATCATCAGTATGTGACCCAAGAGAAAGTACGGGGTCAAACTAACTTGCCTCTGTGTCTTCTTGACTAAAGATTCAACTGAAAGTATTGTCTCTTTACTTCCTTTTCATCCAGAAAGTGGGGAGTGCCAGAGAACAGTCTCTGCCCAAAGTTTCAGTTTACATGTAGCCTATCCCTCCCAATCAGCCCTATGGGCCCTTTTGTTCCTCAGTTTGGCGGAGAAGTACGAGGCCTTCGAGATGCTTTCAAATGCCCCAAAGTGAGATTTGAGTATGTCACACAGCACTCAGTTTAAGGCAGATCATCCCAAACATGCTTTCCAAATTCAGTAAGAACTTAACCTAGCTGTTCCCAGATACTATATGTATGTGTGGAGAGGAGGGCTGGAAGTACATTCCTTTAGATGTGTAAAACCTGCCCCATTGTCAAATGGCGCTACATGTCAGTCCCTACCACGTACTGGGCATCCCGTCTCCTGGGGCGAGGGGCTGCTGCCAGTGATTTGTTGTGAGCACTTGATTCTTTCCTTAGTTTTTCTTACTTTAGTTCATGAGTTTTGGCTCTTCTCGGTGGGAAGGGAGGTTGATAACACTTTAGAGTTCAAGGGTGGCTGTCTCCTCCACCCTCTGACAAGCCATTCCAGTCCTGGGATGCATATGCCCTACCCTTCCTGTTTCTCCATGTCAAGTAAAACTGGGTCACAACACTCTTCTTCATTGTTTTGATTTGGCCTGCTATAACAAAATATCATATTCTGGGTGACTTAAAAGCAACACAATTTTTTTCTCATAGTTCTGGAAGCAAGACATAAGGGTACCAGATGGCAGGGTTCTGGTGAGCACCTTTTTCCAGGTGTAGACTGATTTCTTTATCTCATGTGGTTAAAAAAAAGGGATGAGAACTCTCTGGGGTCCCTTTATTAGGACATTAATCCCATTCCACCTTGAGGACAGAACCCTCATGACCTAATTCTCAGAAGCCTCATCTTGTAATAATATCACATTGAGGGTTAGGAGTTAACATAGGAACTCAGGGAGGACATAAACATTTAGTCCATTATAGTAATATAACGTTTTTCCAGATTTCTGGCCATCCTTATCAGTTACAGCTTCTCTGTGTGCCCTTTCAAATATAGTTCCTATAACTTAATGAGAAGTTGGTCTTCCTTCCCTCCCCTCCCTCTCCTCTCCTCTCCTCCCCTCCCCTCCCCTTTCCTGCTCTCTCCCCCTCTCCTCCCCTCCCTTCCCTCATTTCTTCCTTTCTTCTCCACTCCTTTCCTCTTTCCTTCCTTCTACCCTTCCTTCCTTCTTTCCTCCCAATCATCTTCCACACTGCCACCACCAAAACATTTGTTACAAAATATACATCTACCAAGTTACTCCCCACTTGTTAAAACCCATCAATGACTCTCTACACCTATAAGGAAACACTCCTTAGCTCCCCTCCCAACCCTCACCATGTTTCTGATTACTCCAGGAGCCCCCAGCTGAGGTCCCTGGTCCTGTTCTTGTCCCCAGTCACTCCATGATCCATTCTTCATGGCTGGGAAACAACTGTATAACCTCCACCTAATTATATTTCCTATTATCAACTCATTAATGAATCCCCATGGTACTTAGAATAAAATCCATATTCCTTCCAAATCCTTCAAGTCCTGCCTGATCTGACCCCTGCGGCCCCTCAATCTCTTGCATCCCCCTCCCATCTCACCCAACCTCAGTCTCTTTCAGGCCCCCACACAGGCTCACCTCTTTCCTGTCACACTATCTTTCCCTCTACCTGGAATGCTCTTCCCTCCCTCCTCCCATGACAGGCGCCTTCTCATTGTTCAAAAGTCAGCTTAGCTCTCACCTCCTCAGAGAGGCCTTCCTTGACTCCTACATGAAAAGCACTGCCTCCTCTCGGCACCCATACACACACTGTGCTCTGTCAGCCCACTGTTATTTTTCATTGTAGTACTGCATCAAATGTGTAACTTGGGGATTGGTTTATTGCGTATTGCTTTACTGTCCCACTAGAATGTAACCTCTACAAGGAGAGAAACCATGGTAGTTTGTTGGTCACTGTACACCTAGTATCTGGCTACTATCTTGTATATAGAAGATGCCCAAAATGTATTTACTGGATCAATGACAATTTCAAGTAGTCCTACTCCTCTCCGCCTCCTGCTGCTGCTCATTTTCTAAGCTCAAGCTTCCAGTAGAAAGCCACCCCTGACATCAGTAACAGAAGCCATCACCCCCCACTTAGACAGGGTACCATGAGTGGGTTGCCACTCTGTGCCAAGCATGATGGCACGCACTGAGAAGACAGAGATAACTCCACACACTCCTCGACTTCTAGGAGTCCGTGGTGTAAGAGAAGAAGGGACACATCAAGAGTTTATTAGAACAAAGTGTCGAATACATGTGGATGGCACAGAGGTACTCAGGATATCAAAGCAAGACAAGCAGACACTTGGGAGGCTAGGATGAATGATAGAACAGGCCCACATAGCAGACACTTTTCTAGTCCTCCTGCACTTGCAAAAGCAACCATTATCATTATTCATTTCCTTCTTGGTGCTCCTGCGAGAGTCCTGATCATGGTGTCCATCCCAGAGGAGCAGTAACATGGGGATAAACTCTCCAGGATTTGCACTCTGCCTTGGATAGATTTGGGCCCTTCTGCTCTCTGATGTTTACGTCCACACAAAAGACTCCCCTCACTAAAAGATAAAGTCCTCCCTGGAGAAAATCCAGCTATTTATTGAGTGCCACCTGCCACATGGGTTAATTCGGCCCTACATTTTTCCTTTATGGTCAACACCATTTCAACCACAGCTGATGTCCCATCCAACCCTCCAGAAGCATTGAGAAATGAGAAGCAATAAATTGCCATCCACTCTCCCAACTCTGGCTCGCTGCCATTGCCACTGCACACCTCAGAAGAAAGACTTCCAGGAGTCACAGATGATGCCTAACTTCAATTAGGCCCTGCTGGCAAATTAGTCACGCAGGGTGACATTTTCCAATCATGGAACATTAGCATCCTCCCTAATTATGAAATTGTGGAGCTAACATGTTTGGAAGCAAACAAGACCAGGGCTCTCAGCTTCTTGAGAGTGTGTATGCACATGCACACACACATGCATACAGGCACACACGTACATGTGAATGTACACATACCTACTGGGCCATGGAACAATGGGGTTTATCTCTTCTCTAAAGTTCATGAAACTGACATGTTTAAAAGTTGACTTTGCATTTTGTTTAGCCAACTTTGCATTTTGCTTAGAAGGAGAGAAGAAAATCTTGTGAATGAAATCCCTAAATCTCAAGAGCATTTCTAAGAATTTCAGAGATGAAGAGAATTGCGGAAACAATGGCCAAGTGCTGGGAGCATGAAGCCTGTCTGAAATAAAACTGGCTGTTCTTTCCATTCAGCTCTGGCAGCCAAGAGCTCTCACCTGGGAGTGGGGCGCAGTGGGTTCCCTGTGCCCCACACCAACCTGTGACTTTGTGGGCATCAATGAACCTGAACTCCCCTCCCTCACCTGTGATATGGAAACATTACTTAGTCATTCATTCTACAAAGATTTATGGAGTGTCTACTCCATGCCAGGCACTGCTCAAAGTCTGCTCAAAGTGAGAAAGCACGTATCAGTGCATCTGTACACATCTGGCTGGTGCATTTACCACTTTCACTTGAGGGATGTGTCAGGTGTCATGACAAGAGCATTTGTTATCCAATGACAGCAGGTGGAGGCTACCTAATGAGGCTGGCTGCGGAGCCTCCTTGGTTGGACAGCAGCTCTTTCCAGGCGAGGGGTCTGTTCTTAGCACCTCTCCCTGCTGGAAACCCCCAATAATTGAATATTCCCTACATTTATGTCACTAGAAACAAATGAAGGTTAAGAGAGTGTAAGAACCATTTTAAACCTATAAATGAGTAGTATAGGAATTCCCACGTCAAAGGCAGGGCAAATAAGGAGAGGGTAAGTTGTTTGCATGGTATATCAACTATACACACATACATGTGTGCTCATGTAAATGTGTATATGTATATATGTGCATGTGTGTTTATGTGTTTATATGTGCATGCACATGTTTTCTTTCATAGTCCACATTCACATCCTGTTTATTTCAAAGTTACTTTAAGGGACAAATAACTATAAATTCCCTAGCAAAGGATCTAGCACACAGTGAACATCCAAAAAGTATAATCTCCCATTACTTTTACTTCCTTTGCTTGTGACAACCTGAGTTGATGATAAGCCTGACTCCTTCATGCCATATCATCCAATACTGCATTTCTGGAGACCGCATCTGCATCCGCAGTTCTACTAAGATAGAGCCCCACCCATTTTCTTCAGAGCACCACCTCCTCACCCCACCTGCAATGCCACTTGCCTCTTCTACAGCAGGATCCGACACACCCTGCCCCGGGGCGCCTAACCCAGTCCTCACTGACAGGGTAGAGATGGCCACCATCTTGCCAGCAAGCCCAGCACTGCCTTTTGTCAAATATGTAAAACACTCATTTGGATTTGCTCTTTGCCACATTCTCTTTCCTCCTATCTCACATCACCTCTCTGTGCACATTCCACTAAGACATCATAAATCATAGGAGCTCTGTGTGCTGTGGGAGCGCTGGGGCCGGTGGTGCTCATCTCCTTTCCACCCATTCTCTATTCCTCCAAGCACAGTACCTCTGCCTGACAGCCACAGGCAGGAATTCTGGACCAATGTGTACTTGACTTATTGCTCTCTCCCCTTCTGAGAGGCATCAAAGCAAAATACACCAACCAGAGCCTGGCCCCCTCCCGTGGCACGCTGCCAGCTGTGAAGACGTCATTGGAATGTCTCATCTTTTTTTTTTTAATGCTACTCCCTGTCGCCACAGATTGATCTGCCAGTTAAATATTTAGACATGCTCATCCACCTTTGTCATAAAATACCGCTTGACTTTGAGCAGTGAGCGAGGAGGTACTGAGGCTGTAGCTGCTCCCTGCCTGGGACACGGAAAGAGGAGTGATGAGAAGAAGAGAACTCCAGTGCCTGGTCCACAAAGCTCTGTCAAATCCCAACCAATTCAACCTCAGCAAATCCAGCACATTCGACCCCAGAGCCTGAGAAGGGCTGAGAAGGGGGAACTAGTTCCTCTCCTTATATAGCCAAGTTCATGAGTCTTGTTCAATCAGACCCACTTGCTCCCGCCAGTCAGTCCAGTCCTGCCCCAGTTTGCCAAATATCAAATGGTTTTCATATCAGTTAGCCCATGTGAGCGTCAGAGGACCCCTATGAAGGAGAAAAGTGACAGCAACATGGCGCAGCATCCATTATCTCAGTTAATTGTCCCCTCTAGAATGGGATCATTATCCCAAATTATAATCAAGGAAGCTGATGGTAACAGAAGTTCAAGGGAGGGTAAGTGCAGTCTGTGACTAGAACTGAACTATCCCAACTCCCAAAAATGTTTTGTGCTTTTCACCAACTATCCACAAAGGTCACCATCAAAGTACACCCTCTGGACTTATTTTTGGCCACCTTAGTAAAAAGGGGAAAAAAAAAAACCCGTCATGCCTCTGTTATATCTGCAGGCTCTTTCTTGGGATATGTGATATGTTCCTGACCACAGGAAGAGGTCAAAAGCCTAAAGACAGACCCACTCAGATCCCAGCTTGAAAGTTTAAACTCGAAGGTGCTCTTCAGAGCAGCAGCCATCAAAGTCAGGACTCTGCTCTCTACTGACTACAGAAGATGGGGGGTCATTAGCAACTCTTCAAGGGCAGCCCAGTTGGACTTTGGGCAAGGTCAGGGCAAGGTGATCCCCTGGTGGGCCACAGAGGAGCGCACGGAGACTGTTCATGGCCCCAAGTCCATGGTATCTCAAACCCAGTGCTTACTCTGACAGCAAAAAAACAGGTTTGCAAAGAAATCCCTCCTTTCATTCCTGTGTCCTAGGAACAAGCAGGTGCTCTTTCACTTAAGCAGTTGGAAGGAAAAGAAACAGTACTTTGGAATTGTCCAAGAAGGCAGAAGTGAGTACTGCATGGGACCAAAGGTCCCCCCAAATACCGACCACCAAATTAACTCCCAGAGAAAGCTCTAATGGAAATTTCTCGTAGCAAAGATGATATCATTGATGATGAAGGATGACAGTGTTTAACAACCCAGGGACAAGTATTTGTTCCATCACTCACTGACTTAGTGACTTTGAGCAAGTTAGACTGGATTGGTGAGTGTGACCCCCTATCTCAGACTGGATTGGTGAGTGTGACCCCCTATCTCGTTGTCCTGAGGAGTAAATGAGCTCATGTCTTTAAAAATGCTCAGAACGGTGCCTGGAACATGACAGGTACTCAAAAGTGCTAGATGTGTGTGGTTGCTATTAGCACTAATGTATATACGATGTTTCTGTAAAGTGAAGAAGTATGTCTCATACAGATATGCCTTTTCTCAAATGTGCTGTTTTAATGAATGAACCAAAAGCTCATTAAAAACTGTCACTGACTATGAGCCTTATTGTAATTATGTTTTCTCAATCAGTAAGCACTCAGACTACAGCTCATCCCACATTGAGTTTCCTTTATTTTCAATTAAGAATCCACAGATTCAAAAGAGATCAAGAATCACCACTAAAAAAAAAAAAAAAAGAATCACCACTATGTATCACAGTGTTGTCTTAACATTGACTTACAGTCCATTGAAGTTATAACTCAAGTGCAGAGTTAAGTACTTGATCACTAGCATTTTCAAAGAATGATGCTCTTTCTCTGTTGCCCTTTGCTTCTGTTGCTTACAAAGAAATTAGGTAGAATTCATGGCATCAGCAAGCGTTAAATATCCCCATCTGTCCTGCTTACCCTGGGAGTTTGCTCACCTGGATTTTTCTCTCCTGCCCATGATGGATGACCAGGAGCCACACTGTCAGATTGACTCCCAATCCATAAATAGCTCTGCCATCTAGATGCCATGGGGATAACATTAATGCCAAACACAAAGGCTAAATAAAAAGCCTTTAGCAGCTGAATGGCCCTTAGATTTCAGAGCTATCGATCCGGTGGTGCCTGCTAAGTTATTATGGCTACGGTTCTGCTCAGAGAAACCTGTGATCCTGAGGAAGTTAGCAGAAGTCACAATCACCTCTAACTGCAAAGTACAGTTAAAGGGCTATGGGAACAGCTTGTCACCCCACTATACTGCCATACCCCCAAGGCTGCATTCATTCCTCCACATATTTTGGGAACAGCTCTGTAGCTCGGTTTCCCCAGGCCAGCAAAAGTTCAAAATTTATACCCCTTCTAACTTCTGTTTCTCATCTCACAAAAACTCTCCAAAGTACAATAGATATTGTTACCCTTCCGTATAACCATGAAGGCATTAAGGTCAAGTGACCTGCTGGAAATCAAGCACTAAGTGACTGACACGATTGGGCCAGAACCAGTCTCCCCCCAGGCATGGAAGGCCCCAAATTGGTGCCTGGACCCTGCACGAATCTCTTTGCATCATCTCCTAAAACCCTCCCGGATTAAGGGTTCAGACTCCACCTGGCACTGAGAGTTGCTGTCACCTAGAATTATTTATACTCCTCTCCCCTAATAATCTCCCCACATTGCAGACTCGAACTGGTCCATCATACTCCCTCCGATTTAGAGCCAAACTAAAGCCTGGGGTGAGCACCAGCCATGGTTGATGTTATCAGCCGGAGCTCATGAGCAGAAGAGGGTGAATTTGCACGCATCCTCCATTCTCTAAGCATCTGGCACAGAGGCATGCTAGGGCTGGGCAGCAGATTAACAGAGGGTGGGCCTGTGTATCAACAGAGAGACCCCCACACCCTGGCAAGCTCTGTTAATGGGCAAGCATGACAGTGGTCTTGCAAGAAAGCAAAAACTGCCTGCCTTTTGGAGCCTGGGCTCTCAGCTTGGGTACTTACAGGAGCTGCTGGGAATACTGACTAACCCACAACTGGAGAATATGGACGCTGAGGAAGTCGAGGGCAAACATTGCCCCCTGCTGAATGCCAGAAGGGAAACCCTAGCTCCAGCTTGCTGTTACGGAGCTATCCAAAGAGCCCTTGAGGACAACCAGTGGCCAGTATGGTTTGCTTTGCACACTTGGGTTTTTGGACTGTAGCGTTCTCTATGGTAGGTAGAGGAAAGATCGGCATGAGGGAGAAAGAGGAGATAAGGACTTACTCTCTCCGGTGAGCTCGTCTAACTTCTTCCCAGTAGTTCTCCAAAAGGTTGTGTGCTCTGCTCAAACAATTCATCGTAAAGGTAAAGAGAAGGAATCACAGTGGAGCAAACCCCAAAGGAGTGGTGGTTCTCACACAAAGATTCTCCGTTCTCAGGGAGCAGTCCTGAAACGTGGCAGTTGGACTCTGCACCCAGCTGCGGCTGATGGATCCACTTGTAGAACTTGAGCAAACTGGGGCCAAGCATGGATTCCTCCGGCTGGAGACTTGTGCCATGCGACAGTCAGACCCCAAGGTGGGAAACTGACAACTGAACTGCACAGTGGCTGTGACAAGGGGAGGGAGTCGGGGCCTCCTACTGTGGGGTCTTCACACATGTCTCAGTTTTCAGACTTGGTTTTTTAACATTTTTTAGTCCATGGGATACCCAAATATTCAAAAAGAAAGAAATCCCCCTTTTGCTTAAGACACCCCCAGAGCTGGTGTCTGCTATTTGTAACAAACAAATCTCTTTATTGTACGCATGGAATAACCATTTTCAACTCTTCTGCATCGTTTTCATTCATAAATCATTATGATAAAGAAAAATGGGTTCCTTTCATCAGTGTCCTACACAAACTTTTTTTAATCAAAAACATTTTTTATAATTAGTAGAAAGCAGTGATTTCCCATTTCTATGAATGTAAAATAAATGTTGCTAGGGAAAGAGAAGCGTTACTTGAGAAACAGTGTCATAAATTTCTAAACTCATTCTTGAAGAGATTTTTCTCTCTGTTTCCATTAAGTACAGGAGCTTGGGAGTAGACCTCAGAGAGGCAGCCCCGGGCTATAGGCTGGGAAAAGCCTGATTCAAATTCAAGCATGTCCTACCTCACTTGACCTTGAGGAGGCAGTCTGGGGCACAGGTTCAACTGCCCTCCTCAGTCTGGGTGTCCTCACTGGCCAGTAATATCGCCTCCCATGCCTGTCCCCACAGGGACATTGCTCCCTGGGATGGACAGATTCTGAGCGATTCCAGCTACATCTGAATCCCAGCTCTGCAGGGACCTTGAACAAGCTACTTCAACTCTCGGAGCCTCATTATCCTCATCTTTAAAAGGGGGGAGTAGCAATTTAACTCACAGGGTTTTTACAGCAATTAAATAAAATATAAAAATACCTACCAATAAGTAAGTGCTCAAAAGAGGTAGCTGCTGTTGTTCTATTATTGTCTAGCACCACTCCAGATAAGATGGTTGGCTAGAGAGAGTGTGATAGGAAAGGCAGTCTAGAAGCAAGACTTAAAGAAGTTTTTTGAAAAACGGTGTATTTTTATGAAGGAGCTGTTATTATCCTCTAGGACTAATTAGAAAAGTGATGAAACACTTAACACTTTGCCTCCTCTGATAAATCCTAAGTACGGTTATTAGGTGGATCAGCAGGAGGAGAGTTAGAAGTGATTTTCTGAAAAACTAGGTAGCAGACTAAGGGCATTTTTGACACATGAACCACCAAAAGAAAGTTAAGTATTCTCCTTGTCATTGAGTAGGGAGACCAAGATGAGGTTAAAGTGGTAATTAATGACCTACGAGGATGAGATAAAAAGGTACTTAATTTAAAGTCAGACATTTTTATTTCTCTTATTATCCTTCTATATTGTTGCCTCTTGTTTTATCTCATAATTAAGAACTGGTAATTATATTGACAAAGAGTTATGGTTTTTGGAGAAAATGGTTCATTTCTATTTCACTCCAGTAATTCATATGCTGGATAATTCCAAATCTTTCGGGCAACTACACCATTCACCTGGTAAAGGCTGTTACGTCCGATATTTTATCATTTTTTTCATTTCATGGCTTATTTCATTTCATTAGTTCATTTAATACAAACAACTCTATATGGCAATTATTGCTATCCTCATTTTAGAAGTAGAGGCATAAGAACTGGCTTCGATTTATAATGCTGGGCAGTAATAATGAGTTACCATTTGTTGAGAGTTTCCTATGTGCTAAGCACTGTAGAAAACATTTTTTCAAAAATAACTCCTTTCCATCTTTTTAGCAACATATTATTATTGTTCTCCTGTATTTTACAGAAGGGGAAACAGAGCTTTACAGAGGCACAAAAATTTATCAACTTCATGAAGGGAGTTGTTGGCTGCATTTGAACCTGGCTCTTGGGGGATGTGACATCTGTGCTATACTAAAGCAAGATCTGAGCCCAGTAAAGTAAAGCAAGGCCCTCAGGGGGGACCCTTCTCCTCAACTTCTCTGTGCTTTCTAGGAAGGATCTGCCTGTCTACTCTTGGTATTCAATATGCTATATGCCTAGTGAAGGCAAACTTCTCGTTCTTCTGTTTTCAAAACAAAAACATTTCCAGAGTATTTGTGAGCAGTTCATTTTGTTACTCAGAGGGCCTGGCAGGGCTCTGAGAAGCTTGGGTAATGGTTGTGCAAAGTTAACGGTCCTTAGCAAGAGGCCCCGGGCTGCCACAGCCACGATTCCCTGCAGAGCCCCATGAGGCTACGCACCTTCTTACCCCACCTCCCGCACCCAGCAACTGCAGCGAGAGCCAGAGAGCTTGGATAGACCAGATCAGGGCCCCTAGGAAAACGGCGGAGGCCTGTCTTTTCAGCTAACAGAAATCTTCAGTGGAGGAATTGGAGGTGGGAGGCTTATTACCATTCGCAGCTAGGACAGTAACAGCAATGACGCTAGCAAGGCCAGGCTGAAAGCTCAGGCCCTAGCAATGTTGCTCGTGCCTTCAAGCAGACGCCCCCTGCCTCCTTCTGTGTATTTTCTCTTACCTTGCTTGTTACTGTGTGTCCTTATTCCCTCTGTGCCCAAACTAGTCTTGCCTTCCCTTCAACAGAGGGAACATTTTTGTTTTCTTAGTGGCATAGAAATCCAGATGAAACATTGGAAATCGGGAGGCAGAAGCAAGCATGATTTGCCTCCGGGGCTGGTGCGGTGCTGTTGGTGGGCACTGGTGCGGTTCTGAGCCACTGAGACCCACAGAGAAGCCCACCTGTCACTCTGGCTGCCTGGTGCTTGGAACAGACTCACCAGGGAGCTCACTGCAAGGGGGGGCGGGACCCTGACATTGAGCTGGCTCCCAGGAGAGGCTCTGCTGGAGAGCTTGTTCCTGCAGGTCCTGAAAGCTGGGTCCAGGCAAGACTTGGGATAAAGACGAGTGGGATAAAGACACGGGTTTTTTTTTTAATTTCTCATCTGTCTGGCAGGAAAATCATTTGATCTAAAGACCCAGCTCCAGATGTCAGCCACAGCTGAGGACACCTGTTATATAGCCCAATACAATGCTCAGAGCAAGGAAACCATTCAAAGCTGAACAGAACTTTTCAGTTCTTCCTCCACCCCATCTGTCTGTACTCCTAGAAATGTGGGGGGTGGGGAGAGGTGTGACTTTCTAGACTGGGCACATTGTCGCTTCCCGGGACACTGAGGCAGAGTCAGGATTCAGCCATCCCTGGCTAACAGCCTGCCCAGCAGCAGAAGCAAAGAGCCATAGATCAGAGGGGGTGCCGGCAGGCTAATGGCAGGGCTTGCTCTAGAACTCTGACACATACACCCACTCACTCTCGTCCCCTCCCCACAGGGTCCCTTGCTAATGAGAACAGATTTATAAGACTGCTCCTGAGAGAAAGCTGCTCAGCTGTCAAGCCAGGCTCCCCCCCCAACCCTGCCTCGATTCTCATGGGACCCCCAGTTTCCAGAGCCAAGCGGCAGGGTTTGACTTCTGAACACACTACACCAGGAGTGCTGAAGATAGACAGCTGCTTGCATGTTTCCAGGGACACAGAGGACCAGGCCCGCCCCAGAGGAAATCACAGCCAGGGGGACTCGGACACACTCTAACTCACGCCCGCTGCAGCTGGCTACCTGCGCGGGCAGGCTGGCGTGCCAGAGGTGAGGGAGCGGTCCCAGACTATGCAGGACCTCCTCAGGATGACCCACGTCAGCCAGCCCCTCTCAACCCTTCACTATGCCCAGCCCTGAGAGAGCAACTTGCCCTGCAAAAAACTGGCAAGAGGTTTCACATCTGTCCCCAAAGCTCCCTCAAGCAAGAAGAAGGTATCAGAAAGAGGCCTGGTGTAAGCCGTTCGATCCCTTTGCACTGGCTCGGACGGACGAGCCCGGACCCACTGAGACACGGTCAGCATGCTTGAGACGATGGGGTCAAAGCAGACTGGGTTCCCCGCGACTCTCCGCACTTCTCAGGAAACAAATGGTCCATACCAGGCCATCCTTGCTTCTTCCTACTCCCGCCACCAAGCCACATAACAGGGAGGATCATCCCGTGGCTGGCTGGGGCCCATGGGGAAGTTTCTGAAAACAGAGGCTGCACTTTTGCAGAGGAGCGAAGAGAGAGATGATTGATGGCTGTGCGTGCATTTCCCCAGGAGGGGGCAAGCCTCCAGGAGCCCCCCGAAGGGCAGAGGGAGCAGAATGCTCAGGGAGGCAGGCAACCAGCTGAACTGACAGGCCCTGCTGCCCTAGCTGCCGGCCCTGCCACCCTCCCAAACCTCACCTGTGCAGTGTAGACAGGTCGTGCCCTGGATCACTCACCTGCCACAGACTTCTTCCAAATAAGGTCATTAGTTTCTTTCCCATTTTCAAGTTTGCAGAAACGTGGCTCCTCCTGACATGTCAGAGAAGCACCACTTTCCAGGGAAAGGTTCTCTTATTTTATTGTCACAGCCACTTGGAGGTATGGCAGCCTCTGGGCAGATTGTTATCATCATCAGCCTGGAAATTGAGGCACAACATTAAAAAAAAATTAGACTAAAACAAAACAAAGTAAGATAAAATAATAAACAACCTCGGAAAGGCAGGGCTAGGACCCAGATGCTCAGCTCCCAGCCCTTAGTGCTTCCCACACCTCCCCAGGGGGCTTATCCTCTGGCTGCGGGAATTTACACCATTTTCCCTGCAGCAGGTAGAAGTGGCAGGAGTTCATGCCTCCTGGCTGATGCTCTGAGAGGTAAACGCCCCTCTCTGCCCTCCAAGGTGTAGTCCCACAGGCGCCCAGAGGTTGCAGAGCGCCCCTGGCCCACAGCAAGCATTCTTTATGCACTCACTCCTTACTATCCTTTCTCTGTCACCAAGCAGTCCAGATCCACCTCCCAAAGAAATGACTTGCACTGGGTTGACTTGGAGAGGAGAGGAAGGGCCCAAACTTGTTGGGGAGCAAGTCCCCATCAAGAACATGTCAAAGTCCCAAACCCCAGGACCTGAGTATATGACATGATTTGAAAACAGGGCGATTGCAGATGTGATTAGTCGATATGGGGCCCTACTGGAAGAGGGTGGCCCCAATTGAGGGATGTTCCTTTAGGACGAGGGGAGAGACACCCATTTGTATGCCCACAGGAGTGAGATCAGGGCCCTACATTTGCAAGCCAAACATCACCAACACTGGATCCTGCAGAGACCAGGAAAGATTGTCCCCTAGAGGCATCAGGGGAGCAGGGCCCTGCTGTCACCTTGACTCAGACACCCCACCTCCAGGACAGGGCAGTGCGTGTCTGCCATTCAAGCTGCTCTCCCTGAGCCTCCCAGACAAATGACCGGCACCTGCTGGCAGAGCTGGCGGAGGCTCTGTGGACAGCACGGGGGTCTGTGGTTGTCACTGAGGAGCTCTGGGGACAGGTGGCCCCCCTGAGGTGACCCTCCCTCCCCGCAGCTCTGCCCACTAAGAGTGAGGACGGATTCACCGGACTGCACAGACTGCGCTGCAAAGCCAGCTGCGGCCGAGGAAGCGGGGATTCTGTGGACTCCTGCACCCACCCCCACCGCCAGCCCCCTTAAACCTAATACCACAATCCCTTACTGATATTAAAAACTGACAAGGAATTTTGCCACCGGCACTAGCATTTTAATATTGAAAGGTTGTGAAATCTAATAAGAGCTACAAGGAGGTTGATGGGGGTGGCGTTATATTTTTTTTTCTTCCTTCGAGCTTCAATAGAACTGGGATTCAATAAGCAAATGTGACAGAATGTGTAATTTCCCCTTGATCCACCGTGGTCAGGCATTTCCTGTTTAATAACCTTAAACCAGTGCCCCCCCTTCGCTTCCTCAGCACCCCGCCCCCCCCCCCACCATCTCTACTCTCCATCTTATCAGAATAATCCTTCATTGGAACGTAGTTCAGACTGGCACTTTGGTGGCACCTTATCACCGCTTGAAGACACAAAGGGAACAAGCTGAAATATTATTTTTCCCCTTTGTGGAAAGGTGTTAATGAGATCTTCCTGCCATCACCCTGCCCGAGACAGTGGGAGTTCCCGGCTCTCAGCCTTTCTGGTCCGATCCCAGCTTTAAAATCTGTCCATCAAATAGGGTGATGCTGGCGCTCCTCTGCTCCAGATGAGGGGAGGCCATGATACAAAATCTCTAGCTAGAAAGTACAAGGAGAGGCAGGAGCCCCCAGCAGACCCGGAGGCAGAGCTCTAAACATCCTGGCATTGGACAAGGGGGCAAGGCCCCTGCCAGGGCTGGGGCAGGAGGGTATGGGGGATGCCCGCTGGGAGGGCTCTGGGTGGACTGACAGGCAGAACAAGGGGCACCCTGGGGAGGGGTCCTGCTTTGTGCTGGGCCTCCCACCCCAGCCTCTGAGTCAGGGCTCCTGCATTCTAATCATGCAGGGCCAGAATGAAACCCTTGGAGCCTGCTTCTGTATTCTCTGGAGTGAGCCAAAGAGCGCTCTGCTAGTCCTCAGGAAAGAGATTTGAAGGCTGTGAAATGAAAGTGTCACCATCCATCTGTTAGGGACTAAGCTGTGTCCCCCTCAAATTCATCTGTCAAAACTCTGACCCCCCAATGTAGCTATATTTGGAGAGAGAGCCTTGCAGGAGATGGATGTGTTGAAATGAGGTCACAGGATGGGGCCCTGTGTCACCAGTATGACTGGCGGCCTTGTAAGCAGACACTAGGGACTCGTTCCCAAAGTCAAGGCCATGTGAGGACGCAGGGAGATGGCAGCCAGCTGCGAGACGAAGAGATGGGCCTCTGGAAAAATCAAACTTTGTCAGTAGACATCAGGCTTCCGATACTATGAGAAAAATTCTGTTATTTAAGCTACCCAATCTGTGGTATTCTGTTATGGCAACCCTAGCTGACTGATACATCCATCATTCTTATTCTAATTCCCTCACTGAAGCCCAGAGAAGGTAAGCCATTTGTTCAAGGTCACATTGTTTAGGGTAGAACCAGAATTGTAAATCCAAGGCACGTTTTTATTTTCTTAAGAAATTTCCATACCATTTTGCAAAAAGGATGCATTAACTTGCATTCCCACCAACAGTGGATGAAAATCTCATCAACATTTGTTGATTTCCAGCAATATGTCTGTTAGGTATTTGTCTGAAAATTCTAATACAAAATTATTTATGTACACCTGTGTACATAGCAGCACTGTCCACAATTACCGGCAGTGTCCATAATTACCAAGTCAGGGAACCAACTGAAGTACCATCCAACAGACAAACAGATATGCAATGGCATACTACACAGCTGGGAAAAAAAAGACGAAATAATGGCTGTTGGGACAAAATGGATAGACCATGAGGTAATGATCTTAAGTGAAATAAGTCAGAAAGCGAAAGATAGATATCAGATGGTTTCACTCACCAGTGGAATATAGCTAATCAAAAAAAAAAAAATAGGCAAAGTACAGTAGGACCAAATCTTGAACTGAGTGGAGGAATTTAATGGTTACCAGAGGCAATGGAGGAAAGGAGGTGGGGCTGGGGAGGGAGGCTGTATGGATGGTTGGCATGGGTGGTTTGGTGGAGGGTGAGCAGGACATGTGCACGTATAAGAGGAAAAAAATGTAGCCCCAAAATTAAAAGTGAAAAAATGAAGAAAGAAAATCTAGGGCTTCCTCTCAGTTCCAAGCTAATTCTACTATACCAGCAGCTCCACAAATGAACAAAGAACACGTGCCTGGGACCAAGTACTGCCCAGTACACATGAGCATGGACTCACACACACATTAACTTTGAGGAAAGGAGTAAAAAGCCCCAGTCTCACTGCTGAGTCCTCTTAGGCAGGAATGACAGAGCTTCTGCATTTCCTCCTGCACAAACCACCATCCTGAGGTCCTGGTATTTACTAGGATAAGCAGTAATCTCCCCCAGAATGGCAGTCAGCCTCTGAGGGTCACCTGACTGATAACATTTGCAGTTGCTTTGTTAGTTCGGCTCCTAATTTGCCATCATTTGTTGCATGGAGTTTCTGGAATTCCCTGTAAAGCTTAAGGAAGCAGACAGGGCGCCAGGCTGGCTTGCACGGGCACTGCCGATTCCAGGCCAGTTACAATCTTGTCCCCATGGATGTCTGAGTTGGGGTCCTCAGCAAGCCGCCCCACACTTTCCCTACTGGATCACTTCTCCTTGAGCCACAAAGGGAAAAGGATGCTAACAGGAACTGGGGAGCCAGGGCAGCCACCCTGGGTAGATGGAATAAGGAGGGAGGCAGACCAGAAACACTCATTACGGATCGTGTAATATTAACATCAGTAGCCAGAAAGCAGACACCATGGGGTGTCATGGAAAAGAACCCTAGATTTGGAACCCAGAGACCTGGATGCAGGTCTGCAAAGAATTGCTGACTTCTTTGGGGACTTTGGCTTTCTCACCTGTAGAGAGGATATGGGGTGATAGAGCACACAGGTGCACTTAGAGCAGTGCCTGATGCGTGATGGGGTTCATATAAATGCTTGGTTTTCCTTTGGTCCTGTCTGCAGGTGTGCCTGGGTTGAGGAGTTGGCCATCAGCTTTCAGAGGACTGGGAATGAAAAGCCAGAAAACTCTTCATGACAGACGAAGGCACAGGAGAGAAACAGACAAGGACAGAAGTCAAGTGAGGGGTCAAGCAGACCACACCCAGGTGCCCCCGGCTCTCCAGCAGATGGGGCCGGCTCATTCTGCTTTCCCTCTTCTACTAGGTCCTGGAAGGCCCCTTTGAAGAAAAGTGTTTTCAGTTAAGAGAATAATTGTTAACGCCACTAAAATTTGGCGGTGATAACATGCACTATATGCAAATGTCAAATTATAATCCTGTACACCTGTAACTCACATAATGTTGCAAACCAATGTTACTCCAATTAAAAAATTTAATTAAAAAAGAAAAAAAATAGAAAGAAATTGCTGGCAGACACAATATAAAGCCAAGTGTGGAAAGTTGATGAGTAAGTGGCAAGGGCCAGGGATGGGCATGCAGGGCCTGCTCATTTCTCCCTAGCTTCTTCGCTGCCTTATCAGGTGCAGTCTCTATAGAGGCCTCCTCCACCATGTCTTCCTCTGGGGGTGGTATCAGAAAGCAGGATGGTGAGTTCTAGGGGAAGGTGGCTGGCAGGAGAACCTCCCTGATCCCATCCCTCAGCTCTGGACAACCTCACCTGCCCAAGCTTGTAAACTGGCCCACACAGAGCAAAAGCATCCCCTACAGTGCTGATTAAGTGGATTACAGGGTGCATTCCTGCAGGAATTTCACTGATCCACATTCTTCTGCAGAGCCCATGGGAATTCTGTCTCTGTGTGTATAAACCTGTCACAATATTTGCAAACAAGTTCAAGGAAAAGCCCCTCCTCCAAGAAGAGTATTATATTGCTTAGAGGTAACTTTAAAATATTTCTGTATTTTATGGGCTGTGTTTAAAACTATCTCTTGGATACACTTCAGAGCATTGGCAGCACCCTAAAATGAACACTTCAGGATGGTAAACAGGCACAGAGAGGCCCTCATGAGGACCCATCCCCTTCCAAGGTGATTACTTAGCATTTAAAATATCCATGTCAAAAATGTACCAGGCCAATTTGCCACATGAAGATGGGCATAATGTGGACAAGCCTAACTATCAGCACTGCTGCCCAGACCTGAGCAATAGCCTGGAGGCTGGGAAAGGGCCAAGTCCGATCCAAGTGGCCAGTGCAATACTTGGGATGGGGATTGTAGGGTTAGAGAAATCAGGTCTTTCCATCTGCCCACCACTGGTGTGATGATGGACACCTGCGGTGCTGTGGGCATTCCAGGGTGGGCATGCGCAAGTGGGCAGACCTGAGTTGGACATGGGCATCATGAGGACCAACAGAACCAACAGGACCAACAGTACTAACGAGCAGCAGAGAGAGAGAGAGAAGAAAGCAGCCAAGAGTGTGAGATGCACCAGGGGCTGGGAGGACTGCCAGCCTCCCGACCACCCCCCCCACCCACCCACTTACCCAGACCTGCCATGTACCTGGCCACCTCTACTAACAAAAGCATGAAAAGCCACCGAGGGCTCCAAAACTCCCTTTCCTTGACCCGTCTGCTAGAACCATCCCGAACCTTGCTCCAGTGCCTCTCTTCCTGCTGCTACAGGGAGGCAGCTAAGACAGCCTGCAGCTAAGGAATGTCTAGGCTGACGGTGCTGTGACAGAGCTGCACTCAGATTTGACAGCCTGCATGCAAGATCACGCCGTGCCTGTGAACATGTCCCTCTGTTGGGGAAAGGATGTCCTGAACGAACTCCACAAACAGGTTTTATGGGCCCACCTCACCCTAGACCAAAGAGATCCAAGACATCAAGGACTACAAGTCCCATAATGTCATCACCACCGAAGGGAGGGCTGCTGGGAACTGAGGGTGGAGTTAAGCAGCCAGAATTGGTATATAACCAGGCATGTGGGCCTTGGGGGACCTTGGTTTTTCACCAGTTTTCAGCATGACACATTCACCAATGTATTTCTCTCTCTTCTCCCTGAGTCATCCCTTTCTTCATTTTCCTCTTTTTGTAAATAAACCCTTTATTAACCTCTCTGTGTGTGCCTGCAGTTAGGTCTCACACACATGGGTGACGACCCAGTTAGGCCAACCCATTTCACATTGAGGTTGCCCTGTAGCACCTCCTTTTAGGCTTCGGCGAGCATTGAGCAAGAGAGGGGTCCTGACCACACCAGCTGCTCTGCTCCACGTCCTGGGAAGCCAGGGGCAGCTGGAGACAAGCCCTGGAATCAAACTGGCCACTTTCATCCCCACCCCCACTGTTCCTTAGCTGTAGACCGTGGGCAAGTTGCTTGGCTCCTCTGTGCCCCAGTTAATTTATGCAAAGGGCTTAGACTCATGCTCAGCAAGTCATAAGTGCACTGTTAGTTAGCATTATTATCGTCACATTATGATGAGCACCAGGCCATCTGAGCCCCAAGACACCGGCTTTAGTGGTGATGATAATAACCACCTTTAAATGAAAACCTTTAATCACTATAAGACTCTCTATTAGCTCCTTTACGCACATTAGCTCATGGAATCCCCACAACTCTTGGAGGGTAATTATAATCCCCATTTTATGGATGATGAAGGTGATGCTTGCAAAGATTAAGTAACTTGCCCCCTGCCATGTAGCTGAGAGCAGAGGAACGGGGACATAAACAGACTCCCTTGGGACCTCCAGATTCTTAGCCACTGAGAATCCCACCTCCCCTAGGAGCCCAGCTCCTCCCTAGGAGCACTCCCTGTTGCCTTTCTTACTCAATGTCTCATAGACAATGGAATGGCTGGGTCCTTGGCAATTCTGTTCCTCACTCTGCTTTTTAAAAAACAAACAGGGGCCTCCTTGGTAGCACAAGAGGTTGAGCGACTCACTGTGGGGCTTCCACAGTCACTACAGCGCAAGTTTGATTCCCAGCCAGGGAGGGGACTCACATGGCCAGCAGACCTCTCCTGTCTCACCTGCTACTCCCCTCAGTGGTGTATTTCAGTAGATCCGCCTGTTCTGCTCCCTGCTCTGTCTCTGATGAATCCTCTCACTTGCCTGTGCCTCTGGCCTGCACCCCAACTCTTACATGCGTAAATAGTAAATCTTTAAAAAAGCAAACAGAATTCCGACCTGCCTGGCAGTCTTTTGTGATCCCAGTGGAGGCTGAGGCTCCCAGTCTTGGCTGCACATTAGATTCAGCTTTAAAAATCCCAATGGTAAAAGCCCACTGGGCACCAAATGAATCCAAATCCAAACCTGAGGACTATGACTCACAAATCTGTATTTTCTACAGCTCCCCATGCCAACACTCCTGGGTTCATGAACCATTGGGGTAGGGCGCCCCAGCAAGGCTGCATGGAGCAGACTCCTGTAAAATGAAGCCCCTGACCCTACAACGTGGGGGCCTGAGGCCAGTGCCCATGGCCAGGCACAAACCTGCTGACACCCTGATTCCAAGAGGACAAACTGGGATGAACACTGGGTTCAAAATCTCACCTATGCCTTCCTTCCAGCAGGGAAAAGAACCATCTGCCGCAGCGGACACCTGGGTTCCTGCTCCTTCACACTTCACACCCCTGGCATCCTCTCCCCCAGCACCAGTCCCTGCAGTCACTTCCTAGCAATCCCTTCATCCACCTCTGTAGGGTTAGAGAAATCAGGTCTTTCCACCCTTCCACCACTGTGATGATGGACACCTGCGGTGCTGCGAGCATTCCAGGGTGGGCATGCGCAGGTGGATGCACCTGGGCTGATGCACGAGGTATATAAGGCTAGCCTCTGGGGGGTGCCGCGGTGGTGCGGTGGAGTGTGAGGGATAGCATGAAGGCGTCAAAGACAAAGAGACTGCTTGAACCAAGGATGAACCTCCTACTGGCCTGGGATGGTTGCAAGACAACCTCCCACCTCAAACAACACATTGGAATCTCAATTCTCAAAACAAAGGATCTGGCTTGGTCGGGACATAATGAGTTGAATAAAATTTTATGGGTCTCTCTGGGAAGACTGGATGGGCGGGGCTGGGGCAGAGGCGGAAGGGAAGGGAGAGGGCAGATGGGTAACAGCTCCGGGTCTCTCCCCAGGGGCAGATAGTAAGGCTAAAGCAGAGTCGTCAGAAGATGCAGGCAATCAGCAGCATTAGCATACAAACTGCCTCCTCCAGACTTGAGCTCCTGGCAGCCCAGGGCCCAGCAGGGGCAGCGGGCTCTTATCCCTGCAATAAATACTTATGAAAGCTTGCTGATGCTAACCTCTCGGAAGGCCAGGGGGTGGGGGAGAGGTCAACCCAGAGCTGGGGTTGTAAGGTTGGGCAGTGGTCACCGAGAGGGTCCTACAGACACCAGGCTGATTGCCTGTTAGTGCCCCCTCAGCAGCCTTCGCTTCTGTAAAGGGGGAGGAACGAGCTGCCCCAATACTCTGGGCTGTGCTCCCTCCAAACTGCCCTTGCCCTGGTAGTGTAACAGGGTCATCCCCCCAAAAAAGAAAAGATCCAAAATCCCAATTCTGCCCTAAATAGGTAAAGCTAAAAAAAATTCTGCAGAGAGGACAGAAGGAAAGGAAGAAAAACAAAGAGCAGCAAAAAAACCTGGAGGAGGCAAGTAAAGCAAAACGTGAAGAAACTGCGCTTGCTTTTTAGTTTTAAACTAATTAAAACAAATATAAATAAAAGACCCGTGGGGAGGTTAACAATGGCAGCTTTCATCTTAATTTTAATTTTGCTCTTTTCCTCCCAAATTTATCTAACTCTTTCTAACCCTTTTCTATAAGTCTCTGCTAAAAAATCCTTTAAACGTGTGGCAGGCTTTTGGGCCTTACTTGAAACCAATTCTATTTAACTAAACTTTTACCCTCAAAAAAATAAGTAACTTTAAATACTTAATAACAACATTCTTTATCCTTTCTATATTGTACCCTAATTATATTAAAATTCCTTTCCATTAAAAATTTTATATATTTGTCTTAATACAGCAAATAACAAAACCCATTAAAAAAAAAACAAGTTTAAAAATTCTAAAATACTCCTCTCCCTACCCTATAAAAGTAGCACTTGACCAAGCAGCTCTAAGTACCCACCCCCCTTCACTCTCTTCCCAAATTAGCGACCCCTACCTCCCTTCTTCCAGAGTATTTACTTTTAAAAACTTGCAATTGTAAATTCTTTCTCTTCCTCTTTGAGGAAGGTACAATCTCTCTTAGGGAAGAGAAAGACAAAGATAAATTGTACAATTCGCCCAAGCTCAGTGCTGAAGTCTAGCTACGGGCCCAGATACCCTAATTTGTGCTCATGACACATCTCCCCCTCCTACTTACAAGGCACTAACTTTCTGTCCCTGCATTTCATTCATCTCTCTCTCCAGCATCACATCTCAGCACATCATCTTGAGTTGTTTCTGTTGAGAGAATAACAACATCAAAAAGATCCACGATTTAATTGGACTCATCGCACAGCAGAAATCTGGTCTATTGCTGGCATTTTATTGATTGCCGTAATTGCTCTATCCCCACACGCCTTATATAAACTATCTCACGATCCTATAGCACCCACAAGGTCTAGGTTTTCTAAAGCAATCGTGATTTCAACATTGTGATTTTTTTTTTACAAGTTACAAAATGCTAGAGAAATGACAACAGTGACATCCAAAATAAACCCCCTTCCATGCCTTCCATCCAAAAGGGTTGCAAATTCCTTTGTCCCAATTCCTTGGAATGTGAAAATATAGTCATGGTCCTGTGGTGCTGATGAAGTAGGTGTAGCTCACTTCTTACTCGTGGCTAAGACTCATTCACACTTTAGCAAAACCACCGGGCCACAATCACCACAGCTGAGTCAGCGCAGCCGCCAGCCACAGACTCTGCTGTTTAATTAGCCCGTACCTATTCATTGCCACCATCACCCCAGAGCCAATTCTTATTCATATGGACTTCTGGTGAAAGTGCAACTATTTTCCAGCAGCCTGATTTCCTCCCCTAGAGAACAGACAGCAGATTGTCATAAAGCACTGAAGCAAGGCCTTGCCCCTCCCCACGCTGTGCTGCTGCGCCATGGCATCGAGCCTACAGAAACCTGGCCAGGCCACGGGGACTGAGGATCACGCTGGTGCCAGGAACTGGCTGGCTCGGACTGCTGGTCCCGGAGTTGACAGACTGCACACGCCTTCACCCGAGCATCCATCCCATGCGCACGAGTTTACACAGCCCTCCCCTGGGTCAGGTCCAAGAAACCCAGACATACCCTTGCCCAGGAGCCAAAGCGACGGAAGTTTCCAAATGATTGATTCTCAATTGAAGGCAGGTGGACGGCAAAGATGTGCATTGTCTTCTATCAATGTCTGCCCTAGAGGTGACCTCTTAGCCAATGAGCCTTTAATTGATGTCACCAGTTTCCTGAAAGCCGGCTCACCCTGCAAGATGGAGCAGGTGTTCATGACGCTAGGATCTTGGGGTATGTGGCCTGGAGGACCAGGCCCCCTCAATCTCCCCAATAACTCATATATATGTTGATATGTATGGAATTACTTAGTTTTTTGCTTTTGAAAGTTTATATTAAAATATACGAGCAGGGCCTCTCTGGTGGCACAGTGTGTTGAGCACTGCGCTGTGAAGTGCTGCTGCAGCCACCATGGCGCAGGTTCGATCCCTGGCCAGGGAGGGGATCCATGTGGCGCAGCAGACCTCTTCTGCCTCCTCTCGCCCGCTGCTCCCCTCAGCAGTATCTTTCAGTTGATCTGCCTGTTCTAGTCCCTACTCTGTCTCTGGTGAATCCTCTCACCTCCTGAGACTCTGGTCTGTACCCCAGCTCTTGTATGCATAAATAAATAAATCTTTTTTAAAAATAAATAAAATACATGCGCACATGTCAAGGTGTTAAATAAAACTCAGAATCTTCATAAGTTAGGATCTCTGACCCCACGAGAGTTCGAAGCCTGGGCAGAGAGGGTGGCGCAGACAAAGGTCTGGGAGACAGCACACTGAGGCAGGCATGACTGGTCACCCCTAATCCGTCCCACCATTTCCATCAGGGCCATCTTCTACACACCAGTTGACCTGTATGGCCATGCAGTGGAGCGAGACCAGAACAAGCTGTCAGCAATGAGCTGGAAGTAATGAAGGCAAGGCCAGAAGGTGAGCAATGTGCTCAGGAACTAAGAGAAAAAGAGCAAGATGTCAAAGCCAAGTCCGTGTGGCAGAGTGGCATTCAAGGCGTGACCACGGTTAGACAAGAGTAAAACAACAGACGCCAAGCCGGAAGTAATGAAGGCAAGGCCAGAAGGTGAGCAATGTGCTCAGGAACTAAGAGAAAAAGAGCAAGATGTCAAAGCCAAGTCCGTGTGGCAGAGTGGCATTCAAGGCGTGACCACGGTTAGACAAGAGTAAAACAACAGACGCCAAGCCCAGTAAGGATGTGAGTCAAGGCTGCCACAGCTAAGATCAGATCGACAACAGGAGCCATGAGGAAACCAGGCTGCGCGCAAATGGAAAGGATGTCCAGGTAAACTGCCCTGGGGCCGCACCTTGGGGGAAGAGCCTCTACCCCCGCTCTCACGCAACCATTTGGATGTGTGGACAAGCCTCCTTGAACTTGAGCGTTTTCCTGGGAACTGCGTATGTGGTTTTGGGTGCACATGTTTTCACTTATATAAATGTTTCTGTGTATATGACAGATCTCTTTCCCCTTTCTTAACTCAGCAGACAGTCTGTTTTTAATCCTCGCTTTCCTCTGTGCGTATTTAGTCCTCTGCTTCTAACTCCTGCGCAGTGTCCATGTGCAGAGCAGCTGCCATGCGGGGCCGAGCACCCCCAGTGAGGAAACCAAGTGCAGCGGCAGGATGGAGGTGGCACTGGAGCAAGGTTTGGGATGGTTCTGGGCAGACGGGTCAGGGAAGGAGAGTCTTGGAGCCCTCAATGGCTTTTCATACTTTATTTAGTTGAGGTGGCCAGGTACATGGCAGGCAGGGGTGCCGGGGCGGGGCCGGGAGGCTGGCAGGCCTCCCAGCCCCCAGCACATCTCACCCTCTTGGCTGCTTCTTCTCTCTCTGCTGCTGCTGCTGCTGCTGTCGGTTCTCTCGGTCCGTCCTCACAGTTCTGTCTGTTGATCCTCACAGTTCTGGCGGCCTCGTGACGCCACCCATTTAAGCCCGTGTCCAACTCAGGTGCGCCCACTTGCGCATGCCCACCCTGGAATGCTCGCAGCACCCCAGGTGTCCATCATCAGTGGTGGGCAGGTGGAAATACCTGATCAACCTTTACCCTACACCAAGTCACCTGCCACGCCCCCCAACACCATGCCCTGTGAGCATCCTCCCGCGTGAGACTGATGCCAAACACCGGCCTCAGTTTCCCTCACCCAATAAAAGGAAACAGAGTCTGAGGAGAAGGAAAGTAGTTAATTTGCAGACAACTGAGGCCGGCAGCAGCTGTCTGGATGACTGCCATCCTGCTCTGGCCGAGTGCGGGGTTATTGATACAAAGGGGATGGGCAAAGGAGCTGCAATGGGGAAAGGGTGGGCAGGGAGATGCCTGAGCTGGCTTGTGCTGTGGACTACTGCTTTTAACTCCCTTTTCTTGGAAAGCAAGAAGTCAGACCTGTTAAACAAGGGGGGATATTGCAAGAGATACAGAAGACAAACTTGTCAATCCTTATCTTAGAGAGGAGGCTAAAGACAAACCTGTCCTGCTTCACGTCATCAATCCCCACTATCAGGTATGACCTTTGCTTCTACAGGGGATTGGGGCCTCGCATCTTCTGGCTGCTTCCTGAACAGAGTCATCGTGTGTGGGTCGTTATTATGGAAGGTCTGCAATTGCTGGTGCCATAGTTCCTGGCATGATGTTAAGGCCTTTGTGGCGGCGGGGCAGCAATAAGCTCTGCGACATATCACAGTCCTAGTGGAATAGGGGTAACTGTTTTTTGCCTCAAGATGATGACATTTAGGATATAGCTCTAACTGAAGAGGACCAGAGACTAGTATAAAAAGCTACTGAGACATCATTTTTCCTACCCTCATCCCAATTCTGTAAAATAATAAACTAAATCTAATTTTAAACAATTTTACATATATTTGCATAAGCTCATAGGGCAGAATAACTAAGCAGAATGTTGTTGGCTTTGCTGGAAACTCCATAGGGCCTAGAGCAAGCTTTTAACATCCAGTCAATTATGGCTTTAGGATCAAGGTCTCTGCCTCACCAGACTTCACTGAGATACCTTCTTCTCAAGGTTCCCAGGGCTCTTTCCGGGGTTCTTTCAGTCCTGCCAGTGGAGGCAAGCTTTCTCACCTTCCATGGAGGCCTCTGGAACCTGATAAGCAAGGTGACAGGCTCTACTTGGCTCAGCTCTTCTTGGGTAAGCTCAACTGCTACTCCCAGAAGGATTTCAGTCAAAAAACTTTGTAACAAAATATGTTTTCAATTTTTGAGTTTAGGAGAAAGAAATAAAACTTCCTATTGAGATTATGTAAAGGTAGACATATCGTACCAAGAAGTACAAATATTCCCTATAAGTTTTTTGGAGCTGAGAAAAGAGAAACAGCAAATATTTCAGTTTGCTCATAAAAAGATGTAAATTGTCACTGCTAAGTCCATAGCCCAGTTTAAAGACAAGCTTCCTAGTGATTTAAAAAAAAAAAAAAACCATTAAAACCAATATTTTGGGGGCCTCCTGGTGGCGCAGTGGGTTAAGCAACGCACTATGAAGCAAACCGCAGCCACTGCAGCACCAGTTCAATCCCTGCTGCCGGCCAGGGAGGGGACCCACATATGGCACAGCAGACCTCTTCTATCTCACCTACTGCTCCCCTCAGCAGTGTATTCCAGTTATTCTGCCTGTTCTGTTCCCATTCTGTCTCTGGTGGGTCCTCTCATTCCCCCACCCCAGCTTTGGCCTGTGCCCCAATGCTTATATGCATGAATAAATTTTTTTTAAATTTTTTGAATGTTATTAAATACTATACAAATCCTCCTCAGTGTACTTTGTCCCATGTATTAAGTCTCTATCTTCTATTGGTAATTTTCATAAATTCAATTTTTCTATAGGCTTGGTAGTTCTTCTCATTTCCAAAATACAGCTATATTGTCAGTCACTTTTTGTGATTTTTTTCTGAAGACAAAGCTCAGCAAGTAACCTTTAGAAAGAACAAAAACTTGAAAATGACCATACTTAAAATTATAAAAGCATAAAACAAGGATGTTTGCTCAATTTTGTGACATATATATTTCAGAATAATTAGGATTGAACAATAATATTACTGCAGAATATACTAGGCTTTCAGAATCTCAAAAGTTTTAGAACACTTTTATCAATTTATATATATGCTGAAAAGATGTGATCATTTTTTTCAATGATAACAATGTTTTCTCTATGAAGTTATAATATCGCTAGACTGTCCCAGTGTGTTTTAAAATATTTTTAACAAGAAAAATAATTTATTAAGAGTCCTTTTAAGACATCTCACATCTTTTTACTGATCAAACACTTTATTATTTCTAAAATTTGACATCAAGAATATTTTGTCACATGTTTAATAAACATATATAGATTTTTATAAAACACTAAATTACCCAGAGTGACAATTAGAGGTTTTTAAAAGTAGATCTATTTTTACAATGTTCAACAATGCTAACAGGACTATATTTTTTCAGTTAACCTGGGCTGAGGGTAAAAGAGAACCAAGATTTTAGATTACCTAAACAGTCTCTAATTTGTCATCAAGAACTAGTAAAAACAGTTTAAGAATTTTGAGTCTCTACTGAAGATGAAAAATAAATTAAAGTTTGGTTTTACATAAGTACACTACTAATATTAAACTTAAACATTTCCATAGCCAGTCATTCTAGCATGTAACATTTTTTTCTAAGATACTTCTCTTAGACCTTCAACACTTTCTTTTGCCTTCCTATTTTACACCATTTCTTCTACTAATTTTTTCCCCAAGACCTTTAACATACCTGTTTTAAATACATTCCTTAACACACCTCACTTTATTTGCATTCAGAGTTATGACATCCTAGTTTTTAATTTTTAGATTGTAAAACTGTCATAGAAGAATTCTGTTAGGAAACCAGGCAATACTCAGAGAGGAGGAGGGAAGATCTTTATTTATGCCAGCAGGCCCAGAGGAAATCTTTCTCCAAAGTCTGAGCCCTGAGCAATTAGGTAACAGAGTATTTATTGCCTTAGCAGGGGTACATTTGCACTTTAAAGCAAACAGGGATTATAGAAGCCGGAGACTCCTAAGTGGTTATCTGGGGTGCATAAGTCAGGCATGTGGCCTTTAGAACATTTATCAGTTACTCCCTAAAACTTTCAGTCTACATTAAGGCTTTGTTCCAACATAACTTCAGCTAATTAACAAGTTAGCCTGTTTTTTACTTTAAGATATTATAAGAACTGTTATGCTATCCTTCCCTGTACTAGATAACTCATAAATAAGCATGCTTTAATTCTTTTTTTTTTTAGGTGAAATCACAGTAAAGTTTAGTTTTCTTACAATAAGAAGCAAAAAATAAACCCAGGGGCCTCCCTGGTAGCGCAGTGGGTTAAGCAATGTACTATGAAGCAGACCACAGCCACTGCAGCATGAGTTCGATTCCAGCCACTGGCCAGGGAGGTAACCCACGTGGCGCAGCAGACCTCTCCTGCCTAGCCCGCTGCTCCCCTCAGCAGTGCATTTCAGTCCATCTGCCTGTTCTGTTCCCCAGTCTGTCTCTGGTGGATCCTCTCACCCCCACACCTCTGGCCTGTACTCCAGTGCTTATATGCATAAGTAAATAAATCTTTAAAAAAAAATTCAATAGATCCTTAGTTTTATAGGAAAAATTCACCACCATTTAAATAATGATAAAAAGATCAGATTTAAGACAGAGATAACAATGGTAGCTTTAGTATTTCTTAGGATAGAAGGTTTTAATTACAATTACAAATTAAACAATTTCATATACCAGAGTTCTTTAAGGCAAACATGAGGTAGATTGATAAAAGTAAGAAAAATCAGAGATATTTAATACCATATATGTTTCCTATATACACATGAGAGTCTCAGTAACTCCTATATGTGGCTTTAGATACCATCTTACTTTTTTTAAATTAAACACATTTAAACTTACAGTAAATGTATTAATACCCAACCTTATAAATTCAAGGCACGCATGCTTTAATTCAGTAATTACATTTTGAACTAGGGGACCACGGTTTCCCATCTCCTCACAAGTGAATCCATGGGGCAGAAAAGAGCTGTGCCTCTCCCAAGAAGCTGGGAAGTTCCCCGAAGGAAACCTCTGGCAGCTGCTGGGATTCTCCCTCTTCTCCTGGAGACAGGGATCTCCCACTCAGCGTGGCCGGGGTGCCACCAGGACACCCAGGCCCCGCTCTGACAGCCTGGAGGGGTTAGCCCTGGCCCGCTACAGGGCCAACTGCTCTAGCCACTGAAAGTCAGAGTCGGAGCTGGGAGCGCCAAGGTAGCATCCGGCTCCTGGCTGACTCGCCAAGTTGATTCCAAACGCCAACCTCAGCTTCCCTTCACCCAAGAAGGGGACAGAGTTTGAGGGGAAGGAAGTTAGTTTACTTTGTCAACAAATTGAGGAGGGTAACAGACTCCTGTCTGAAAGACCACTGTCCTGCTCTTTGGCAGAGCTCAGGGGTAGTTATGCAAAGAGAAAAAGAAGAGATGGGCAAGGATCTGCAAAGGGGAGAGGGAAAGGGTCACATGGAAGTTCCTAAGATTTCTGAGATTTCAGGTGAGTACCAGTTGGCTTTGTCAACATCTGCTGTTTAACTTCCATTTCCTTGGACTGTAAGAAGACAAACCTCTTAAACAAGGGGAGAAATTGCAAGCAATGGGGGGAAGACAAACCTGTTAATGCTTATCTGAGCATCCAGTCATAAAGAAGACACACCTGTCTTGTTTCACTGCTTCAAGACTGCGGGCCTATGAAAGAATGTCCTTAGGATATGTGCACAAGGGTGAAGTTGCTGGTTCATCTGAAAAAAAAAAAATATATATATATTCTTAATTTAATTAAACAGTGTGAGGGACCTCCCTGGTGGCGCAGTGGGTTAAGCAACACACTATGAAGCAAACTGCTGTCACTGCAGCATGAGTTCAATCCCTCCCACTGGCCAAGGAGGGGACCCACATGGCGCAGGCAGACCTCTCCTGCCTCACCAACTACTCCCCTCAGCACTGTGTTTCAGTTGGTCAGCCTGTTCTGTTCCCCACTCTATCTCTGGAGAATCCTCTCACCGCCCTGGATTCTGGCCTGTACCCCAGCTCTTGTATGTATAAATAAATAAATCTTTAAAAATAATAAAAATTTTTAAAAATTTAATTAAACAATGTGAACTGACTATTGTGGTTACACAAACTCTGCATCTACCAGGTAGACAAGGCAGGTCCTTTCTCTGAGAGTTCTCTCTTGAAGTGCTGGGCCTCTGCCCCTTTCATTTTTTCTGAACCCACTATCAGGTACCCAATATCAGTCAGACAGAGAAGCTCCAAGCAAGCATGGTTCTCAATGTCTCCCCTGGGTGACCACAGACATATTCTAGCAATAATGCATGCTTGCCTGCTTATGAAATTCTCCTAGCTCCTCCCTCTCTACTGTCAGAATATCAAAGCACAAAATAACTTAAGTATTTTTAGGCAATGGGTTTGAGCTTGTCCCATGCCCCTTGACCTCCTGGGTCCAATTGCAAACACAGATACCTGTAATAAAAAAAAAAATACTGTTGAAAAATCTATATTGCATTAATGATAGCTGTGCTGGTCCAATAAGACTCTGTACCAACACACTGTGCTTATGATTGACATTTCACTTAGCTTATTTTGTTGTTTTTTTTATAGTTTCATGTCAATATGCCTCATGTCCCTCCTATTCCAGCTTTCATACTTCTATTATTCTACTCTCTCCTGATTAAAAATGCGTGCATATGTATGTGACTAGCTGCGATGCATATACTATAGATTTGACTCAGGTTCTACAACCAAACCCTTAAGGCCAAACACTGTGTCAAATGTGTAGAATTAAGGCTCACAGCTCTGTTCCTTACTTCTTTGCATTGTACCTCTCTCTAATTGCATTCCCCCCTGCCTAAAAGTAGCCTGCATCCTGCCTAAAGGTGGACAGAAAGTCAGTGTTCTTCATGTCTTTTATGTCTTTATTGCAATGGGCCTTATTATAGAAGCTTCTAGCTGTTCCCTAAGAGTCATTCTTCCTGCTTTGATAGTAATGGGGATTTTAGGCTAGCATATGATAGCCAGGTGAAGTCTCTACTTAGCTTTCTTACAAGAAGAGTGGCCCTTTGGGAAAAAAAAGTTGTTAATAAGATGTGTACAACTTTTAGGTCACGTGCCTCTGTAACTCTTCCTTCTTACCCTCTCACAGCAGCTGGAAGAGGGAGGTGATGGTGGGACATGGGTTTGGACATGGTGTCTGAGGACAACAGAGAACACAGGGAAGGGTTTGTTGAGCTACCCCCAGAAACCTTTCAATTGGGAAAAAGAGTCTTTTCTTTCAAAGCATCTGCAAATACTATGCATTTGGCCTAAACTATATACTTATATACCAAAGGCCAACAAACTTTTTCTGTAGAGGGCCAGAGAATAAATATTTTAGACTTTGTAGGCCATACAATTCCTGTTGCAACTATTTGCCTCTGCCATTGTAATATAAAAGCAACCAGAGATATGACTGTGTTCCAATAAAACTTTATGTACAAAAATAGGTATTTATTTTTACTGTGGATTTGACCCACAGGCTATAGTTTGCCATGCCTGATATAGAATATCATTTACATGTTTTTAAACTTCATATAAATAGCATCAAACTATATGTATCATTTTCCTAATTGTTTTTTCCACTTAGTATTACATGTAGATGTAGTTCACTAGTTTTCATAACCAAACCAGAGCATTAAATGAATTTTTCAGTTTATTCATTCTTCTGTGAATAATCATTCAGATGGTTTCTAATTACATCATTCTCATACACAGGTCAATTCCTCCCAATGTATGAATGAGTGTATCTAGAATTTACACCTGGAATGAGATTACCGTCTTCACAAGGTATGTGCATTCTCAGATTTACCAACTGTTTTCAAACTTCCTCTTCATGGGCCTCCCTGGTGGCACAAGGGTTAAGCACCACACTGTGAAGCATACACAGCCACTGAAGCACAAGTTCGATCCCCAGCCTGAGAGGTGACCCATGTGGCACAGCAGACCTCTCCTGCCTCACTCACACGCTGCTCCCCTCAGCAGTATACTTCGGTCCACCTGTCCTGTCTCCCACTCTGCCTCTGGTGAATCCTCTCACCCCATACACATACCTCTGTCTGGCCTGTACCCCAGTTCTTGTATGTATAAATAAATAAATCTTCAAAAAAACAAAAACTTCCTGTCCCCTCTGCACCAGTGAAGCCGCTAGTCAGCGCACGAAGCTCCCCATGTTCCATGTTTTCCCTGATGCTTGCTCTTACCAGACTTCCGAGGTATTGTCAATCTGACAGCTCAATCTGATTGTGATTTGAACTTGCATTTGCTTGTCTGATACTGAGATTAAGCACTTCTTTATGTATTCACTGCCATTTAGAATTCCTTTCTGTAAACTACCAGTAAATTTTTGTCCCTTTCCCTATTACATTATCTGTAGCTTCATATTGACTTCTTATACAGTTTTCTTATACACAGTTTTACTATTTGTCTTTTATAAGCTTTATAAGCATCTTTTCCAAGTTTGTAATTTGACTTTCAGCCTGTATTTTGATACATAAATATTTTTAATTTTAATGTCATCAAATCTAACAAATATTTGTGTTGTTCTTTGGTATCTTATTTAAGAAATCCTTCTCATGGCCAAGGTCATGAAGATATTTCCTTACATTTTCCCCCAATATTTTGAAGGTTCCTCTTACAGGTAGGTCTTTAAACATCCTAGCATCTATTTCAGTATAGGTTTTGAAACAGAGATAGGATTTTTTTCCCATTATGGATTACCAGATATCTCGGTACCATTTTTAAAACAGCCTATGAGTTCCAACAGAGTTGCAACATGCCCTGCTAGATTTTATTTCTAGGGCTTCCTATCTGTCCCTTTGTTCTCTTTCTTCTGCTGTGCTAATACCTAACTTTATAATGAGCCTTGAATTCTAATAGATACGTTCCCCCTATTTCTGTGCTTTTTCCTCAGAATTATCTTGGATCTTCCTGGTCCTGCATTAGCTCTCCCAGATAAACTTTAGAATCAGTTTACTACATTCTATAAAGAGAAGTTTTGGAGATTTCGCCTTGCATCCAATTTTGGATTCATCTGGATACAACTGACAGCTTTACAATACTGAGTCCTCCTAACCACTCAATCTCTGCACATCTGCCGCATCAGATGATGATAATTTGAGGCAGATTTACGGCCAATTGAACTGCTGTAACCCAAGATTGCTGATTAATGGTTCTGTGTCAACCCACAGAAAAGTTTCGCTGCCCTGCCACAAAATTCTGTCCTTGATCCCGTCCTTTTGAAAACGTGTCAATCAATAATTCAGATAACACTAACTTGGTGTGGAGAGCACATGCCAGAGATGACATCATCAAAATAATCTCAAGTCTAGACAGCCTGACCGAAGCCATGAAGACAGAATTTTACAAGTATAAATGCATTGCCCACCAGCAATCTCTGAAATTCACTTGCACCAATACAGAATGGTTGCACTGAGAGCAGTGGTTTGGCCACCATTTATGAGAAAAGGATTTTGTGGTGCAAGAGAGGCAATTAGGGATCCATTGATCACAAACCTCATAGGTGGCTATAATGTGACGTGGTCATTTAAAGAGCTAACACAAATGTATATAGTATAAATTTATACAAATTTATAACTGTACAATAGCCAGTCCATACAAATAACAGGCGCCCTATGTTCTGATATAATCTGATCATATCCAGGGCACAGGCACATGCTTCATCTTTGGGTGTCATCCAGTTGCGTTGAGGAGCATCTAATGAAAGATAAAAAAGTAATAAATGGGGAGAGCTTCCTGTCCGAGAAGTGGACAAAGAGGCATTCATGCTATTGCTCTCTGGTAAAGCGACAAAGTGAAAAGTCACAGTGGTACAGTCTCTAACTTAATCTGACGATGTCCCCAACAATAGAATGGCTAGGTAGGCAGGAGGCACGGATTTTCTGCTCCTAGAATCACACTAACAGATGACTCTTAGCCATCTGCCAGGTAAGGGGTAGAAAGGACACCTGCAGGGGGTGACTTTTCACTTCCCTGTCAAGATGGATGACCGTGGCTTTAAGGCCATACTTTCTCTCTTTTCTGCCTAGTCCAACAGATCTTTCTTGATCACATATTTGGGGAAGAAACAATATACGTGTAGATAGACAGAGAAACACAGAGTAATGATATAGTCCTGCTTTGCCCAGATTAGGATGATTCTATGTTTTTTTAAAAGAATGCATTTGTGAATGACCTCAACCACATAAAAAGTACAGATAATAATAAAAACAAATACTTACATATCTACCACAGGGCATACACAACTCCTAACTCTTCCATTACACTTAGGATATTTTTAAGAGAAATAAAACATTACAGTTATGGTTACAATCCTCACCCCTGTCCTATCCCATTTCCTATGAAATAATCCTGCCAAAGTTGCTGTCCATTTTTATCTGTGTATGTGACTCTTCCTACTTGTGTTTCCATAATGGTATGTAGTATTGATATATTTTTAAATTTTATACAAATCATTTCTTGCTATTTATCATATACTGCAACTTGCTTATTTAGGAGACCACCTGCTGGCTGCACAAGGCTGTGACAATGTTTGTGCACGGGGTCTCCAGAGTATACACCCCAGAAGTGGAATGTCTGGAACACAGTGTGCCTACCCCAAATTTTGCTAGATGCTGCCCAGTTGTCTGTGCCCTCCAGCTGGTTGCCATTTGGAATTATCATGCTTTTAAAATGTTTTCTAAACTGATAAGTATGAAAAGACAGCTCACTTAGGGAATCTTTTGTGTTTTCTGGATACCAGTAAGAGTGAACATTTTTGGGCCTCCCTGGTGGCGCAGTGGGTTAAGCAACGCACTATGAAGCAGATCGCAGCCACTGCAGCACGAGTTCGATCCCTGCCACCAGCCAGGGTGACCCACATGGTGCAGCAGACCTCTCCTGCCTTGCCTGTTGCTGCCCTTGGCAGTATGTTTTGGTGGATCTGCCTGTTCTGTTCCCCACTCTGTCTCTGGTGACTCCGCTCACCCTCCACAGCTCTGGCCTGTACCCCAGTTCCTCTATGCATAAGTAAATAAGTCTTTTTTTAAAAAAACGTGAACATTTTTTCATTTGTATTGATTATCTGGGATTCCTCATCTGTAAATTGCTTCATCTTAGTTCTTTGATCGCTTTTAGTGTCTCATCTTTTTTCATACTGGTTTGTGGGATTCTTCATGTTAGTCTGGATCTGTATCATGTATCTTGGGAGGGTTCTATACAGGCAAATAGCACCTCCGACCGTGATTTCACCTTCTGAAGCTCTGTTCTGATACTGTTCTCACTGCTCACTGAGCCACACCTCCTGCCAAGTCTCCTGTAATATCTGCTCACTTACAAGGCATGATTTTACCATGCAAGTCCTCTGACAGTTGTTTGTTTTGATCTTTGGTGTGAAGCTTGTAGTTCTAGCAACTTCTGAAAAGAGCTTTTGCTGATGGTATGGTAGTTCAAAAGATTTTCCCCCACACCCACCAATGCTGACTCTTGGATACCAACTGGGTGTCCTACAATCTAATTTCATTCTGACACTACCCACAGGTGGCGTCACATTCCACGGTTTCAGAACTCAGTCCCACAAGATGCCACTAAAATTGTAACAGGGTGGTCCCCTGGAAAAGGGGAAGTTCCAGGTTCCCTGCCCCACCCAAAAGGAGGGTGGAGCTGAGGGGGGAGAAGAAGCTGGAGAGGAAACTGGAGAAGGAAGGAAGTTGGATGGAGAGTAAGAAGGAGCAAAAGGAGGAGGCACATGGAGCAGAGAGACACGTGAAGAAACTGCGCGTGCTTCTTGGTCCTGGACTGGTTAAACAGATGCGGGTGAGAGACTTGTGTAAAGGTTAACAACGGCAGCTCTTATCTTGATTTTGATTTTGCTCTTTTCTTCCGAGACTTCTCTCACTCTTTCTGACGCTTTTCCATGGGTCTCCACTGGAAGGTGCTTTAGACTTGTGCCAGGCTTTTGGGCCTTGCTTTGAGCCAGTCCTGTTTGACTGGACTTTTGCCCATGAGAGCATGGGTAACTTTGGGTGTTTGACTTAGTAACTGTATTCTTTGTCTTTTCTGTATTGTTCATTAATTGTATTAAAGTTTTTTCCATTAAAGGTCTTGTATATTTTGTCTTGATGTGGCAGATAGCAGAACCTATTTAGAGCGGGCAGGTTTGGGGAGTCTAGGGTGCCCCTCTCCCTGCCCTGTAACAAAGTGGCACTTCAGATGCCATTTGCAAGTGTTGGGTCCCCAGCATACTCCCTCTTTTGTCCGAATTGGCTACAAATTCAGGGGGTCCTACAAACCCCCTCAGGTTTAACAGTTCACTAGAAAGACCCACAAAACACAGGAAGCACTTCACTTACCATTTCCTGTTTATTACAGCTCAAGAAGAGCCACCTCGGAGCTAGGTAAGCTGGGAGAATGGGAAGTCAGAGCAAGTGCAAACCTCTGGACCACAAAACAACCATCTGACCCGCAGAAGCCAAGAGGGAAGACCAATCTGACCTTTGGACAAGCCCTAACCTCATGAGATGCTCACCAGCATATCAGGAAGTACAGCCCTGGCCCCCTGGCCCTCACAGGCCAAAATGGGCAGTAACTTCATTCCAGGAAATGTACATCCTTTTCCCAGAAAATCCATGACTATTCCATGCCCCCCTTTACCATGCTCAGCCCCTAAACCCTTTATGGCTGAGTTCTCTCTGAGCACACACTCCCTTTTTGAGTGTGACTGCACTCTGCAGTAACTCATGCTTACCTGCTCCCTGGCTCAGCCCTGAATCCTTCCCTGTGTGTGTCAAGAAACTGATCAGACTGGGTTCCTTCCTTCTTGAGTCCTCCCCACTGAAGTCTCCAGAAACAAATGCCCAGTGTCCAGTAGAGCAGGGGAGGGGGAATTTCACCTGACTCTGAGCACATGACCCTCCCAGCACCTCAATTTGTTCACTAACTGGCAGAGGTTCCCTATACATAAACTTGTTGACTATCTCATTGGCCATTGGTGACTGAAAATCTCCAGACTTTTGTTCCTCCTGGGAGGTTGGAGAGAGACGTTGGAAGTCATTTCGTTAGCATGAAGTCTAGTGAGGTTGAAAGGGGCTTCTTATGAGTAACAAAAGATGGCCCTATCACTCCGGCTTTTAGGAACTCTGACAAACCCAGAGGGCAAACTGCAAATGCACATTTCTCATTAAACCATAGCCTAATGAGAAAGGTAAGTTAGGCTTATAATCAGATCAATTGTCATCCATTTTTTTATTAGTATACTATATTCCTTGTTTCACAATTAATGTGTCGTTACCTAATACATTAAGAACATTTAAAGAGAGATGATTCCAAGTCATAGATAGTTTTTGCAGCCTCAAGAAAAAGAACGTTGTTTATTCAGCATCTCTAGTTTTCTTTTTTGTGTAAATTAACCTTGATTTCCCAGTTTTCGGCTCCATAGCCAGAGTACCTACCTGGGGCTGCTGTCAGCACTTGCTAAATTGAGACTCCAAATCACTACGGTTTAGGGGAGGGTGGGAGGGAAGAGGTCAAAGCAGAGAATTATTAGCTAGCTTCAATTGTCTTTGTTAGAACTTCTCTCCATTTCTGCTTGGGGCTAATTTTTATCACCTGAATGGAAAAGTACCAAAAGTCAAAAGAGCCTAGGTTAAAGTGTGCTGGTTCATAGGCTTTCCTAGCTTTCCTTCCTCGTCCATCAGTGAAGCTTCTACTAGCAACCAAGTGATAAGTTCATTTATTATCTTTTTTAATTTATGCATACAAGAGCTGGGGTACAGGCCAGAGGCGCAGGGTAGAGGGTGGGAGGGTGAGAGGATTCACCAGAGACAGAGTGGGGAGCAGAACAGGCAGATCCACTGAAACACACTGCTGAGGGGAGCAGCAGGCGAGGCAGGAGAGGTCTGCTGTGCCATTGGGTCCCCTCCCTGGCTGGGGATCAACTTGGGCTGCAGTGACTGCAGAAGGCCCACAGTATGGCGCTTAACCCCTTCTGTCACCAGGGAGGCCTGATAAATTCATTTATTCAGCTTGTTTCTACCAGTAACTTTCATTCCAGGGTTTTGCTTTCTGACTTCAACAACTTGGTTCAGATTTCCAAGACACCACTTTTGCCACACATTTTTCTAAAAGTGAATTTTTCTTATGCATTCACTCTCTCTTTAAACTTAAATTTGAACAAAATAAAATATGCTAATGCCCAAGAAGTATGATATCCATTCTGGAATCTGTCCCTGCTCATAGGCCAGAGATATCCACTGAAGAACTAACTTCTGCAAAACAGTCAGCACCCAGCTCCCACAATCCACTTCTCATCCTTCCTCCTACTGTTAGGGGAAAGGTCATCCTGAATGGATTACACAAATAGCTTTATGGACTCTAATTCCCACTCCAGACCAACAGTATCCCAAAAACACAAAATCCTATAAGGTCATCATTGAAGAGAGGATCACTGGGACCTGAGGGTGGAGTTAAGCAGCCAGGCTGGCTATAAAACCAGACATGTGGGCCTTGGGGACTCTCTGCGTTCGGACTCAGCTCAGCATGCCGTTGGGTTCCAGCTTGGAGGATCTGGTAGGACATTTACGGATTTGTATCCCCGTCTTCTCCTTATGTTATTCATTACTTTATTTCTCCTTCTTTTGTAAATAAAACCCTTTATTAGCCTTTGTTGTGTGTGCCTCCAGTTGGGGCATTTTAAGTGGCTTTTGAGCACGCAGGTGAGGACCCAGTCAGGCAAAACCATTTGATGTTAGGGTTGCCGTGTAACACTACTCCCCCCCAAACAGGAAGCTAAGTAGCTGACTTCCTGTACAGTGTGACATCACTGCTCCTGCTCACAGAGCAGAAAGGAGTCAAGCAATAGTTCTTTTATATCAACCAATGAATAACAATGTGTTAGAGATATTGCATACTGCCCAATAGATGTGATCAACAGGAACTTGCAATGTCTCACCTAACTCCAACTAAAACAAATCAAATTCTTTACATCCACCCACCAGCCATGGATGGATTCTGAATGCCACTCTCAAAAAAACATTCCAAATTTAAAATAAAGAAAAGGAAACTTTGAACTTTATGTGCCAAGGAAATGTCAGAGCTAGCAAATATAATGCTAGTCCTAGATTACTTAGTGAGTCCTAAAAAATAATAAAATATAAAAAAACAAATTAATGTTTTATAGACTGTGGGATAAAGAATTTGCAAAGGACATAAATTTAAAGTGTTCCTTTCTTTTATTTTGGAATTCTTTCCAGTGAAAGAGTTTAGCACGTCACCTAGGTTTTAAATAACAGAATTGAAACTGAGCAAGGAAATGTAGTTTGGATTATAAAAGTCTCCCTTTAATAAAATTTACTTAAACAGTGAAAAAAAAGGAAGAATGAGCAAGAACACAGAAGTAGATTTCTATCACCACTAGCACAACTCAGAACCCAGAGGGATATCGACAGGCATTTACTAAATATTTGGAACTAGGGCATGGGGGCATCACGCCCCTCTTCAGATTTCTGCACTGGCCCATGAGAAGGAAAGCCTGCCAGCCTTCCTTCCTGGGTCATAGTCTGAGACCAACAGTCACAGAGCCATGTCCCCTGGAAGCTCTGTCACTGGACTGAAGGTGACGGGACATTGTGCTGCCTACTCCATCAGGACTGGGTGAAGCTGGCAGATCAACCTTACCCATGCAGCTAGGTGGCCAAGCCCACAGGCTCTGCATTAAGGGTTTTGCCAGCATTCCCTTCATCTACAAGATGGAAGTAAGACACTGCTTCTGAAGGACAGTCCTCTCCAGGGTGTTAAGAACGGTTCTTCCCAAAACTTAAGACTTTGTCATATGGATCATTTCAGGCATTTCAAGCTAAGGTCAATTGGGGCCCTGTGAGCTCAAGAAAAAAAGTTGTTAGCACTCCAAGGGGACAACAAGGAGGTCAGTCCCACAGAATGACAGAAAAACAGGGTTTAATCTGTCTTGAATTTTTCTGGGCCCTCTCCAGATCCTGCCCTCGATGGGAAATGCCAAGGAAAATCTCAAATTTTTCAGTGTCCAGTTAAGCCCACTGTCCTCACATTCCAGTGTATGTCCTCCTCATCAGCTAAACACAGGAAATTAGGAAAAGAGCAAAACTGGAATATGTCAATCCACAAGCAAATACCTTTGCAGCCCCTCAGTCGGTCTGTGAGGTGCTTCCACTAAGCTTGGGTGACTTAATGAAAGCTGAGTTTCTGCACAGGGTTGATGCGAAACATATGTGGTCCCTGACCACGTTATTGGGGAGCAGCACCCATCAGGACCTGACCGGCTTAGGAATGTGACCTTTCTTGCATTCTTCAGTTTCCCCATAGATAAAACAGAAGGGCAGGGTGGGATAGGAGACTATCTCTCCTCCCTCCCAGGATTGTATGAGCTAAGTAGTCTGTGCAAAAGCTGTCAGCAGAGCTAAGTAGGAGCCCAACACTGGCTTCTGAACCCCGATTTCACTGTCACATACACACACACACACGCATACCCAGAACAGTGTACATGAGTTAGTGTCAGGTGACGTGCAGAGGGAAAGGAGACGAAGTGGAAGGAGCCAGATAAAGTAATGACAGCAACCTGAAAGCAAACATAAATGAATTGCATAAAGGCGTGCATAGGAGCTGCTGTGTGTGAGCACAAGGGCCCTGTTCGAATCCCAGCTCCCACTGCCTGCCTCCTGCTGCCTGTAATACCAGCCTGTCCTTCTTGCCTTCAAGCCCTGCACAAGTGCCAGGTGTTCAGTAAACAGTATGACACCACTTTTGAAGTCTTGAAGCCAATAGAAATAGACCCCAGAGGGCAGTTTTGAAGCCAGGTTGGCTCTGAAAAGGACAAGCACTAGCTGGAGAGATCTGTGGTCTTTTGTGGTCCAGGTAGGGGCAGGGTAGGAAGCGCTGCCTCGTTCCAGACATATCTGGGGGCTGTCATATGTCCCTGCTGTTTCACTGCATTTTATTAAGGAGACCTTGATTGAACCCTCAAAAATGGCATTTTTAATGTTTATTACTCCATCCAGAGGCTTCAGAGCAGAACGAGGAGGCGGCAGCTTTGGGTACATCATAAAGGGGCACCTGAAGCAATACCAAGCTGCCAGCAACCCTAAAGAGATGTCTGGTCTGCAGGCGGTCATTGTAATTCAGGTCAACCAGTTGGCTGTTTCTGTTCATCTGTCAAATAAGATTCCTAGACAAGCCCGGGTTGCCCTGTTAGGCACTCTCTCAGAGTCCATCATCCCTCTGCTGCAGGGATGTTCCTGTGTTATTTAATCGTCCCATCTCCCTGCACCTAGTTCCTTGTGATCAGAATGTCTTGGGAACTGTAGGTCTCAGACCACCTACCTGGTGGCATGTTTGGTAATGAATGAAGTAGAAGAAAAGCAGTTCTCTTTCCAGAAAAGACAATGATGTTTTCACCTTACCCAGTAGTTATACAGTAATAGCAGCTCACACCCCCATCTAGCCTTTACTCTGTGCCAGCATTTCTTCCAACAGCCCTTCTTGTCATGTGTTAACTACTTAATCTTCACCCTGTCTTAGTGAGAGTTGCCCATTTCAGAGGCGAGGAAACAGCTCAGGCATGTTTACATCGCAGATGATCTGGATGATACCATCATGACATCCATGAGAGATAAAGGAATAAGTGGCCAGGGATGGAGCACCAAACTTCTTGCAAGATGGTAAGGCTGATATGTCAGAAGGGAGCTGGAGGAGCCTGCTGGGAACAGGGTGCTTCCTGAGCCCCTTCTGCTTGCTGTGTGGCTGAAGCCAGCCCTGCCTGCCCCGGGGAACAGGACTGCAGTGTTTATAGTAGCATGGAGTCTGCGAGTGTCATGCAGTGACACAGCCTAAATCATCCCAGACATGGGGCTGACTAGCAGAGCCTGCTTCTGTAACAGGGTGGTTCCAGGAGAAAGGAAATTTCCAAGATTCCTGCTCCACCTTAAGCAGGGTGGAGCTGAGCAGGGATAAGAGGAAGCTAGAGAGGAGACTAAAGGAAGGAAAGGAAGAAGAAAGCAGGATGGAGAGCAGCAAGGAGACCTGGAGGAGGCACGTGGAGCAGAGGGACATGTGAAGAAACTGCGCTTGTTTTTTGGTCTTGGACTGGTTGGA
>JAGFMF010011700.1:619270-708135 GCA_019455555.1 Galemys pyrenaicus | reverse complement strand
CAGCTGTCATCTTGATTTTGATTTTGCTCTTTTCCTCCCAGATTTGTCTGACTCTTTCTGACCCTTTTCTATGGGTCTCTACTGAAAGGTCCTTTGGACATATGGCAAGCTTTCGGGCCTTGCTTTGGGCCAATCCTGTTTGGCTGGACTTTTACCCTCAAGGAGATGGGTAACTTTGGATGTGCTTAACTTAGTAACTATGTTCTTTGTCCTTTCTGTATTGTACCCTAATTGTATTAAGTTCCTTTCCATTAAAGGTTTTATGTTTGTCTCAATGCGGTAGATGGAAGAACCCATTCAGAGAGGGCAGGTTTGGGGGTTCTGGGGTGCCCCTCTCCCTGCCCTGTAACAATAGCAGCCACGGCATCTTTCTCTACAACAGTGGTTCAGAAAAATCAGTCGCCCTTCTTGTTTACCCATCTGTGTCTCACCGTATTTTACCTCTGTACGTCAAAGTTGGAAAAACTACCTTCATTCAGTGCCCGTGATGTACCAAGTGCCTTAAGCATATCATCTCATTTAGTTTAATTGTTACAGCCCCCTAGAGTTGAGGTTAGTTTGCCCATTTTCCTGGTGAGAAAACTGAGGCTTCAAGAGGGCAAGTGACGTATGCAAGCTAACATGTCTGGAAAGTGGAGAGTCATAATTTGAATTTCAGACTGTCAGATGCTAAGGTTGACTCTGCTGACCATTTACTGCACAGCCTCCCCTCCCCGGTATGCTGTTCTTCTCGACCTAGAAACTTCTGCAAGGGGAAGGAGGGTGGAGGTCACTCCAAGGGCACCGCCTTCCCTCCCAGGTGAACCTAATGTCTGGAACTTCACCAGCCTGCTTGAGACTTGAGTTGATTTATCATCATTACCAGCCCAGGAACACAGCCCAAGATGCAAATAAGGTTGCATTTCCCGACAGATACAAATGGATTTTTTTTTTTAAGGACACGAGACCAAAGCTGCTCTGCTAAGCCCTTCATGAAGGTGCAAATTGCTAATCTGATCTGAATATGTCACTGGTTTGCTTGGGCATCATCAAAAGGTTTTGATATAAAAGTCAAGAAATAATAAAGTTTCTGACATGAGTTCTACTCACATTTGAGCTTGAAATGAATTCCTAGTTGTCTGCCGTGGGTTGTTAGCAAGCAAGACAAGGACAAGACAGAAATGAACCAATAAAATCAAGCAAGGGATTAATTAAGGTCCTGGAGTTTGCTACAGATCAGGGACACAGGAAAGATGGTAATAGTGTTTATTCCAAGAAATACAAGTTGAATATATATATGTATATGTATATATATACACACATATATACATTCATATATATATAAAAGTTTCTGGAGAAATAATTTAATTTTGACACCATCTCCACAAATCGACTGGGCTTATCTTTCTCCCAAGGAGAGTAAAAATTGCCCTTTTCTGGCCAGAGGGGAATCTCATTTCCCCTCTCCTTATCATTTATTAGAAATCAAAATATTGTTTCAAATGGATGTGTTTAATATTTCAGACTATATAATGTGTCCAGCATAAAAGGGCAGCAGCAGTAGGCAGGCAAGAGAGGTTAGAGAGGAGATAAAAAGGGACCCTGCGTCACCAGTTTCTCCCTCCTGCTTCTGCCAGGCTCACTCTGTTGGTCAACTTCCTCAAGCCTGAAAATGGAGGGAAGTAACAAGGGAGTTTCCTCCCCTCCTCTACAGTACGAATGTGCTCTGATATTAATTTTAGCTTCCACGATATGAAACAAACTCCCTTTCCAAATGATTACAGTTCTATGGAAACAAAGCTGTTTCCCACTGAAAATAGGCTGAAGAACCTAACAACCAAAATGTATGACGTTGGTCATATCTAACAGAACATGGTCCAAATTCATGGCTGATTTTTCCTTTGTTTGTACTTAGAGGTCCCTTAGCTACTGGTCCATTACCAGTGGAGAGCACCTTAGATCTAAAGGTGCTCACCTAGACTGCAGCTCCTACCCTGTTCTTTCTGGGTATTTAAAATGCCCAATGATCTAAGCTGGTGAGCCCCAACACCAAATGCCTAACAGTCCAGGCTCTGGGAGAAGCCAAATGCAATTCCTCCACATAGGCAGTTTGGCAAGTTTCAAGCTGTACGCTGGTGTTTCCCTCAAACGGGGGACACCGCTACTAACCCCCCTGATGGCATCGGTGTGAGGAACAGTGCAGCTAACTCAATTACCGAGTGTTCTGAGTGTGTGAAGTGCTAGGTGGCTGCTAAGTAATAATGTTATGGTTTCATCTGAAAGATGAGTGTGTCACCCAGGAGCGTCTGTAAGTCAGTAACATAATTTGCAATAAGTCATCATTAATTAATGCTAAATTACTAGGCCCTTCCTGGGGAAGCAGCATATTAAACTGACATCAGTATGTGAAGAGTTCATTATGGTTAATGCAACAAGAACACAGATTGAAGGACTTAATGGTGGATTAGAAGGTGTTTATGTCCAAACACCTCAGTGTGGTCCCACAGTTGTGACTCTTCAGCAATGACATCGCCTTGTTGCTGAGGAGGCTCTCAGGAGCCTAGAAACTTAAGAAGAGGCTCTCCCAGCACAGGGTAATGAGGTATTTGGAAGTCTTTTTTAACAAGTAATAGAGGAAGGGAGACTCTTTTCCCCTCACCACTTCCCTTCTTTCACACCATTTCCTCCAGAGCCTGGAAGAAGGTGGAAGTCATCAGGATAGGTGCAGCGAGGTCACCTAGGGAAGGCGGTGGGATCAGATTCACCTGGGGGACAATGTAGGGCTGGGGACCTCCCTGGTGGTGCAGTGGGTTAAGCACCGCACTATGAAGCAAACCACAACCACTGCAGCATGAGTTTGATCCCCGGCCAGGGAGGGGACCCACATGGCCCAGCAGACCTCTCCTGCCTTACCCGCTGCTCCCTTTAGCAGTGCATTTCAGTCCATCTGCCTGTTCTGCTCCCCACTCTGTCTCTGGTGAATCCTCTCACCACCCCCCCCCCCACACACACACCTCTGGCCTGTGCCCCAGTGCTTGTATGCATAAATAAATAAATCTTTTTAAAAAACAATGTAGAGCTGGGTCTCAGGTGACAGTATTGATAGACTATTTAGAAATTCCTCAGGTAAACCATTTGCCACCTGATACACCTAAGCCTCTGCCGCTCCCGCCTACTGTCATATGGTAATATTGCCATGTTTTGTCATACAAATTTAAATGCAAAATGATCCTAACTAATGTAAATGAGTGAGGGGCAAGGTCATAAATCAACATTGCCATACCTAATGTTATCCCTAATCTATATAAACATTATCATAAAGTAAAATGAAAGATTGCACCGACACAGATGCTCATTCACCAGCACCCACACTCCAGCAGCTGTAGACAGCACCAAGAATGGAGCAAGAACCCTCAGAACCACACGCTGGGCCACACTGCATCCTGTGACTCCACCTCGGGGTCCCCCATCGAGTCCTCCAAAGTGGAAGGACCGACCAGAAAGAGCATTTATTCCCCAGGCTCTTTACTCAGTCAGTGTAAGTGCTTATTAAAAAGAGAATCATTCCCACTGATACTAATAAAACATTAAAGATGAAAGGGGGATGCCTTCTTTGATGAGATATGCTGTTTCTCATGCAATTATTCGCTCAACAAACCTTGGCACTGTTAGTTTCCAAGATACAAAAAAGAGTGACAGAAATCCTTACCCTCAGAACCCCCAGAGCTTGTAGGACTATCAAGGACACAAATGAGCAAAAAGTGACAAGATAATAGAGAAGAGGGGGTGACACTTTGCACAATGCAGGAGGGGTTGGAGCACAAGGGTAGTGGCTGGTATGACCCCTCAGAGAAAGATACACGTGGACTGAGGATCTTCTGGGAAGTTCGAGGCGAAGGCCATTCCAAACAAGGGAACAACCTAAGCAGCTGTACATGGGCATATGGTCTGTCTCCTGGCAGAGGAAGCTTTCTCTACCACCAGAAGCAGCTGGACCAGCGGAGACCCAGCTTAAGCTCCAAGCTGAGCCAATCAGTTTGTTCTTCCAAGACAACCAGTCTAGATGAATTGCTCATGCTCAACCTGAAAACTCAAGTGCCAAGACTGTTAATTGGGGACCAGGGATTCCGCGAGACAAGCAGATAACTGGACCCATGAGAGAGACAAGACAAGGAAATCAGCGCACAGAGACAGGTAGTCCCAGGACACTGTGATCCCAAAGCCAGAAGCACACAGGAGAATGATGATTCTTCCAGAGCTTAGTTAGGCCTGACCCTTCAGGAGCCAAGAAACCCAGCTATTCTCATGGTCTAGAACTCCGTGAAAGCTCTCAGCGACTTTGAATGAAGTCCCCCTAACGTAACACAACTGGAATGCAACTCCGGACTGTGGACAAGAGAAACCGATGGATGGGAGCAGACACCCAGCCTGGTGGATGGAGCCCACAGCGAGGGGCCTGGAGAGCCTGCACCTGTCAATCATCGTAAGAAGGAGGCAGTCAGAGGCCTGGAGACAAAGTGATTGGATTAGGGACAAAGGGGCCCCCGAGTTCAGCAGAAGGTCTTCACACCTACTCATCAGGTTTTTATAAAGATAAAATCTCTGAAGCACTTGCACTTTCTCTGGAGAAAGACGTGAGATAAATACAAGGTATTGTTAACAAAAGGGTCTTTCTTCTTCATTATAAAGCTATCGGAAAGGAATTGCTTTTCCAGACCTTAAGGGAGCTGCAGTCCTGTCTCAACAGGTAACCTTGAAAATCAGACACAATAGCTGTCCCTTTTTTCCCTTCCTTTTCCCTTCCCGCCGCCCCTCCGAAAGCACACTTCTCCATTAATAGCCCTTTGCACGTAATGAAACTAATAACACGAGACCCCCTCTGCATGCAGAGTAGCGGGGCAACGGGCTGGACTGGACACCCCCCTGCTGTCTGCTCAGCCCCATCTCTGCTGCTGTAGTCTGGGTGGGAGGGGTGTGCCAAAGAAAGGGGGGATTTCTCAACTGCTTTTCCACAAGCGCCAGCCCCCCCAAGCTAAAGGTTATATACAGCAACTTAAAGAATTCTGCATTTGAGAGAATAAAAGGAAAACTCTCCTGGGTGGTATAATTTCTTCATGGTTCTTTCTGTGGGGACAGGATGTTTGTGTCAATAAAATTGTACTTAAATACCTCACATGGAGGCTGTGGTTGGAATACAGACGTTAGGCCTACAGAAGGACACCCGTGAAGACGAGAAGCATGCACAGCCGAGGTGCCTGTGAAAAGGGCTTAGATACCCAGCCCAGCTATGAACACCAAGAAACCTGGTCAAGGGTGGGGATAGCGGATGGAGGGGATGGATGGAAGAGTCCAGAGAGAAGCCATTTGGGGTATTCAAGGACACTTAGGAGAACTCTGTCCCAGGGACAGAAGCAACCACAAGAAACTATTCTCGCTGAGCATAGTCTCTGACTGTGAGCTTATTCCCCAAGTTTCCTCCCAACATCCTAATAGATCTATGGACTCTACCAGGGGATACGGCACTTTAAGGACTCTTGGTTCATGGAAACCCCTAAAATCCCCTGTGTGTGAAATAGCGTGGGGTGGAGAGTTGGCAGCTGGACCGCTTGAAAACCCCCATACCTCTGGCCAAATCACGCCTCAGATGCCACAGGTGGGGGCATGTCTGACCTTTCATCCCAGGATGTCCCAGAAGACTGGGGCTTCTCCCAGGCCCTCACCAACCAGATGGGGTGTGTGTCATAAGGCTTGGCATCCACGAGCACCTACTCAGGACACTGGGGTTCACTAAGTCTCCATGCAGCTCAGCTATTACAGTCCAGGTTGAAACATTTGCCTAAGGTTCTCAAACATGGAGTTATTTGTGCTTGTATTTTATGCCTCTGCTACATCACTCTTAGAACTTAACTTCTCCCATCCAGTGGGCGGTGGGCGAGGAGCGGCACATGCACTGGAACCAGCCCAGTGTGCTGGGGGGAGCTGGGCTCTTTGCTAAACAAGTTCTCCAGAATAGCTCCTTGGGGCACATCATCTGTTACCATTGCTTGGGGGTACCCCTGGGTCCCTGTGCTTCAAAAACAGCATGATTCTAGGGAACCATGTAGCCATGATCTCTTGCTGATAACCAATCTGCCCTAAACTCAGTGGCTTAACACCATATCTCCCAGGAATCCAGAAGTGGCTTAGCTGGGGGTTCTGCCTCAAGGTGTTTCACAGGCTACAGCCAGATGTCCCTAGCCTTCTCCAGGCTCATGCTGACTCCTGTGGTTGTTGGAGGACTCATTCCCCCCCAGGGTGGTGGCCAGAGGCCTGCCCCCTTCCCAGCAGGTGAGCTGTACCACAGGAAAGCTTGCAGCGCAAGGTTTTTTCCCATCTGAACAAGAGAGACAGTAAGAGGGCACAGGAGAGGGAAGCTGACTCAGAGGTGACATCTCAGTGGACCCTGAGCCCAGTCTACCCTCAAGGGCAGGGGATTACACAGGATGTAAGTTCCAGGAGCTCTAGGAGGTCAGGATGGGGCCATTACAGAAGTGCCGACTTGACATGTTACCTCCTTCATTTGCATATCTCCATCATAGGGTTGGCAAAAAGCAAAGAAAACCAGCACCTCTGATTAGAGTTTGTCCTTACAGTCATCAGCCACCTCATGGAGCCTGAGTTGAAGGCACAGGGAGGCCAGGGGTTGTGTTTGTCTATGTGACCTCCCTTTACACCACATCTTCTAGGAAATCCGACCAACGCTGGGTCAACCGAAATCCTCTCCAGAAGACAAAGTCTTCTAGATGGACAATAATTGATCATTAACATCACCCGTGTTGACCAGGGACTCGAAGCAAAATGACAACATCGCATGAGACACACCCTTGAACACGGAACATCATTTCCTTCGGTGTCAATGGGGATTCTTTTTTCTTACCATGTCACAAAAAGACAAGGATGGACCACAGGACATATTTGAGCACCTGCTGCACAAAATTAAAGTCAATGGCCGCATGGAAACAGGGCCAGAGTCAACCCACATGTTAAGCTGAGTCCTATGTGCTGCAGTTTCGGGGAGCAGAAGCCAGGTGTGAGCAGGAGTCCATGTGCAAAGAGCCTGGAAGAGGTGTGGGTAGAGACACAAGAAGAGAGCATCAGCCCAGACAGAGAGAGTAGAAGCAGCCTCCAGCTTTCCTCTATTTTTCCTTCTTATTCAGGCCCTAAGCTCCCTTCCCATCCTTCATTGGAGCAAGCCTAAGTGGGTTTGTTTCTTTTGGACCAATCTCCGATGCAGCCAAGTTCTCCCCAGTCTGTTTCCTCTTCTGGAAAATGGTTGCTATGAGTTCAGTTCCCAGAAAGTGACCCCTGAGATGTGCAACAGTGTACAGACCACAAGCAAAGCACATTTTTCTTCAAAGCACAAGTGTGAGTCAGTTCACTTCACAGGCTTGTATCGGGCTGGAGGTTATCGTTGTCTTGATGAATCAAGGGGAAAAGGTAGTTAAAGGAATGAGCATTTGACTTATCTTAAATCAAACTGGGTACGGTCATTAAATTAGAAATAGGGGCAACATGCTTGGTCCTCTAAGCCCACAATAACCTACAATGTAAAATTAAGTGTCACATACTCGCACAAATATGCATTTACACATGGTCACAACCATTCTTTACAAATGAAAAAAAAAAAAAATGAGGTTCCAAAGAAACAGCAGCCTCTCTACCCTTCCTTACTCCAAGGAGGTATCAGAAGACATTCTGTAGCCTTGTGTCAGTCCCCACGTGGGTTTGCCTGCCAAAGTGCATTTTCTCAACATTCAACAGTCTGTCAACAGAGAAACCAACTCATAGAGTAGTTTACAGGGCTCCCCCAGGCAGTTCATATAAATATTGCAAACCGCAAGTTTATACTGCCAACTCACTGCAGAAACTCAGAAGAATAGGATTTTACAAGTTCTCTTCCCAAAGGAAATCAAACTGAAAACAGAACAATAGTAGCTAGGCTGGTGCTGCCCCCCTCAGCAGACGTAGCCTGAAGAAAGGTCCTTTCTTCCCTTACAAATAATGATTTCTTTAAATTAGAAAGGTAATACATGCTCGCTATGGGGAATTTTGAAATTTCAAAAAGAGAGCAAAATAAAGCTACTTAAATATATAACCACCAAGAGACCACTAAGTTTTGTGTTTGATTCATTTCCTTCTAGTCTTTTTTCCACATACATATTTGGACTAATAGTTTTTGGATTTGTTGTTTTGTTTTGCTTTTTTGACTTGATTTTATACTGCATGGGAGAGACTCTAATAACTACAGGATTTCTTTTGGTGAAATAAAATTATATTATGTTGACAGTTGCACAAATTTCTAAATAGGCTAAAAATATTGAACTATATACTTTAAGCAAGTGAACTTTATGGTATGTAAATTGTGTGTCAAGAAAGCTCTTTTTTAAAAACCCTGGTGATTTTATAACATCTATTAAAATGACTAAAAGTAAAAACAAAAGCAAAAAGGTGGAATGATTTAAGAAAAGAACAATTCCAATATTAGTAAGGAAGCAACTAGAATTTGGGTGAAAATATAAAATGGTGCAGTCATTTTGGAAAAGATTTTGGCAGTTTCCAACACAGTAGACACACACCTACCAGATAACTTGACAATCTAAATATTTTACCCAAGAGAAACAAAAGCATGACTCCATGCTGTACACCGATGTTTACAGCAGCCTCATTCACATTAGCCCAAAAGGAGCAACATAAATATCCATCAACAGGAGAATGGATACATGAATAGGGTTTCAATGGAATACTATGAAGCAAGATAAAAGAGCTACAAAGAGCAGCAGTAAGATAGATGAGCCTCTAACCATTAGGCTGAGTGAGAGGACCTACACAAAACATACAAAATACTGTATGGTTCCATTTACATAAAATCCTAGAAAAGGGGAATAGTAACAAAAATAGATCCACGGTTGCCTGGGCCTGAGAGTAGTGAAGAGCAATGGTGTACAAAAAAGCATCTGAGGGCCTTTCAGGGTGTACAAGGTACATTCCCTGTCATGACTGCAGTGTGGGGGCAGTGGGGGAGGTATCACAGGATTATGTCCATCTTACTAAACTCATCAAGTTATATGCTTAAAAAGGTTCAATTTTATTGTATATAAATTATACCTCAAGGAAGTTTATTTTTAAAAATAGAGAGAAAATGCCTCAAACTATAAACTTATAATAGGTATATTTTTGGATATGGAAATGGTACCTCAATAAAGTTGAGTTTTTAAATGGAAAGTACATTATCATGTGCTCGTTTTCATGAGCTACTTAAGACTTCTAAAGTACTTACATTTGAGTACTCTGCACTATGCTGCTCAATGTTATAGATGTATCTCAACCCAATTAGCCAGTCCATTATAGCCATATATTGAGATTATTTTCTCCCCTTTCTCCCAATGAATATAACATGGCAATGAATGTGTGTGTGCACAGACTTACTTGAGGTTTTAGACCCTTAGGGAAGGAACAACTAGGTCAAAGAGTAGGAACGTTTCAAGAGACTCAATGCATTTGGACGAACATCAATTTAAAATTGATTCCTGGGCTTCCCTGGTGGCACAATGGGTGAAACAACGCATTATGCAGCAAACTGCAGCCACTGCAGCATGAGTTCGATCCGTGGCCATGGAGGGGTACCACACAGCACAGCAGACCTCTCCTGTCTCGCCCGCTGCTCCCCTCAGCAGTGTATTTCAGTAGATCTGCCTGTTCTGCTCCCTGCTCTGTCTCTGGCGGATCCTCTTACCCCCCACACCTCTGGCTTGTTACCCCAGTTCTTGTATGCATAAATAATCTTTTCAAAAATAAATAAGTAAAATGAATTCCCTTTTCTGGGGGCAGGGAGGGCATATTAAGTCCCAGTGCTGGAAATTGGGGCTGCTTTGTCTGCAGTGCCTTCATCCAAGAGAGGAGAACCCTACGTGGCTTCCTGGTGAGCACAGGCATAACCTGGCCCTATCACACACTGTGTCACCTGGAGTCACTTTTCCTCTCTGGATACTGTCTTTTAAATCTCTAAAATAAGGGGAATAAATTATGTTAGGCAAAGATTTCTTCAACAGGGCAGAAAAAGTACTAACCATCAAGTAAACAACTGAAAAAAAATAACTTATGTTCATCAAAAGATATTATTAAAAGGAAAGACAAATCACGGACCGGAAGGAGGTAGTCACGAAACATATTCAACTAAGGACTTGTATCCAGAATTCCGAAAAACGGTTTTTCTATAAATGGCAAAATCCTCAAGCATGCCCTTCACCCACACACAGATACACACATATGCAAATAATCATCATGCAGATAAAAATGTGCTCAGTTCTGTTAGTCATATGGGAAATGCAAGCTAACACCACAGGTTATACTGCTATCCTAAGAGACACACTGTACATGCAGGAAAATGGCTAAAAATTTTAAAGACCGAGAGTATAAGGGTCAGTGCATTGGTGGAGCAGTAGATTCTCCTGCATTCCTGGGAGGAGTGTAAAATGGTACAACCACTTTGGAAAACTGGGAATTGCTACTAAAATCATATGGATATCCATTGGACTTAGCAGTGCCACCCCTAGGCATGTATATACCCTAAAGAAATTGGTAAATATGTCACTAAAAGTCATGTACAAGAAATTTGGTAACAGTTTACTTATAATAGCTTTTAAAATTTAAACAACCCAATGTCCAACCACGGGGTAATAAATTGTGGCATATTTATATAGAAAAATAATACATCTCTTCACTTGTGTACCATAACTATAGCCCCTTGTGCTCTTCTTCTTCTTTCCTCTCCTCTTTTGGTCCTTTTTCCACTCCCCCTTGCAGCTTTTTTTTTAAGTCATGTCTTTTTTTTTTTTTAAGGATTTATTTATTATTTCTGCATACAAGCACTGGGGTACAGGCCAGGGGTTCAGGGAGGTGAGAGAATCCACCAGACAGAGCAGGGAGCAGAACAGGCAGATAGACTGAAACACACTGCTGAGGGGAGCAGCGGGCCAGGCAGGAGAGGTCTGGTGCGCCATGTGGGTCCCCCCAGCCGCCCCTGAGCTGGCAGCAGGAATCAAACTTGTGCTGCAGTGACTGCTGTTTGCTTCATAGGGTGTTGCTTAACCCACTGCGCCACCAGGGAGGGCCCACCTTGCAGCTTTTTAAAATCCTACCTGCCATCTTTATCCCTCTCTTTAAAAAGCAGTAAAATCTGAAATAACTTTCCTGGACAACCTCACTTTCTCTTCAACCTAACAACAGAGTATCCATATGTGGAACTGGTATAACTTTTGTACTTCTACATATGTCTAGGCTTTCCTTCATGTTAATTCTAAGAGCAGGGAGAGTAACATATCTTGGATAGGCTATGAATTCTGACAAATTTAAAATGTTCGAGTCACTGTAAAACCTCTAATTTATAAAGTATTTTCAAATGTTCCCAAAATGTCTAAGTGCTGTGATATGTATCCTATGTGATTTTATAAACTAATTTCACCTTGAAGTTATATCAGTGAACTATGTGATTATACAAAAAAAAAAAAGAAATTGAATGCATCTCAAGAAAAAATACAACTTCTGCTGAATGAAATAACATGAATAAATCTCTCAAACAAAACGTTCAGCAAAAAAAAAAAAAAAAAAGCAGACTTAGGGAAAAAAAACACATTGAATGTTTGTGTAAAATTCAAGAATGAACCAAACTAATCTATGGTGATGGAATTTGAAATAGTGAATACTTCTGTTTTGGATGGTGGTGGTATTGACTACAGAGGGGCACACATGAGGAATGTGCTGGGGTCTTGTAATGTCTCCTGTCCTCCTCTTGATATGGCTAAAAGGGTGTTGAGTTCTCTTTTAAGGGGCTGTGCAACTTACTGTGAATAAGCTAGACCTCAATAAAAATAAACAAGTGGAAATTTAATTAAAGTATTAGACTAGATGTTAGCTAAGGTTTGTTCAAAGTTCTAGAGTCTGCACATCCCACTTGCTCTCTTCCCAAGCTCTCCTACTCTAAAAGCTTTAACTATCCACTCTACCTAGTAAGCTCATACATTTACATATCTTTTTTTCTCAAGTTTTATTGATTTGCCACTAATTTACATAACTTTGTAATTTTGGGAGTATAATTCACACCTCCATATGTGTACATGCTTCAATCACCCTCCACCAACTCTCCAATGCCACAACCCTGTCATCTTCCCTCCCCAGCCCCTCTTCCCTCCTCCATCCCAGCTGCTAGCCAGTATATTTTTCACAGTCTAAGTATTCTTGTTGTGTTTTTCCCAGTTTTTCTTTCATTGTTTATATTCTAAAGTGACTGAGACCATCCAATAACTGCCTTTTACTTTCTGACTTATTTCACTTAGCAATAATGACCCAAGGCCATCCATTTTATCCCAAAAGGCACTATTTAATCTTTTTTAATAGTAAGTAGTATTCCATTGAGTGTATAGTCCATGATTTCTTTACTCATTCACCTACTGAAGGGCATTTAGGTTGGCTACTGTGAATAAAACTTCTAGGAGCATAGAGTACATAAATCTTTCCATAGTAGAGTTTACATACTCTCCGGGTAAATACCTAAAGATTATAATGTTGGATGATACGGTATTTCCATTTTTTTAACGAATCACCATACCATTTTCAAAAGAGACTGCATCAAAATTACATTCCCATCAACAGTGGATGAGTGTTCCTTTGTTCATCAACTTTTGCTATTTCCAGACTTTCTGATATGGGCCATTGTCTCAAGGGTGAAGGGATTTCTCATCATGGTTTCAATTTGCATTTTCCATATAGTAAGTGATATGGAGCATTTTCTCATGCACTTGTTGGCCATTTGTATGTCTTCTTTGGAGAAGTGTTTGTTTAGATCTTTTGCCAATTTTTTTATTGAGTTTTTTGTTTTGTTGTTATTGACTGGCATAAGTTCTTTATATATTTTGCAAAATAACCCTTGACAGATGAGGGATATGCAAATATCCTCTTCCAGTCCATAGGTCACCTTTTTAGTTTTGTGCTGGTTTCTTGCACTGTAAAAAATCTTTTTAGTTTGATGCAGTCCTACTTGTTCATTGGTTGTTTGGTTTCCCTTGCCACTGGAGTTGTGTCTCCAAACATATTTGCATTTCTCTATTCCTAGCTCATCAAAGTCTATTCCATCTGGATGTGTACTTCCTACACCCCATCCCACCACCAATCATCCAAAACATTCATCCTCACCCTCCTCCTCATTGCTCACCAGAGCAGGGACCCATCAGTGTGGCTTTCTGGCACATGACAATTTCTTTCTTGGGAAGCAATGCTAACAGACAAGGAAGAGCCACCAAAAAGCAAGTCCATCTGCCATCAAGCTAACTGCATACCATTGCTGGCAACAGACTCAGGAGGAGGCACCTTGACTAAAAGAGCCAGATTGACTTTCTGGGTTGTTGTTTTTAAATTTATTTTTATACACTTATGCATTCAAGAACTGGAGTGTAGGCTAGAGGTATGGGGTGGAGATGAGAGGATTCACCAGAGGCAGGGTGGGGGGCAGAACAGGCAGATCCACTGAAACACACTGCTGAGGGGAGCAGCGGGTGAGGCAGGAGAGGTCTGCTGTGCCATGTGGGTCAGCTCCCTGGCTGGGGATCGAACTCATGCTGCAGTGGCTGCCGATAGCTTGATAGCCCTGAGACTAACCCCTGCACTATCAGGGAGGCCCATAGGTTTTCTCTCCTGTTTTAAAATTTGCACCCAGAACCTAGAGGTCGCTGAAGCACTGAAGGCAATGTCACAAAAGAAATATCTACAAATTCCTCTCACTAAATGTTGGAACCTTCCCTATGTTGTCCTCCTGGTCACTCAGCTCTTCCTTTAGCTCATTAAATCTCCTTTAAATATTTAAATATTAAATGTTATATTTAAATATCCCATTAAATATCCTTTCTTAGTGAAACTAGGTGTCGTCAGATTCTGTTGCTTGCCACTGAAAGAATTTAACACTGTTTCCTCTCCAACCCTCCCCAAAGTCTCTCTGCTCTGTTCTCAGGATTTATTCATGACTCTGCCCTCTTCCTTTTAACCTAGTCATCATCTACTTGACTCCCCCTCTGCTTCCCTGGAGTCCAGTCTGGCCCACCCTTGAAAGGACATTTCTCATTAGTCCTTCCCAGCCCTCAAGACTGATGCCTCCGTTCAGGTCATTGTCCTGCTAGACTGAGCTGCTGCAACAGGCTCCTCTGTCTTTTACCTCCACGGGCCTGGTAGAACGAGCTTCCTAGAGCCCAGTCCTGACCACACCCTTTCCTGTTTATAGCCCTTGCTGGCTCCCCACAGTGTTCTAGAGTATGTGTGTATGTCAGTGTGGTCCGAGCTTCTCCACAGGGGTCCCCACTTGCCCTGCTGATCTCACCTCTGGCGGTTAGTCCTCACGAGCTGCACGTGCTGCTTCCCACTAGAACTGGCTCCCCGTGTGCTCCCCACAGGCAAGTTCACACCTCAGGTCCTTTGCTCCCTCTGTTCCCTATGTTTAAGTGTCCTGGCCCCAGGCCTCCCTGGTGGCATAGGGGTTAGGTCTCAGTGCTATCACCAAGAGGGTGCACCAGGGCCTGAGTTCAATCCCCGGCCAGGTTGCTGATCCACAAGGCACAGCAGACTTTTCTTGTCTCACCTGCTGCTCCCCTCAGCAGTGCATTTCAGTAGATCTGCCTGTTCTGCTCCCCACTCTGTCTGTGGTGAAACCTCTCACCCCACCCCCATTTTCTGGTCTATACTCCAGTTCTTGCATGTATAAGTAAATAAATGAATCTTTTTTAAAAAATAAATATCCTGTTCTGCCCTTCCTACCCTCTTGAACTCTGTGATTGTTGAAACTTCACCCATCCTTCCAGGCCCAGATGAATGCCAGTATGTACATAAAGCTTGTCCTGTCAGAATTCATCACTTAAATGCTTTATTCGTACTTTTGTTATTGGTGTGTCACTGCTGACCTTGAGTGACAGGTATTTGCCTCTGTGCATGTTTGTCTTCTCCAGTAACGTGCTTCTTGTGAGCAGAAACCAGCTCCTCTTTCCTACCAGACCCCTCTTGCCCACGACATCCCTGGCATGGTGCCAATGCTCAATAACTGGGTGTGGAATTGAGTTTTCTGAACCTGCCATCAAAAAAAAGGGAGGGGCTAGGAAGGATGTGGGTAAAAGGGATAGAAGGACACAGACTTGAAAAAATAAAACACTAGGAGAAGCCTTCAGGAAATGGCTCTCTCGTTCAGGATAATTTTATGATCCGAAGGGACAGAGGCCTCCCCTCTGCTCTAGCTCACCCTGGCATTGGTACTGCTGAGAGATGAGACAGGGTGCAGAAACCACAGCTGAAAACAAAAGTATAGAGGAAAGGCAAAGGTCACCACTCTGCCTAAGCCCGGCTCAGAAACTCCAGGGCCTATAGCTAGAAGCAGCGTCAGCTGCATGTTCTGAGGGGCTGGCTTGCCCTCCTACATGCACTGGCATGTCAACCTGCTCTTTTTAAAGTTGACAGAATGAAAGTAAAAGACAAATACTTCCATGGCATTGCCACCCCTGGCAGAGAAATGATGAAGATTAAAGAAAGAAGAATGGATGGTAAAGCCAATCTGAACCTCAATGAAATGCCCATGAGGTCTAAGACTTCCAGGTGAAGGAGAGTCGGCAGGCACAGCACCAATCTCCCTGGGAAAAAGGGTTCAAAGTGAGCAAAGGAAGGGAGAGAATCGAATGGCTTTTTAAGGTCTCTAATAGCTCTTCTGACAGCAGCCTGCATGGCTTCCATGTGCAAGGACTCTAGCAAGAAAAATGGATTTGTCTTTCGATTAACTACCATTACCTGGAACAAATGGGAGAATGAAGCTTGGATTGTAGATTCACATCCCAGCTTCCTTTTCTTCTAATGAAGAAAAAGCCTACACAATCCCAACCCATCCCGCCCAACCCATCCCACTACCTACAACATACAACCTCAGGGAAAATACGTAGCTACAAACTTTGAACTACAAAGTTTGCCTCCTAATACCAATGCCCAACACACAACCAGTCCTGAAGAGCTGAAGTTCAAATCCAACCCATCAGCATAGTCCACTCTGCAGTAGGCTAATAGCATACTTCAAGATCCATTAAGTTTCTTATAGGAGCTATCAGCTTTAAAAACCCAATAACATTTTCCATTAAGAAGAATTACAAACGTTCCTTCTTGACCACAGGTTCAAATGATTCTGTGTGTTGATGGAACTCTCCACTGCTTCAGTCATCTGAGTCACCCAAAAGTATCACAACAAAGGGAGAGAAACAAAAACAATTAGTCTCCCCATCATAAGGTTTTATGAAGTACATCTTCCAGCCACTGGTTCTCAGTCTTGGCTACACCTCGGAAGCTTCAAAACTCCGGTGTCTGAACAAAAAATATTTGCAAAGGAAATGATTTTAAAAGCTCACTTTTAAGCAAAAGAAAAAAATACGGATAAATTAAAAGTTTATATTAGATCTGTACATTCAAAACTATAGACACTGCTATTAAAAATGTAGAGATAGGGGCCTCCCTGGTGGCACAGTGGGTTAAGCAACACACTATGAAGCAAAACACAGCCACTGCAGCACGAGTTCGATCCCTGCCGCCGACGAGGGAGGGGCCCTACATGGTGCAACAGACCTCTCCTGCCTCACCCGCTGCTCCCCTAAGCAGTGTGTTTCAGTCAGTCTGCCTGTTCTGTTCCCCACTCTGTCTCTGGTGGATCCTCTCACTGCCCATACCTCTGGCCTGTACCCCAGTGCTTATATGCATAAATAAACAAATCTTTTTTTAAAATGTAGAGATATGTAGTGTTAAGTAATAGGGCTAAAAAAATTGGATTTAGTCATAAGGTTCAAGATTAATATACAAAAGCCCATTGTATTCTTTTATATTAGCAGCAATCCACTGGGAACAGAAGTTTCAAAGTAATTCCATGTATAGTACACCCAAAACATAAAATACTAGAAATAAATCTAGTAAAAACTGTCCAAGACACGAGGTGCTAGTCCTTGACAGACAGCTAGGAACCTAGACCCTGGCAGAAATAACAAGAGGGACCGGGACCCAGGAGACATGGAACCCCCAAGACAACAAGAGAGAAAAGTCGATAACAAGAAAAACACCCACAACACTATCACCAGTTAATCTATGTTAGGACATTGGCCAAGGTTGACCAGTCAAAAAACTGCACCATTACCACAGCTCATCCCCGAGACCCAAAACATGAGCATAATAAATAAAAACCCCAAAGTTTTACCAGCAACAAACCCATTCAGGACCACTCCCATGTGCATCTGCTTCTTTTTTTTTTTAAAGATTTATTTATTTATGCATACAAGCACTGGTGTACAGGCCAGAGGTGTGAGGGGTGAGAGGATTCACCACAGAGAGCAGGGAGCAGAACAGGTAGATCAACAAAAGTACACTGCTGAGGAGAGCAGCAGGCACAGCAGGAGAGGTCTGCCGCGCCGTGTGGGTCCCCTCCCTGGCCGGCAGCAGGGATCAAACTCGTGCTGCAGTGGCTGCGGTTTGCTTCATAGTGCGTTGCTTAACCCACTGCACCACCAGGGAGGCCCCTGCATCTGCTTCTTTAACCCTAGACTCTTTGCTCTGAGGAGCTGGCCTGAGTCTTTAAATAAATTTCCCTCAGCTGGCTTACTGCTGTATGTGTGTGGTGTTTCAATTCCTGGTCTGCAGTTCCTGGTCTGCCATCTTGTTACATATTTGGGGGCTCATCTGCAACAACCTCCCTGCCAGTGCAACAGACCCACACATCCCCCCATTTAAAATTACAACACATTGCTGAAATAAATTAAATGAGACCCAGACCCAAATAAATGGAAGTGACCCATGTTCAGTTTGGAACACTCAATATTGTTAAGCTATCAGTTCTTCCTTAACTAATCAATAGCATCAATGAAATCTCAATCAAAATCCCAACAGGCTTATTTTGTGGAAACTGACAAGCTGATTCTAAAATTTATATGGAATTGCAAGGGATCTCAAATAGCCAAGACAATTTCGAAAAAGAATAAACTTGGGGGATTTATGCTAAGTGGTTTCAAGATTTCCCATAAGGCTACAATAATCAAGGCAGTGTTTATTAGTATAAATTGGATATATAGATCAATGAAGCAGAACAACAAGTCCAGAAATAAACCCACAGGCCAATTGATATTTGTACAGAAGAAACAACATAACTCAATAGAGACAAGGATAGTCTTTTCAGAAATCATTTGCAACAATTGGATATCCATGTAAAAATAAATACAAGCCTGGTGTGAGCAATGACTTACATTGATCCTAAACTAAACACAAAAGTTAAACTGTAAAGCATCTAGAAGAAAACAGGGTAAAGCCTCTGTGGATTAGTCTAGATTTCTTTGGACCTAAAAACCATAAATTTCAAAAAAAAATGGTTAAATTGAATACCATAAGATTATTAATTTCTGCTCTTTCAAAGTCACCATTAAGAAAATGAAAAGGAAGCCATAGAATATGTTAGATGTGTGTGTATTTATAAATGTAAATATAAACATAAACCAGACAAAGATCTTCATCAAGAATATAAAAAGAACTCTTGGAACTTCATAATAGCAAAACAGTTCAATTAAAAAAGACATGCTGTAAAAGAAGTATGAATAGGCAATAAGCACATTAAAAGATGCTCAATAGTCATCAGAGAAATGCAAATTAAAACCAAATGAGATAATGTTACGCATTCCACTAGAAAGGCTAAAATTAAAAACTCTGAAAATATATAAACTGTTGGTAGGAATATAGAGTAACTGGTACGCTCAGACATTGCTGGTAAGGACAGAAAATGGATTGACCATTTTGGAAAATCATTAGGCATTTGTTGTGTCTATTTTAAACAAGTCAAACTATAATATCTGTTCTTCAACGTCATCAGTAAGCTAATATTTCCTAGAAAGGACTATGTTATAAAGTATTGTTATTTGTAAGGATTTGCTTGATATTATCAACAACTAAAGAGTAAGTTATCCAACTGAGACTTCATACCAGGAAAAATGCATTCTCATAAAAGTATTAGTGAGTCAAACAGTGAAGGTGAATTTGATGTTAGAAAAGAGGAGTTGTGACTCCAAAGACTACTGGATTCACCTATTTAGAATAAAATCAGACTGACCTTTGCCACACCTCTAGCAATCTTTTTTTAAACCTGACACATTAAGATAAAATTTCAATATAAACCTCTAAAATGTCTATACACTTGTTTCTAGACATACTCCCTATACTCTCATTTTTTTCTTAATTGAAGTAGCATTGCATTATATAAGTTTCAGGTTACCAATCAATTCCATTTCAAAGTATTTACCTAAGAAAACTGAAAATCTGTGTCCCCACAAGCTTTTCACAAATATTTGTAGGAATATATTCATGACAGCTAAAAACTGGGGGCTAAAATGCCCAACCACAGGTAAGCAACAAACAGGTCACATTCCACACAATGAATATTACTCAGCAATAAAAAGGAATGAATACAGATGAATCTCAAAAACATTTTTCTGTGCACAAGAAATCAAAATAAGATTTCATTTATATGGAATTCTGGAAAAGGCAAAACCAATCAAAGTGACAGAAAACAGACCAGTGGTTTCCTGGGACAGGGAGAAGGGGCAGACTACAAATGGGCATGAGGGAATTTTTGGGATGACAGAAATGTCCCATCTGACTGTAGTGATGATGGTTTCATAGGTGTGTGTATCTGTCAAGACTCATCAAATCATACATTTAAAAGGATACATTATATTGCATGTAAATTATACCTTAATGAATGAGATTTTTTTAATTATTGATCAGTGAGTCCCAGTCCCCCAGATATAATTTAATAGATCTGAGATATGTCCTGAGCATCAAGATTTCTGAAACTTTCCCCAAAGATTCCACCATATGTTCAAAGTAGAGAACAACTATTCGAAGGGTGAGGGAAGAAAATGAATGACCCCTGAGACACCAGCAGATGGCCACGCGCTTCTAGGTGTGGGCACAAGCCAACTCTGAAGTCATAGACTGCTCATTGTCACAGCCACTCACAAAGTACCTACTTTTAAAAGGGAGTGGGCATGGAGAAGAGACTTCAATAGGGGAGACTTTGAATTACCAAGGGCCAGAGGTTTACCCAAACAAAGTATGCCAGCATTTAGTCAAAATGATCAGACAGTGGTTGAGCAACAGGACCCAAGGAACATTGAACTAGAATTTCCTTTAAGCTTTCTGTAAAGGTAGAAATTCAGAATTTCCAATTCTTTACCTCCTAGGATACTGTGAACATGAATCAAGTCTCATGAAAAAAAAATTTTTTTGGATATGGGTCAATTTTGTGGTAGATATGGGTGATCCCAGGAGACACAAGCCCAGAAAACCCCAAATATCTACATTTGAGAACAAGGCTCAGGAGACTTTTTCAACACAGAAATGTTTCCCTTTCAATTCGAGATCAATACTTACTTTTTACCCCCATGGGCAAAATTCCTGTGTGTTTTTATTAAAAACGAAGAAAACTCAACCATAAGCTCAACTCACCTATGAGTGAGCTCGAAAGCTTCAAAAGCAGGAGTAGGAAATATCACTTATCTTCAGGCTTGATTCTTGGGGCCTTGCAAAGTCACCTTTACTGAGATAAAGGATGGCAGCTGATGGCCTCCAAAGTGCTATATGGATCAAAGTGTGCCCCACAATCTGTTCTTTTATCTCCTGAATCAGAGAACAACCTGAGTAAAGATTTTAGGAAGGGACAAGAAGGTCACTTTTTCAAATGAATGACAAGGCTTGTCTTCTGAACCACTCAATTAGGAAGGCCAGGAACAGAAGGGAGCAGAAAGAACAATCAGCACAAAATCCTTATCATTCCTGATGCAGGTCCTTGAAGGTCTAGAGAAATCCATGCACGCATCACCTATGACTGATTTGTCAGAAACACCAGAAGCTGAAATGAGGACAAATAGATGAGCTTCCAAAAAAGAAAAAATAATCATCATCAACTCACACTTTATGTATTTGGAGTTATGCTTTCAAGGAATAATGTATGAAGATGATTATTTCACCAAAAAAAATGCACACGGCAAATAGCTGGCCAGACCAACATTGACACGGATGTGATGTTGGCTTATATATTTACTTGTGAAACACAGTGTAATAGAAATAGACATCATACTTTGCATTTATATAGCAACTATTTCTCCAAGGACCTCGAAGGATGCTGCAGCCATTACTGGATTCATCCTTGTTACGTGACTGTAAAATGAAGGCAAGGCGAGGATTACTCATCCCGTGTTATTAAAGAGGAAGCAGATGCCCCTCGAGGATACATGGATTGGCCAAGGGCAGATTGTGAGTCATTTATTTCCTGAAACCATGTGAGAAGTGAAATTAGTCCCAAAATGTCCTTATACTTGCTGATTTTTACCAACTGACTTCTGAAGAGGAAATAATTGTGCTTGCGATTAAGACCCTCTAGTGGACAGTGTCAAGGGGAGAATATGTCCTGGGAAAGGGAAGAGGTTAGGAACCATCTGGATTCCACTTTTCCTTCAGTGAGCTGCTGTGTTCTCATGGATGGACACAGGGCTCTTGACAACAAAGACCAACTACCAAGGTATATTTCATTGTATGGATTAGAGACAAGCTCAAAGAGATGACATGACTTGTCCATACCCTATAACTAACAAGATTAGACACAGGATTTGAGCTCATGTCTGCTGACTTGAATAGCTGGGAACTTCTACCATGATTTAATGACATGACTTCACTCCCCCATGCAAATGGGGATCCCAAAGTCATAGCCTAGAAACTTGACAAAATCAAAGCCAACCTAGGTTCCACCCCCTCCTGCAAAATTCCTACCACATCTGACAGCTCAGAGTGAACGCTGGTATCACTGCTTGCTCCCTGAAAACAGTGTCATCTTGGTCATTCCAAATCCCAGGAGGCCTTGGGTCTTCCTGGTTCCAGACTCAGATCTGGTGTCTGACCCAAACCAGAGTTAGTGGCAGAGTTGGCTGGGTTCCATAAGCAGGGACAGGACAGGAAGATGATCACCCAGAAGCTGCCCAGAGCTTTTATCACCCACCCACACCAAACACTGCTGGCTGGCCTCTGAGCTTCTGATGATCGGTGGCTAACAGTAAACAGCTATCTTCCTGGAGCCCCCTCACCCCATTCTTCACAGAGAGAGAAACTGATGTTCAGACTTGGTCCAACTTACTAAGGAAGTGAAAAAGCAGGAAACATTCTTCCTCACATTTTTTTTAAATTCAGATTTTGGTCACTAGAATTTGACTTTGCAAGTGATAGAAAAAATCATCCTCTGAAAACTGGGTTTGGAAGGAAGAGAGCCAATGTCATTAGTGGGCTGAACTCAGCTTCAGTGATTTACAGGAATGTCACATTTATCCCCTAACTCGGGCTATAGGTATTATTACTCCCATTCTCCAGCGAAGAGTGAAGCTCAAGTTAAGCAGCAGAGCTGACATGGAATAGAGCCAGGATTCAGGCATGGATCTGTGAGGCTCGTGCCCTTTCCATTAAGGCCCACTAATCTCCAAAGAGTTTGATGGATGCCCTTCTCCTGATGATGTCATCCTGGCAGTGGCCAGATGTGAGTCAGAGATGCAGACAAGGCTGAGTGTGGATGCAATGCTCTCTTTGAGAAGCACTGCAGTCCTTGCAGCCTCAATGGCATTGGGATTCTCATGTTTTGTTTTCCAGCTGGCTTCTGATTGAACAAGTATACAGAACTTGTACCATAATACAGGTCACATTTTTAAGACACAGTATAATGTGAGCCACAGATGCATGCAATATAGGTAAGCTTTAACTGACTAGTAGTTATATTAAATAAGAAAAAAGAAATAGGTGCAATTAATTATAATAAATTTAAACCAATACAAGCAATAAACTATCACCTCAATTTGTAATCTATTAATATTAATGTGGATCTTGTCTTAAAATACACAGCATATATATTCAATACTTATAACCTATCTCCCTTTGGACAAGCCACCTTTCAAGTGCTCAACAGCTATGCATGGCTATTGTATTGGATGGTACAGGTCTAGAAGAAGAATGCAGGGATGTGGGTTTGGAAAGCTTGGACTGTGAGTCCTGACTCTAACCAACTACCAGGCTGACAACGTAGTAGTTGAGAAGTTGGGTCTTAGAGCCAGACTTGCCTGGCTTTGAATTCTGGTTCCATCACCTGCCCCTGAATGTCCCAGACCAGTTATTTGGCCTCTGTTGCCTCCATTACCTCATCTATAAAGTGGAGATAATAATTCCTTCTTCACAGACTTTTGTGAAGATGAGATAAAGAAGTGCTTAAGATAGTTTATGGGCACGTAGAAAGATATACCAGCATATGTTATTATTATGATTCCTACCTGGACTCAATGTCCTTATCTGTAAAAGAAGAATGTGGAAAGCAGATGATTATCAAGACCTTTTCTTACTCTGCTGTTAAATGGGAAACTGGGGTGGAGGACAAGGGACCACAATCTCGTGCTATGTCTCATCTCTGAGCATTGGATCCACGTGTGCACTGGTCAGGGCCTGAGATTCAGCTTGCTCTACAGGGAAAGGACATGCTGGCATGGGGTGGGGTGGGTAGAGGACTTGCTGCCTCATCTTTCATAGCATTAGAGCCCTCCAGCCTGGGCTGGTGTGGGCTTGCTCCTGGGACAGCCTCCACATTCTCAGGGATCCCCTACAGACCCTGACAAAATCCCCAGCCATCATCCCCAGTTACTTGAATCTCTCTCAGCTAGAAGAAATCCAACCTAGGCTTATAATCTGGAGCAAAATCCATATTTTTCCAAGCATCTCCAGCACCAACTACTAAAAAATCATCCCCCAGGCATTGCCGAGCTCACAGCTTCACAGAGCAGCTGTCCTTGGTGCTGAGAGACAAGGGGGAAGCTCAGTGGTCAAAAGGCCAAACATTTTGAAAGCAGTGAATGAAGATGCCCAAATCACATCAGTTGTCCCAGAAGCTGAAGTTCAGGAAATCCTAGCTATCTGGCTTCTTTCCCCAAAAGACTGAATGACATATTGTAGACATTCAAGGTAGAAACAGTCCAGCGGGTCAGGGGCCTCATTTCCAGGGAAGCTGGTGTCTCCAAACTCATCGCTGGAGATTGCTGCAAACCCTCCAGGAAGAGCCCCAAAGCTGCAGGCTCTGCTGCTTCTCTTGGAGGGCAGGATTCTGCAGCCCAACATGGCCAGTACCAGCAGTTCTCTGTGCCCAGAATACCAACCAGAGGGCGTCAGGGCTGCTGTCTCTGGGAAACAAGAGCCATAACAAAACCAGGGCCAGCCCTGCCAAGCAGCGTCTTCTCCCCAGCTGCTCTGGAGGTTTGTGGGGAACTATGTTCTCCCATCTCAGCAGGCCCTGACCAAGAACCCACCCTGGAAAGAAGAGGGCCTAAGACTAGGGAAACAGGCACAGAGAAGAAGGACTCAAGCCCCATCACCTCACCAGGCCACCAGGCCACATAGAGGACAAAATACCATCCTCAGCCCCAGAGGCAGCAGGAATAAAATCCAGGGACTTCACACTCAGACTTTGGTTATGAGGAGCTCAGGTGCTCAATCCTCTTTCTCAAAGCTGAGCTGCAGGGATGTTCTTGTACCTCCCAGACACAGTGACTGAATAATAAATATTCCCAATGCTGGTTTTGTGAGTGCCCTCAATGGCCATGGCTAAGGGACCATGCTCTCCTCTTGCAACAGTTAGGAACTCCTTAGCAGCTGAGCTGCAGCCCTAAAGAACTCCCGTACAGAAAGCAAAGGGGCCATATGCTGTGTCATTAAACCAATCTCACACCGGCCAATGCCCCCCTATCCTGAGAACTTCCTCCAAGAGCAGAAGAGAGATCTTAACTGCCCAATCTGCATCACCCAACTCAGGGAAGGGAGATTCCTGTCCATCCCACAAATGGGGCATGAAGGTCCCGCAGGACCTGGACCAAGGAGAACTGGAAAGGGGAGAACGAGGGAGGAGTTTCTCTACCCCGCAGGAGTTTTCACTCTGAGGCCACCTGTGGTCCCCGTCTCAGCGCCCCTCAGGACCTCTTCCTTCTGCTCATTAGGTAAATGTGCCAATGCAAGGAAAGAAATCAAGGTCTGCTTAGCTTTCCCCACCGGCCTGTCAATCGTTCTGAGGAAGACAGTTCCTGCCACACAACTCAGGAAATGGGCCCCCAAAGACCTCGGAACATCTCAGGCCCGCGAATGTATTTACACAGCATGGTGCTTGTTCTTCACGATTTCGCCAGCAGCCCACTCTCCTGGGTGCCCCCGGGAAATTTTATCACCGGGGAGGCTCCCAGAGGCTGCTCTCACCAAGTCCCTCCTTGATCATCACAACAGACAGATTGGCTGGCTGTGCAGAGATGCAGCCTCCCCGTGGTGCGTCGTCTCCGTGGCTGACAGAAGGTTCTCCAGCGGAGGGAGCAGTCTGGGCAGGTGGTCCCTGCGGAACGTTCTCTGAAGACACCTGTGCTCCCTGGCTGGGCCCTTCTTAAGATGGAGGGAGCAGGGGACAGCTCTGATTACAGCATCTTGAACCAAGACCCCACCTGGAAATGTCAAGGTCAGGCTCAGACAGGCAAGACTGAACAAAAAGCTCAGTGTTTCAGAGCTGGAAAAGGAGTTCAAAGACCATCATGTCCCACCAACCATTTGTACAGATGAGGAAACTGAAGTCCAGAAAAATCTCTCGTCTTTAAAATGCATGTGACAAAACCTGTCTTATGTGCTGGCTTGTGAGGCTCACATGGGCTAATGAAGTAAATAAAGCCTCTAGCACAGTAAATAAGTGCATAATTAATGGGAAGTGTTAACATTATTATTGAGTAATTTGACCAAAATCACCCAGATGACTCAAGTCAGACATGAGTAAAATAGACCCAAATTCAGTTCTTTCGAACTGAACTCATTTCTAGTTCATCCTCACCTGGCCAATAGAGGCTTCACAGATGAGTCGCTTTCTGTGTATCAGTTAAGAATTTAACTGACCGACAGTGGCTTAAAGAAAGGGGTCTATTTTTTTATATCAACAAGACAAAATGTAAGAAGTACAGCACAGGTAAAAGGGGTCCCAGGAGCACAGACTTATTTTTTCTGCTATGTAGAGTTCTTGGCTTTCATCCTCAAGGTCGTAAGATAATTGCTGCAGCTCCAGCCATCACATGAAATGGAGTGGGGAAGGGGTAATGAGGCACTCCTTCCAGGAGAGTCAGGCCCTGTCCACAGATTTCCTGAAGCCTCTTTCTGAAAATTGGACACTGCTGGCTGCAAAGGAAGTTGGACAACTCCTGATAAAGCAGGATTTTGTTTCCAAAGAAGGGCAGAGTGGATATCACAACATGGCCAGTGTAATGAGGAGTCTCAGCCTTCAACCACACGCTTCAAGATAATGGATTAAATGGGGGCCTCCCTGGTGGCACAGTAGGTTAAGAGACGCACTGGGAAGCAGGCCGCGGCCGCTGCAGCACAAGTTCAATCCCTGCTGCCAGCCAGGGCGGGTGACCCACATGGTGCAGCAGACCTCTCCTGCCTCGCCTGCTGCTCCCCTCAGCAGTGTGTTTCAGTCCATCTGCCTGTTCTGTTCCCCGCTCTGTCTCTGGTGAATCCTCTACCCCGCACCTCTGGCCTGTACCCCAGTTCTTGTATGCATGAATAAATAAATCTTTTTTAAAAATAATAATAATGGATTAAATGACCCCTTGTATCTGCTTCTCATCCAGAACACTTGAGGGCCTCAGATGTTCTCCCATCTCTGCCTACAGCTGACCCAAGAGCTCAGATTGGCCCAGCATGAGTGTCTTCCCAACTGGCAGCCCCTGGTCTGTGCTTTGCTGCTAAGAAAGGTTAAGGTCTTTGGAGAAGGGAGGAAATGGAGGCAGAAGGAGCTGTTCTGGGTGGTTTTAGCATTGCCCACAGCTTCCCTTGGTGCCTAAGAAATTAAACTCTATCTCCTTTCCTAATTAGAGCCAATCTGAGCATCACTGAATTGACGCCTTTGTAAATCAATTTGTAAGTCAATTGTGTCTCCTATGCTCCAAATCTCCAAAGGTGCCTCACATGTCTTGCATAGTAAAAGCCAAAGCCCTTCAAACTGGCCTGCCTATCCCTAGACAGTCTCCCCAGCACCTCTTAACTTCCCTGCACCTCCTTCTTATCCTACTCCTACAACAACAGCCTCCTCACCATTCCTCAAACATGCTGGGTACAATTCAACCCCAGGGCCTTTGCACTTACCTTTCTCCTGCCTAGAATACTCTTTCTTCAAGTATCCAATTGGCTCCTCTCTCACCTCCTGCAAGGTCTGACTTAATATTTCCCTCTTGGTAAAGCTAACACTGACCACTGTATTTAAAATCCTCTCCCTACTTGGCATCTCCATACCCCATCACCCTGCTCTACCTTTCCATAACATTTAATATCTTCTAGCTCACCATTCGCTTTATTTATTTATTATAGTTATTTAGTATGTTTGACATATTGCCATGCAACTTATTCATGGCAGGTATTTATTTATATATCATGAGGGCAGAGATTTGGGTCTGCTTTGTTCACAGTTGCCCTCTCAGCACCTAGAATAGACCCTGACACACAAAAGCAAAGACTTTATAGGTAGTTATTGAATAAATGTACATATTAATGTAGTACTCTCTTGAGACAAATTAGAATTGCCAATTAGGAAAAGCAGTTGACAGGAAATGAATAGATAAAGTAACCAGCAATAAAGATAGAAGCATTCGTGTAAAGTCAGGTCAAGAAAAGGGGCATTCTGAGAGAAGACGCAGAAAATTAATGATCAGGATTCAAGCTATACTTTTCTCAGCCAGATGAGCAAACACATTCTCATCTGTTCTATAGACAAGTCTTTAGCAGACCCATTCAGGAGTCCCAACACTCCCCATAATCCTATGAAATGACTCAGAACTGGCTCCAGGTCCATAGCCTAAAAGAGAGAAGACTTGTTACCCAAAGCAGCAGCCACAGGGATCATTGTTTGTATTATCCCAACAACTTCCTGTGACTGTGTGCCTCCTCCAGGGCTGCTCTTTCACTATATGGCTTTCATAACCACCTTTCCCTCATGGGTGGGGACTTTGCAAAAGAAGACCACTGTGCTATTGAAAGCAGGAGAAAAGGCGAAATAAGAACGTGAACGGTCAGGTCCAGGCAATGTTCCCCTCCATTAATAGTTCACAACACCCACATTCAGGGGGTGCCTAAGTGAAAAGGGAACCAATTCTCTGTCCCTTAATCAGCTGGAAATAATTTTTTTCCTCCCCTGCTGAATAATTTGGAAGTGATTTTGAAAATGCAATGCAAAGAGAGCAGTCTTTTTTCTTCTGTCTAGCCATGAAAATGCACTCTGCTTCCTAGAGCCTGATTAATGTTAAATCTGACCTTTTGCAAAGTTTCTTGGCAGGTTAATTTATGATACTTCCAGATTCTAATGTATCAGGCAGTGGCTGTTTATGTGTTTGATGAAGTATTCTTTGTCCAGAGTTGATATGTTTTACCAGAACTTCTGTAACTGACTCCCCCTTTTTCTGTCTTGCTCTTTCAATCTCTCTTTTCCTTCAGCTTTGTGCTTGGGTATTTAATCAATCTAACTGAGAAGAAAGCATGAATATATTTATGAATTCTCAGTCCCTAAGTTGTCATGCACGCTGTATTAGCTTATTACTGCATCTCCAAGATAATTCTTCCCTCTCATCTCCCTACACCTGTGCTTTTGAGTTCAGGGACATATCAGCTCAACCAAAATTACTTTTAATGTTTGGTTTGCTACAAGAGCTGCTTTGAGGGTTTCTGTCTGGAACAGGTGTATCTTCTCCTTGCATCCTTATTGCCTTTGACTTTGTTCTCCCCGTCTAGGAAAGAAAAATCTAGTGAACTAGACTTGAGCCTCAAGAGGTTGTTTCAGCCCCAAAGTATAACTAAGTTTAATGAGCATGTTGATAAAATCACAAGGAGAGGCCAACAAATCTGTATCCAAGAGGTAAAGGATTCAGAGGTTCCTCATTCTTGAAGGTATGTCATGGAAGTCAACTTTTAAATACATAGACAAGATATCGAAGACTTTAACTTGCCTTCTCCATGGCCTATAACAAACTGGCACTCAGTTTGTGCTTGATTTTCACTGAGAGAAAATGGAAATGAAGAAGGAAGATGAGATAGCAAGGGAGAGAAGGAGGCAAGCAGACCACACTCAAATACAGTGACAGCCAAATCCTTTATCACGGGCATAGTTATGCCAATGTTTAAATGTTTATATAGAGCCCAGGGAGCTGCTGGCACCTCCTTGACTGCCCATATTGGCAAACTCTTAGAGATGTTGATAATACTCTTCCTCTAAACCTGCAGTCACCCCTGTGCTATCGAACCAGCCATATGCAATTTGACACACAGTGTTGAATGCATCACAGGTGGCTTTACAGCAGCACTGAGGAGGCAAAGAGCTGGCACCCAGAGAAGCGCAAAAGTGGCCACCACCAACCCAGCTAAGGCAAAGGAACATAACTACACAGAGGGCAATCAGAAAAGCTGTGTGGTTTCTCCCCAGATATTCCTCTGTCTGGAGAAAGAACAAGAGGAAGGGAGTGGCTATTTTGTCCAAGGTCAACAGCGAACCAAGCAAGTGCAACAAGTGCTCAAGGAGTGGGAGGAGTGGGGTGTTCAGGCTGCAGAGGAAAGCCAGGAGTTCCTGATCTCTGCTATCACTTGGTCTAAGAGTTTTCTATCTGGGAACGTGTAAGTCCTTGATGGACTATTGTATTTTTAGCCATTTTGGCACCAGTGACACACATTCCAGCTTTCTTTGTCCTCCCACAGAGAAAGCAGTATAAAGCTGGACAGTTTCCATCCATACCACACACCTCTGTGGATGCTAATGCAGAGTAACAGTTGCATTCTAGGACTCCAGAGCTTAAGAGCTCCACTTGAAAAAAGGAGACAGATGTCACCTGTAGAGTGTGATTTGAAGGGCAAAAGGAAAGCACAGTCCCCAACCTTTCTGTCAGCCTCCATAGCACCTGAAACTTTCCTATTATTCACTACTTGGGTTTACTGTACAGAAATCCTAATAAGATAAAAAAACAAAAACTGTGTCTGAAGGGAATCATGCAGCTTACGCAGTACAAACAACTTGAATATCATACCAAGCTGGGTTCAGATCCAAGCGCTCACTCTCTAGCACTGTAATGCACAGCAAATTACTTGGAATCCCAAAGCCTCATATTTTAAAAATGTGAGTTTTATCCACTTTATTTTACTTTGTAGGGTAGTAATAAGGATGGATCGATGAACACATAGACAGCATCCAGCAGGGAGACTACCAGATGTTCATTCTTTTACCCATTTCTAGGACGGCATGGTAGGAAAAGCACTGGACAAGCCATAGGTTGTCATCTCTGCCCTTCCAGGAACCATGTGACCTAGTAAGGTCTCTTCGCTTCTTGGGCCTTCGGTTTTCAGAGGGATCTGACAGGTCAGTCATTCAGTCATTCATTGTTCTTGAGCTCCCCGTGTGACTAGAGGCTGTTCATCTGCTTGCATGAGCAATAGATTAATAAGCATGTAAGTGACATAGTGGCGATGAGCAAGAAAATGATTAAAATGTAGTTTTGAGATGGAAAGGTCCTGGATGAGTCTTAGTTGGAGTACTCGGGGAAATCTATAAGGAGATAGTTCTCGTGCTGAGATCTCCCATGACAAAAAGGAGCCAGACTGAGGAAGGTTGAGGGGAGCTGCTCTGCAGGCAGAGGAAACACAAAGCACAAAGGAGCCCTCCAAAGAAGCAAGGTCATATGGCTTCTGCTAACTTTTCCGGATCCAACAGTCTTTATTTTATGTTTCCCATGACTTTTGGGTATGACACTGAGGTTCATCAAATGACAGCTTTTCAATGGACTGATTACTGCCATTAAGAGGTGGAAGGTGATGTAGTTAGACTAGTTCTACTATCTGTAATCAGGTTAATCAAAGAAAAAAGAAAGAAGACACAAATTTTTAATATCAGAAATGAAAGAAGGGTTATCTCTACTGATCTCTTAGATTTGAAAATCATGTTATTAACAACTTCATGCCCATGAATTTGATAACTTATATGAAATGGATTTATCATTCCAAATATACAAACTACCAAAACTCACATAAGGAGAAATAGAAAATATGGATAGACCTATTTCTGCTAAGGAAATTGAATCAGTAATTAATAACCATCAAAATAAAATAGTACCAGGTCCAGATGGTGTCACTGGTAAATCCTACCAAATATTTAAGGAAGAAATTATATCAATTCTCCATAGCCTCTCCCAGAAAATATGTTTCTGCCAGAGAGAACATCTTCTAACTCATTCTATGAAATCAGCATTGTTCTAATACCAAAACCAGATTAAAAAATAAAACCACATGGTGCAGCAGACCTCTCCTGCCTCACCCGCTATTCCCCTCAGCAGTGTGTTTTAGTCAATCTGCCTATTCTCCTCCCACTCTGTCTCTGGTGAATCCTCTCAGCCCCACCTCTGGCCTGTACCCCAGCTCTTACATGCATAAATAAGTAAAATCTGTTTAAAAAAATTACAAGAAAGGAAAACCACAGACCAATATTATTCAGGAATATAAATGCAAATATACTCAACAAAATATTAGAAAATAAAACCCAACAATGTTCAAAAAGAATTACACACATAACCAAATCAGATTTATTCTGGTATACAAGCTTGGTCCAAATATTCAAAGATCAATAATGTAAACATCAACAGTCTAAAGAAGAAAAATTACATGATCTTATCAATAGTTACAAAAAGAAAGCACTGAACAAAATCCAGTACCCATTTCAGAATGGAAACCCTCAGCAAATCAGGAGTAGAGAACAATTTCCTTAACTTGATAAAGAACATCTGCAAATCCTTTTAGTTAATATTATATTAAATGGTCAGAAATTATATGCTTTCCTCTTATGTTGGGGAATGAGGAAAGGATCTGTGCTCTGACCTCTCTTTTCAGTAGAATACTGGATGTTTGAGTTGAGGAAATAAGACAAGAAAAAGACTACAGATTCATACATATGAAAGGGGAGAAGTCAAACTCTTTCCTTTGTATATGACATTATTGCCTATGTAGACAGCCCAAAGAATTAACTAAAAACAATCTCTGGAACTAACAAACAACTATAGCAAGGTTGTAGGACAACAGGTTAAAAGTAAATTGTCTTCCTATATATCAGCAATCAACAGTTGAAGTTTGAAATTAAAAACACAGTATCATCTATTTAAGCCTCAAAAAACTGAAATACTTAGATATAGAGCTAACAAAATAAGTATGGAGCCTAGATAAGGAAAATACCATAAAATTCTCATGAAATAAATCAGAGCTTTAAATAAAAAAAGAAATATTCCATGTTCAGGGATAGGAAGACTCACTATCATTGAGAGATAATTTTTTTTTTTACAATTTGCTCTATAGTTTTAGGGCAATCCTAATGAACACAGCAAGTTATTTTGTAGATATCAGCATTATGAATGTCAACAAAATGATTCTAAAGTTTATCTAGAAAAGTTAAAGACAGAATAGCTAACACAAAGAAGAAAAAAAGTCAAAAGACTAATGCTACCTGATTTCAAGATTATACTCTTAAAGTTACAGTAATCAAGATAATGTAGTACTGGAGGGAAAATAGACAGTTAATAGACTATAACTGAGTCCATAAATAGACCCACCCAAATGTAGGCCACTAATCTTTGACAAAGGAGCAATGTAAATTCAATGACAAAATGAAAGCTTTTTCAACAAATATTACTAGGACAACTAGACATCCTTATGCATGAATTTAATGGGAATACAAATCTTTTACCTTTTACAAGAATTAACTCAAAATGTATTAAATACCTAAGTATAAAATAGAAAACTCCTAGATGACAATATAGAAGAAAACCAAGGTGGCCTTGGGTTTGAAGATGAGTTTTCAGATAAACCATCAAAAATGTGGTGCATGAAAGAAAAAACTGGTAAGTTGGACTTTATTAAAATTATTGTTTTTTGATCTGCAAAAACACTGTTACTAAGTGAAAAGGCAAGTCACAGATTTGGAGAATATTTGCAAAACACATATCTCATAAATGCCTTTCATATTTCAAATATAAAAAGAACTCTTAAAACTCAGCAATAAGAAAACAAATAACTCAGTTTTAGACGGGTAAGAGAGTTAAACAGACTTCTTACCAAAAAAGATACACAGATGACAAACAATGTTATAAATAGATGTTCAACATTATCGCGATAGGGAGTTGCAAGTTACAACGATGGGATTCCACTGTAGACCTACTAGAATGACTACAGTCTGAAAGAACCCTACCACCAGCAGAGGTTGGGGAGGAGGCACAGCAAGAGGAACACCATCCATTGCTGGTGACAAAGCAGAATGGCACAGCCATTTTCTATGACAGTTTGGTAGTTTCTTACAAGCTAAATATAGTTTTACCATATGGTTCAGCAATTGCACTCCTAGGTATTTACCCAATTGAATTGAAAATATATGTCCACACAAAACCTGCTCAAGAATGTTTATAGCAGCTTTATTTACAACTGCCAAAAACCTGAAGCAACCAAGATGTCCTTCCACAAGTGAACAGATAAACAAACAGCATTCCATATCATGGAATATTATTCAGCGATTTTTTAAAATCAAGCTATATGGTCATGAAAAGACATGGAGGAAATTTAAATGCATACTGCTGAGCAAAAGAAGCGAGTCTGAAGAAGTTGCATACTATATGGTATTAACCGTATGACATTCTGAAAAGGGAAAACTACAGAGACATTAAAAATATCAGCAATAGGGGCCTTCCTGGTGGTGCATCAGGTTAAGTGCCATACTATGAAGCATCCGCAGCACGAGTTTGATCCCTGGTCAGGGAGTGATCCACAGGGCACAGCAGACCTCTCCCGCCTCACCCGCTGCTCCCCTCATTAGCATATTTCAGTCCATCTGCCTGTTCTGTTCCCCACTGTGTCTCTGGTGGATCCTCTCACCCCCACATCTATGACCTGTACTCCAGTTCTTGTATGCATAAATAAATAAATCTTTTAAAAATATATATCAGTGAGTATCAGGATTTTAGGGCAAGAGAGGAGGGACAAATAGGCAAAGCACAGGATTTTCGGGGCAGTGAAAGTGTTCAATATGATAATATGATTACATACACATGACAAACATTTGTCAAGTCTCATGAAACTGAAATCTAATATAAACTATGGGCATTAGTTAATATATCAGCATCACTCATTGCTTGTAACAAATATGCCATATCATTGATGCATGATGTTGACAATAGGAAACTGTGAAAGGAGAGGTTCCTGGGAACTCTGATACATCAATTCTACAAATCTATCTAAAAGTGTGCTAAACAATACTTTTTTTGGAAATCTCATGACTTAAACAACAATAGTTTCTTTCTTGTTCACACTTCATGTCCATGTCAGATTCAGCTGCCTTTTCTCCACCAGAGACGGCCTGGTTGATGGAGTCTCTCCATCTTGAATATCACTGGAAAGCTTGCCAGAAATAATGTAATATAAATTGGAGACACTCCACAGGGGAACGAGAGGGAGAGGGATCAAAACAGGGGAGGGAAGAGCACAAGAGACTCTGGTGACAGCTCACAGATGTCTTGGTGGGGGGAATTTTATGGGGATTACACCTAAGAGGAGAACTCAAAATTATACAAAAATGAACAATAACATAAAAATATATAAATTTTAAAAATCATGCAGCATCTCTTAAAGACAAGCACATCACTTCTGTTCACACTCTAAGCAAATCATTCACTCACACCTACCTTCAAAGAGGTGTTGGATGAAATCTTGCCAGGTGTGTAGAAGAAAAATCTGAATATCAGTCATTAACTTTAATGACTACCATTTATTTCCCTCTTCCTAGTTCCTTCCCCTGACCCAACACCATCACAGGGACCTAGCAACTTCAGGGCCAATGGTAAAGAAACATTGGATGCCCAAAGACAGACCCAGCAAGCCCTTCATCCCTACCAGCAACTTTGTTCTACATCAAGGAAGCTCCACCTGTGTAATTGCTTCTTTGCTCTGAAATCCCTCCATGCCAAGAACCTTACCTTTTTTATGAATTTTTCCCTTGGCTTCATACCCTCAGTATCAGTTCACACACATCCAAAGAGAGACAGAAGGGAAGCTGGAAAAAGTGTGTTTCTAAAAGACTTTGTAGGTAAGAAGATCAGGACCTTGGTACCAGATTTCCCTCCACTGAATATCGCTCAGCAAGCTGCTTGACCTGTCTCTTCACCTGCCGCCACAAAAGCAGATGGCAGGCTACAAAATCACATAGTAACTGTAAAGAATTATAAAGCCTTGCTCTGCTCGTGATGGCCAAGACTGCCTTAAGTATTCTAAAGCTGAGATAAGTGGAAGAAAAAGTATTATAAGGACTACTTGATATGTGTGTGACATAAATTTAACTCCAACCACCACAAAAAGCTGGAAAAAAAGAAAGAAAAAAGAAGGAGCTGGTCTATATAACCAGGAAGTGCAGAGGGCAGGGCTCAATTCAGGGGTTCATTTGAACAACGCCATCACTTTCTCTCTTGCTTGCTCTCTCTTCTCTGTCTCTGTCTGTCTGTCTGTCTGTCTGTCTCTCTCCCTCTCTTTCCCCTCTCCACCTACTACCAAACTGGTCTCCTACACTTGTAAGTTTACTGAGTTACATCTATTACACACAGTCAGTTCTTATAGGGAAACAGAGAGAGACCTGCCCCCACTGCTTCCAACAAAAGTACCAAAAGGATACTGATTGGTCTGGCCTGGGTCACATGGCCATCCTTGAACCAGTCACTGTATTCTGATCTCATTGGATCAATAAGGAATAGGTTTTCTGTTAGAAAAGGATTTTGTTGCCATAGGAGAGAAGGGGAAGAGAGTAATTCTATAGCCACTTAGCCACCTACCAGAGTGAGGAGATACACACACACACACACACACACACACAGAGCCCTTCCATTCTCAAACCACCATCTTGATTATGGCTCCAGGGTTCTGAGGTTGAAGATCATAGACTCACTCCTGCTGAACAGAAGCCCTGTTCACATCTTCCATGAAGAGGGGACGTAGCTCTGGACACTCTTTCAGTCTCTCCTTGATGGAACACCTTTGTAATATGCATAACAACCCCATGAGCCATTAGGAATCCATGAGTATCCTACAGAAACTGCTAGTGTGTATTTTTCTTTGTATCCCACCACGTGGCCCAGGAATAGTCACTCAGTCAGTGTCAACTAGATGTCTGCATGGATAGACAGAGTAAGGAGTGTCTGAGAAAGTAGAAGACAAGGTCGTTCAGTACAGTATCTTCTTATGTTGTGAAGGACAATTAGCATATTTTAACAGAACAGAACATAGTTACAAATAAAAGCAATGACAAGTATAAATTTACTCCATACAATTTGAATCTGATAATGATCCAAGGATGCTAAGTAACAAAGCACACAAGTCAGGTTTCCAGTTATGGGTTCCACTTGGAGACAGATTTTGCTTCTTGTCATTTGTGCTCAAATCTTAATCACGCTCAGTAATGTGATCCTCAAATGAGAGGACACGTGGTGGATGCAGAGAGCAGCTTGGCCTGGAAGGTCCCACAGTGCTTTGATTAGTACCAAGGAGCAAGTTCTAATTCCTGCCCAGGTCTAGAAAAGTCTAGGCTTGCCCCTTTTCCCTGACCACCAGTGCCCCCGCTCATCCCAACCAACCGCCTTCCATCTGCAGCCAGTGGAAGTCCCTCCAATCCTTCCTTCTCTGACATCTGTAGGCTGTACATTAGCATGGTAATATCTTGTGCCATTAGTGAGTAACGTGCTGAATAATTAGGCGATGAAACTCTAACGGCAGGGATTTTTGTTTTATTAGCAATTTTCCATCCTATTGTGTTAATTTCGTCTCATGTCAGCCGGCTTTCTAAGTAAACAATGATCACGAGCAGACATCATTTCCCAGCACATTGTGCTGCCGTGGGTGACTTAACAGACCAGAAAATGGCTTAAGTTGCCTTTTGTCTTGCAGTCTCTGCCTTCTGTTGATGGTCCCTGGATTCTTATGGCCCTGGAATATTCATTTCCTTTTTTTGGTGTATGTCTGCCTCTGCCAGTCTGTTCTCAATCAATCTCCATGTCCACCTTTGTTTTGCTTCTTTCTTTTCTCTTTTCTCCCATACGTCTGCATGCTTACCTTTAATGACATTGCGCATGTCCATAACCTCTCTGTACAGAGAATTTTCATGCCTATCTTGCACTCTCCCCTCCCCCTTCATTTTTCCCATACACTTTCTTTCATTTCTTTCACTTTCCTCCCCAATCCATCTGCTTTGCTTCCCACTTCGCAATCTTGTCATCAGTCCTTCCTTTTACCCCCTCCTTCCTCTCCTCATTTTACTAGCTCCTCAAATGCTATCTCTCAGCCTTTCACCCCCTCCCTTCCAATTCATTCTCTCTTCCTGTTCACTGAGATTCCTGGCTGACAGATGATTAATATTTGGCCCAGGCATATTGGAAAGTTTAATGCTTTTTCTGTCATATTCCCACAGTCATCAAACATCTGCAAGTTTCTCCCAGAGCTGAGAAAAAGTTCTGTTACTTAGGGTGTTGTTGCTGTCCAAGTTACAAAAGCATCTGTCAAGTACCCGAGAAAGATCGCGTGAAAGATACTGACAGTATTTACATGAGTCACCATGTGGGACAAATATGGTGTGGGTGGTGCCATGCTGATCAGTGGCCCTATGTCCACTCTATTCCCTGCTTTCTGACTCCTGGAGAATACAAACCTACTTTCCTCCAAGGCAGAGTAATGATTGCTGGCTCTACTCAAATATTCAGGCCAAAGAACTAGAACAATGAGGTAATGTTTGCTTTAAAAAAGAGATGGCCAAGTGCCAGTAACTCAAGGGCTCAATCTATGCACCCATAGAAGACCAATAACCTGGCAGACTGCCACCTAGGGCAGCAGTTTGAGACAAGCAAAGCAGTCCATAGTTTTCATAATTAACTCACAAAATACAGCATAGTTACTCTCCCTGCTAAGGAAAGAAATTTATGCCTTTTATTTTACCTTTCCCTGAGTACTCATCACTCAACACACATTTTCCCATCCCTCCTCTATCATACCCAATATATACATGGCTGTCTGATTTCCTTAAAAATTAGCTGTCTTAAGAAATGAGATTCTAAGCCAACAAAACCTGTCAAGACTCTTGTACAAAAGAGATCCAGGAAAGATACAAGGAGCTTTCAAAAAGCACCAAGATCCAAAAGGATCTGAAACAAAAAAAGAAGAATTTATGTTACCTCAAGAAAATGTGGATTAGATAACAAACAGAGTAAGAATATGTCACTATTGGGCCTCCCTGGTGGCGCAGTGGGTTAAGCAACGCACTGTGAAGCAAACCGCAGCCACTGAGGCACAAGTTCGATCCCTGCTGCCAGCTGGGGGAGTGACCCACATGGTGCAGCAGACCTCTCCTGCCTCACCCACTGCTCCCCTCAGCAGTGTGTTTCAGTCCATCTGCCTGTTCTGTTCCCCACTCTGTCTCTGGTGAATCCACTCACCCACCCCACCTCTGGCCTGTGCCCCAGTTCTTGTATGCATAAATAAATAAATTTTAAAAAAGAATATGTCACTGTTACATTGTTTGAAGTTACACATATAATTAGACTTCAAAAGGGAAATGGTTAATGTGGTTTTAGGAAATCAGTGGTGACTTAAGTCAGGTTTTAAATATTCCTGGGTAAAGAATCTAAACAAAGCACAAAGCTTATGTACATGGTCTAGTTTCACGGAAAAAGCAGCTGTGGTTGCTGTATCAACACTAATCACTACCAGGCAGCAGGAGATTGGTGGGTGCTTCTTGCTGCCATCATGGCATCACCTAGAAGCATCACAGCATGTCAATCTTACAGTCAGAAATGCTCCAGTCAACCCTCACTACTGCCACACCTCCTTTCAGTTGGTTCCTACCACCTGTCCACATCAGGCACATAAACACCCCCTTGCTGACCACTGCACTAGCTAAAATCACCAGCTAAGACAATGTCTCCCTGTATGCAGCACATCATCATTCAGCACCACGGCCAGCGCCTGAGGCAGCAGAAGGGAGAAACCCAGGAGGGGCGGCAAGGAAAATATAATCATTCCCTCTGAAGACAACTAAAGGCCCCTGATTACTTCTCTTGCCTCTGATGCTTCTTCTCTAAGGTCCACTCAAGATCACTGTTTCTAAGTGCTCATAAAGACTATGTTATGCTAACATATCCAAAAACTGGTAGAAGAACTAATGGGAAAGCATTCCTATCCCTCCATTACATATAACCATAGCTCCCTCCCCTTTCTAAGAAGCTGGCTATATATCACAACAACTGCAAGCTCCTCTGCCATTTGGTGACTAAGAGAGCTGGCCCTGGAGTCAAACTGTCAAGACTAAGTTCCCGCACAGAGTAGCTACATAACCTTGGGTAAATTACATACCCTTTCTGAGCTTGTGATCTCTCGTCTGCAAAATGGAGATGATAATAGTATCTACATTACTGGTTAGTGAAGATTAAAAGGTAGAATGTCTGTGAACCATGTAGCACAATTTCAGGAACACAGAACATAATCCATAAACAGTTTTGTTGGTATTATTGTTACTCCCTATATTATCTGTCCACAGACCCTTCTTGCTGGTGTTTGAAGATACTCCTGCTTCAGAATCTTTGCTTCTGTTATTTCCTCTACTTGGACTCTTTCTAAAAATAAATCCACATGGTTTGTTTCTTTGTTTCCTTCAAGTTATTAGTTAGGCTTTCTCTGATCATATAATAAATAGTAATACCTCCATCTCTTCTACAGCCTACCTCTATTCCTGCTTCATTTTTCTTCCTAAGTGGTATCATGTTATGGCATGCAAAACAGTAGCTATGTTTTAATTTCTCTTTCCCATTTTAGAATATAAGTTCCATGAGAGCATGGCTTTTGTTCATTTCTGAATCCTTAGAGTCCTTACACAGTATTTGACATGTCATAGGTGCTCTAGACTACTTCTGAGTGTATTGTTGTTGTCATTATCAGCAGCAGCAGCAGCTAGATGATTATTCAGACATGACTTTTCCATTTTGCACAGAAACAAATTGCAACTTAAAAATAATGTGGTCCACCTATATAATTCAAGTCAGTAGAAATCCAGAAAATAAATAAGAACCAATCCTTCCCATCTATTTCACTAGAACAACCCATATGTTGATGTGATATTCAAGACACAGCCTAAGAGCAAAGTTCCCTTAACTTGGGGGGAGTTTTTAGGTAATAGTTCCCACCCAAAGGCCAGCCAGGGCTCAGGGGAGACTGAGGTAGGCTGGAAAATGTCCATATTTTCCATGGTCCACTGAATTTGCATGGAGGCACATTTAAGAACCCTAATTTCCATAAATCTGCCTTTCACATGGGGATTTGTCTAAAGTTAAACAGGGATCAGCATGCTAAAGGCTGTGCCACCAGCATTCTGATATATGATCATCATTGTTTTGCTGCCCTCTGAAAAGACTGGGTAGATGTGAGACCCACACTCTCCTTCATTCAACAGGCCATCCATGTGAAAAGAACAGGGCAAGAATGATTCTGAATCTCCTACAAAGGCGTTTTCTTCCCAAATGACCAGAATGTTCAGTCTAACCTGTTTGTTATAGAACTAAAGATGAGTGTAAAGAAAGGCCAGACAGCCTCACAAGCAAAAGGCCTGAACCCAGGATGAGGTCACCTAACCCCCACCCCATGCCAGGACTGTTACAGTGAATGAAGAGCTTGCTGGGGAATAGAAATTTCCCAATTTGAACTGTCAAATGTTGATATTGGGAGTCTCAAGACAGGACAGGTGAGGGAATAGATGAACGATAGAAACTCCTAATTCTGCTACAGGAAGGCCTGGAAATCTGACTCAACCCAGTAAATGTGAACCCTGTGAAGAACAGAAGACAGAGTCACCGACCAGGTCATCCCCACACCAGGCATGAAGCAGAGATATCCACTGAGGAAGTCAAAGGAGAACATCCTTAGTTCACCAATCATGGACTCCCATCACACAGAACAGGCACGCTGGGATTTGTCAAGCACCAACTGGAGAATTTGTGAAAAATGCAGAACCCCATGGATCATACTCGCTGGAGGAGGACTCAGGAATGTCCATGTTAACACTCTGCCTAAACTGTCCACAACCTGAGCTTTGGAAGCACTTCCATAAATGAATTTCCCTGTTGAGACAGAGCAATGCAAATCACGCAGCAAAGCTTTCTTGAGGCTCCCATGTTTGGGACTCTGCTAGCAACTGACCTTTCCTGGCATATGTAGTTGGGCAGAAGTGGAGAGATGCATTGTGTGACCTCCTAGGCTTCAGTGGTAGGGCGTAGGCCTAAGGGAAGATGATTTGCATCAACTGAAAAGCTTCATGGACTGGCCAAAAGAAGAGAGAAACTTTTGCTTAGTCCAGCAGAGTGCCTCAAGAGTTATGAACTGATAACTTATCAAACCCAAGCCCTTGCATGTGCCCTGTGCATGTTAGGGAGGGGGGTGGGGTGGAAGAGGGTAAGATCACCCTGAAAAATTGATCCTGAACAACTCTCACATCTCACCACATATATCATTTTCATATTTACCTCTGACTTCCTTTCTACTCAACTATTTACAGAATCAGATGCACAGATACTCATGTGTGGAAGGAATTTTAGAGATCATCCAGTTCAGGTCCCATCCAATAAAGTTCTGTTATTTATTTCTCTGCTGTTGTTTTCTCCTATGCTGAATATGAAGTCTGCCTGGGATCTTTAAAAAATACATACACATGCCTGCATTACATAACAGCAAACAGGTTGTTGATCTATATTTTAGAGTCATAAAAAGCCACAGTGGGGTGTACAATATCCAAATTCTGATACCCACATGACTGATGGAACCACCTCCACTTCCCCAGGATGGACTAAAGAGATGATGCATAAGGGCAGCACTCCCCCCCTCTTATAAGCTTATAATTCACTGCTTAGAAGCTCATGGGGAAAAGTTGCAGGACAGAAGTGATCCAAAATCAAAGTTGAGTCCCCTTCTCAACCTTGGCCTTCATCCCTGTAAATACAGAGTCATGTGCACTTGGTTCAGAGGACCCACTTACCAAGGCCAGACCATGTCTGTTGGAGCCTTCTGTTGTCTGTAGGCCTTAGTTGGATCCTTCAGAAATATACAATGGAGACAATATGAAAGATCCTAAGAGACAGCACTTGGTGGTCCATGTTTAAGTCCTCACTTAAATGCCCATTTCCACCTGCGTCAAGGAGAAGACTACAGCCACCGCTTGCTTCAACCACCCCATAGACAATGTCAGCAGGAACCAGCACAGTCGGCAGCTTAGCAGTCACCACAAATAAGAGTCATCGCATTGCTGAGCTTGCTAGCCATCTGGGTGACACTGGGTCTCCGAGAGGCTTCAACTCAAAATGCTATTGCGTGAAGAAACTACAGGAAGGAAAAATGGATTTGGGACTGAGACACCTGACTTAGCCATTAATATCCTGTGATCCTCCTGGCCCTGTATCTGAGTCTTAAAAGTGTGGGGGTGGGGCTCAGCAGGATGAACACACCCAGAGCTCTTCACTCCCAGGGCCCATCGAGGAACACAGGGCCTGTGTGCAAGGCTGTGCCAGCAATGACACACCCAGGGGCAGGAACCAGCATTAAAGGAGAATGTTCCATGTTTCATCTTCTCAAGACCATATCAGGCAGAATGATCTTCTCTCATCTTTCTCTGGATTTTCACTGTTGGCACAGGCTTCCTGAGAGCAAGAGATACTGCAAGTCGGCTGGTCTCAAGGATACAGACTGACTTCCCTGCTTGTGATGTCATTTACTCATTTGCTTCTCAGGCTCTCTCTCTCCCCCCGCCACCTGCCCCCACCCCATCCTTCCTCCATCCTGCCTGCTTTCTTTGTGGCGTTCACAGCCAACACCTCAAAAACTGTTGCCTCAACAACCACAGCAGGAACAGGCAACAGCAGCCTCAAAGCACAAGAGGCAGCCGTGAGCCGAGCATCCGAAGCGCTCCCTCTTCATTGCAGGAAAACTGTGCCAAGTGACGGGGAGGGCCTGGCTGCTCTAGAATCTCAGTTCTCCTCCAGGAGCCTGGCACTGGGCACAGGAGTTGCCATGAGCACACACACACCAACAAGGCGGCCTCCAGCTGGCACGGAAGTTACACCCTCGCACTGCTGGGAAGAGCGAGAAGGAGTGGGCCAGAGCCAGCTTCTGGCTAGAGCTGAGATTGTGCCGCGACCATCGTGGGGGCTCTCAAAGCCATAAGGTAGCACCATGGAACTGGGCACCGTTTCTAGCAAGGAAATCCATCTGTCCTTGAGACTCCAAGCCGGAGAATCCTTTCCTGAAGGTCATGTGGTGATAGAAAGGCAAGGCCAAACTTTTTCAGAAGAGTCAGGTTCTGTTTTAGAGAACTGGAAACAGACCATGGTGAATTAGCAGAGGACCCCAAAGGAAACAGATCTCTCAACCCTCTGGGCACTGCCAACCAATCTCAGTTGTACTTCTGGACAAAGAACCCAATGAACTACATGTCTTCGTAGTATATAACATTTGGGTAATGAGTCAAGATTCGGAAAGGCCTGATGCACGCCTTGCTGAAGCATCTCCTATCAGAGCAGACATCTTAGGGACCCAGCTCATCCTCCAGGCCTTTCTCCTTCCTCCCCATTGCCCCCCACATGGTATCCCTGGGTCTTTGGGCTCCAGTGCCTCCCCTAACCCAAACCTGGCTGACACAGGCCCTCCGCTTTCCCAGCAGGCACTTTGCTGAAACATCTGAGATGCAGGCATGCAGAGCAAGGTGTCTGATGAACAAGGAGGGAAACCAAGGAAAGCAGGACTGGCAACCATGAGCTCTAGAACCAGACAGCCATGTTCAAGCTGGCTCCAGTCCCACTAGCTATGTATTGCACATATGATTTAACCTCTGTGTCTCAACTTCCCCGTCCAAAAATCTAAGGTGATAACAGTACCACTAATACTCGAGCAACATTGTGGTGCTCAGGGAAGAGAGTGCAGAGCAGCTCTAAGCAGGTGCCGGCCAACTATGCAATAACAAATAGCACTGTAATGAGTGGTCCTGGCGGGGCGGGTAGCACTTCCACAGGGGGGGATGCCTTGGGTTGAGCAGGCGGTTTTGCTCTGTAGAAAGAATAGGGAACAAGCCCTTTTCCCAAAAAGAAAAGTGTCCAGGGATACACAGTCCCTACTGACTGAAGCTCCCATTCTCATACTGAAATGCCTCTTCTTCCTCTGGTCACCTCTCCTGCGGTCCCCGAGTTAAGGGCCATACCCGGGGGACACCAGGTGTTTGTATAACCTCTTGGTTCTTTGGAGATCAGACCGAAAAAAAGCAGACAGGAGAGGCAGGTGGGCCTCTCCTTTCCTTCACTCCTCCGCCCCACCCCCGTCTGAGACTCTGTGCAGAACCAGGCAGCAGCCTCCCCCAGGTCCCCGACACCTGTTGGGGTGAGCGCCAAGTTTTCTCCCGCGCCTGCCTCTCCCTCCATCCTGGGAGCCCCCTCCCAAGCCGTCCCCACACCTGTATTTGTTAATCAAGCCACGGAGGACGCAGTAATTGCCCAGCAGAAAACACGGGTGCAGATGTTAGGGAGCGTCGGGGCAAAAGCACTAAATGAGATTCTTGTTTTCCAAACAGAGCCCGAGATTTAATTACAGTCTTTCCAAGTGCTTATTAAAAACCCTTATTTTTTTTCCTTATTGTTTTCCTGCATGGCGCATATTGAATCAGCCGCTGCTGTTGTCTTGTTTTTGGAGCGTTCATAAAAAGAACCGATGTGGAAAATTGCAAACACAGATTGTACCCAAACAATATTTTCTCCCCTTGCTTTTCTTTCTGGTCTTTCTTCTTGCTGAATAACAACATCGGAGATTGTATTCAGGGCACATCCGGGCTCTTTCCCAACAGCCAAAGGGGGTTTTGTTGACACACAGGGCCCACCCCTCCACCTGCCAGGGGAGAGTGTGGAGGCAACCAGAGAGGCTTTGGTCTCGAGCAGGGCCACATCTTGTGGGAAAGGAGAAGACACAGGGGAGCCAATACAAGTTCTGTGGACCAGAGAAGTTTCCACTAAAATGCACGGCCCACTCGGGGTGCTGGAGGGGCTGGTGTCCTGACAGACCTGTGGGCACTTCTTTTTAGGCCCTGAAGTTTCCCATCAGAAAAGAAGTTTGATCTCTGGACACCTCCTCAAGTGGAACACCTTGATTACCAGCTGAGTTCCCTGTAGGTCACCTGCTCCAGGAAGACCAGGGCAGGGTCACAGCCAGATATGGTGCCACCCCGGTCTCAAACCTGTGCTTGTCCACTTAGTTCTGAATGCTGCTACCTCTTGAAAAGGGAGTCTGATTCCTAGATCTTTCTAGAAAAGTTCCAGAGAGCAAAGGCCAAAGGATGCCCCAGCACAGCCACCCCTGTTTTCGCCCCTGCCTTCTCATTTGCTGCCACTGCTGAGGCCCGTTGGGTCTGGACCCCAGCTTTTGAAAGAAAGGCAACTCTTCAATCCATGTGTCTCCCTACTGCTCTGCTGAGAGGAAGGAGGGGGGAGTTTCTCATAAGACACAGTTCCTTCTTTTGTTCCCTGCTCCTCATAATCCACCATCAGCCCCTAGCCTCCACCCTGCTCATTTTCCCAAGTTGCCTTATTGGGGATTGTAGCAGCAGGAAGGGGGCACTGGAGGCAGGGTTCGGGATGGTTCTGGGCAGACGGGTCAAGGAAAGGGAGTCCTGGAGCCCTCGGTGGCTTTTCATGCTTTATTTAGTAGAGATGGCCAGGTACATGGCAGGCATGGGTGCCGGGGGGCTGGGAGGCTTGCAGGCCTCCCAGCCCCCCGGCCCCCAGCGTATCTTCACCCTCTCAGCTGCTTCTTCTCTATCTCTCTGCTGCTGCTGCTGTCGGTTCTCTTGTTCTGTCGGTCAGGCGGTCGATCCTTGCAGTTCTGTCTGTTGGTCCTGGCGTCCTCATGACACCGCCCATTTTATGCCCGTGTCCAACACAGGTGCACCCACTTGCGCATGCCCACCCTGGAATGCTCGCAGCACCGCAGGTGTCCATCATCACAGTGGTGGGAAGGTGGAAATACCTGATCAACCTTTACCCTACAGGGATACAGGGTAATCCAGGGGCAATGGAGCTGGCTCCCCAGTCCCTGCTGAACCCAAACTCTGGCACATTGTGCCTGAGTCCTTCCCAAGTGGAAGGGGGCATCTGTGCTTGAGTAATGGGGTCAAGGACCCAGCCATGTGCCTCCCAGAACTCTTCATTCCTCCTGAAGTTCCTCCTGAGCTTCTCTGTTCTCTTAATACTATTTTTCAACCTTACATGAGGATGGGCAAAGGCAACTGGCAGTTTCCTTCATGAACGTCATGCCCGACAGAGTGTGAACATCAGAAACTGAACTCAAAGCACATGGGCATGCAAGGCATGATGCCCCCCTGGGACTGTGGGTCATACACAGAAACCTGGGTGGCAGGTGGCAAAACGAGGGTCAACTTTGAAAAACAAGTGTTTCTGTTCTAACTCCCCAGGGCTTATCATCCTGGCTGAATCATGGAGTCAGGGAGCAAAAGACTATGCCAGGTGTTCAGGTGACTCTCAATTTCCACTTCGCCCTCTGTCTTCTGAGCTTGCAGAACTAAACACACTTCCCAGGCCTTCCAGCCACTCAGCTCAGGTTCTGCTCATTAAATGCATTCTGGAGAGTGGAGCCGCAGGCAACGTCCTGGCTTGGCAGAGGGCAGGTCCTGCCTGGACTCCAGGACCCACAGTCACATCCCCATCTTCAAGGGTATCAGGCAGCTGTGATGGTGACAGAAGAGGCTACCAGCAGCTCCCCAACCTGGTGGCCATCAACTTCATTCTTCTGGCTCCTTCAAGGATTTCATAAAGATCTAATACACTGTATGAAGTCCCTTTCTGCTTATAAAAATACCTAGATTGGCTTGTTTCCTGCCTTATATCCTAACTGATACTGGGTTTTTAGAGGTCTTTGTACCTGTTCTGCAAATGAAGCTCAGAGAAGTGAAGTGATCTCCCTAAGGCCCCACAGCAAGTTAAAAACAGAACCAAGACCAGACTCACACGTCCTCATTCTAACCCAGAGCTTGTTTCAGCAGCAGATGGAAAGTAATCTGCTGTAACTTCCTTTCCTTTCCTTTCTCCCCCAAGCCCTGTCCTCTCAGCCCCAACTCAGCAGGTGGTGTGCATGCCAGTGCACGTGTGTGCAAGGCCTAGGTGTGCCCTGGCACACACTAGCACAGTACATGCCAACACAGGCTGCGGTCCTTGACGCCACTGAACGTCCAAGAGGCGCAACTGCAACCCAGGTGCAGCGGCCTATTAACGTTTCTTTCAGAGAACAAGCTTTCATTTCATGGACAATTCAGAATCTCCATTCAGAGGAAATTGATGTTTTGTCAGGTATTTCCCCACTTGAGAGATGGTCAGAGCCCACATGGTAAGAGCAGATAGAGACAATGTAACTCAGCAGCTTAGACCAACAAATAAAAAGGCTGAACTGATGAGAAGTCTTTGAAAGTGATACAGCTGAAAACTTGCATCTCCCTGGGGAAGCTGTTAACAGCTTTTCACCTGGGGCCCAGGAGAGCTTCTCGGGCTGAAGACAGAAAGATACAGGTCTCACATGGGCGCCCCTAGCAGCTCTGGACTTGGACTTATCAGCTGGGCTCCACTTGGACTTCAGAAGTCATGCCAATCAGAGGTTTGGGCAGAGCCTCCCTCCCAAAGTGAAAAACTTGGTCCACCCTGCAGGAGATGACAATGGCCACTGAAACAGCCAACCACGGAAGGAGCTATGGAGGAAGGAGAATGGAAAAGATCCCACTGAGGAGCTGTGTCTTTGACCTTCCAAGGGGCCACTGTTAATCTCTCCCTTTTCCAGACCCTTTTCTGAATCTGAAATGTGCTGCATTGTAAGATTCTCCCTGGCCTGCTTCGAGAAGCTCCCCTGGCTCTACAAGCCCCTAGGGCTAAGGCAGTTGTTTCTCACCCTAAAGGGTACCTTGTTCCATCATAAGGTGTTGGCTTTGGTCTAAGTAATTTGGACTAAGCAGAGAGATAATGTGACCCAAGTTAAGTATAAAGAAATCACCTGTGTTATTGTGTCAGAAAAATAGCTGCAAGGGAGAGTGGGAAAGCTGTAGGCAATGACTGTGCCAGTGACTTGGACAAGGTGAGTGGAAGGAAAGGTGGGAGGTGTTCGGATTCTGGATAATTTTGAAGATCAACTTGCAGATCAGAATTGGAGAATGAGAAGACAATGGTTTTTGTCCTAACTGATGGAAAGATGGACTTGCCATTTTTTGTCATGAGGAAATTGCAGGAGGAGCTGGTTTGGAAGAGATGTAGAGTCCAAGTTTGGATGTTAACTTTAGGATGCCTACCAGATATCTAAGTGGAGAGATCAAAAAGTCAGCTGGATGAAAACCTACACCTATTATAGCGGTCAACGCAGAGATGGCACCATGAGAATAAGTGAAGTCAGCAAGGGAGCAAGCACACAGAGCGAGAACAACTGTGGCTTCAAAGGCCAGAGACTCAGAAGATGAGGAGGAACCAATAAGCATCTGAAAGAGGCAGCCAGAGAAGTAAGGGGCAGCCAGAGGCCAAGAGAAGTGTTCCAGCAAGGAGGCAGTGGTCAGCGGAGCCAACTCTCCTGCTGGGTCCAGATGAGGAAGAGGTTCAGGCCGTGAGACTTAGTTCAAGCCCCACTGACCATGGTGGACTAGGATGAGTGCTCTTAATACTCTGGGCACTTCTTCATTTGTCCAGTGGGGATCACATAGCATCTCTCACTGGGTGGCTGTGATGTGTGATGCTGAAACTAGAAAATGTTGAAACTGGCACATGGACAGCAACAAATGATCGCTATAGATAGCGGCAGATGTTCAGCCCTTTGCCTGCTCTTCTATCCTTTGGGTAGCCAAGAAAAGGGGAAATAAGGAAAGAGATGGGTTCCCTGTGCAGGGAAGACAGTGTGGGCCTTTGAGGGTTCCTAGCAATTGCTTTTTCTGAGATTATGAAACATAGTTCGGGATTCTCCTCAGGATGTCAGCAAAGCACTGGGGTGGGGAAGGAGAGGAGAGGGGCGCTGATGACCAGCAAGGAGACAAGAGGGAGGAGAATCACAGGCAGAATCCCAGAAGTATGCTGGAAACTCAAAAGCACTGGGACCCTTGGAGCAGAAGAGCGTGGTGAAGAAGGACAGATGTGGAGGAAGGGGATATTGTCCTGTCCTCTCCCCCTGAAGTTTACTACTGCAGCAGCAAGCAGCTGACACAGAAGACCTCACCGAGCCGGTGTGACCCCGTGTGTCACAATGCCAGGATGGTAGGCAGCACCCGGTGCCCCGCTCTGTGAACTCCCAGCCCCTGCTGTCCAGTGACAGTAGCTCACCTGCCTGTGACCTGCCTGCGGCTCGCCCCTTGACACTTTCAGCGTAGTCCTTGCCCTTCAGATCACAGGTCACAGGCCACCATGTGTACCCACAGACCTGGCAGGACCATGCCCATTCTGCACAGTGTCCCTACACTTTTGGTTTCCATGGTTACCATAACCCCTGCCCAAAGTCCCCACCCAGTCAGACTTGCCCTCGTGCAGAATGATCTGGCCTCCCTATCCAGCCTAGTAAGTAAATGTGGTCAGGGGTTTGAGAGCGACTCACTTTTCCTCGGCTCTGTGTTGGGGTGGGTGGGCGTGCAGTCAACGCTCCTTTAATCACAGCATTTTTGCCTCTATCACCGCCAGTGTGCCAGGCCAAACCCAACCAACTATGTGCTGGGTTGCCATGGCAACTCATTTTGCAATCACACAGGCCTTGACCCTAGAGCTAAGGGACTAGGGTCTATGCTTTTAAATCTGTGGGCCTATGACAGAGATGGGAGATGAGAGAGCACAGATGGAGGGGAGCTTGCCCTCTCAGAGACTTCTTTATCTACAATAAAAAATTAGCACATGCAATAATGAAATAAGAATAAGAAATAAGACACTTCTTGGATCTGCCTACATTTCTCTAGTCCTGTCTTCCACTAGCCTCATCCAGGTCTCCAATTTCTCTCCCCTTGACTAGGCTAGAATCAGTGCAGCCTCCTCACTGGAACCTCCTAACTCAAGAAATGGTCCTTACGATTCATTACCCATCCACAGTAAAGGGCTGTTTTGTAAATGGGAAACAGATTATAATGGCCCATGCTGGACACTCTCTAGGAACCATGCACTGGCCTCCATATAAAGTGCCCTCCTGTGCCAGACACTTCATGACCAGGCTCTGGCTACCTCTCTAGCCTCAGCTCTCCCTTCATCCCTAGCCCCTCGACCCTGCCCTGCTTTCTATCATCCAGTCACCCTGATCCTCCTGTTAGTCCCCAAATGTACATTCTGTGCCCTCTGAGCCTTTGCATATGCTGTTCCCTTAAAACCAAGCAAACTCATGGGGATGACTCAGTTGGTGAAACTGAGACGACCCACAGAGGAAGCTCTCATGCCCCATCACTCTTCCTCCATTATCCAAAATAGGAAGTACAACTATTTTACTACTCCAATAGGAAGAAAAGGGATTCCTTTTTCACCCAGCAACAAGTCCAGCTAATGGAAATGCCACAGCTCAACCAATGAGACGCTGCCTGATTCATGAATTATTTAATAAAACCAATTAGATCTTCAAATTTACTCAGTTAATTTTTTTAAAAAACATCTGACATCCCTCACCCCAATACTGGGTGCCTCTGCATTTTGCCCATGATTTATCCTTCCCTCTTTGTCAGATTTATCACTTGTATTAGCTGGTCTACTCCCTACCTGACTGTATACTCCCCGGCAGAGGGATGATTATCTCTGTTTACTTCTGTACCTTGAACTATGGGGAGAATAATAATGTAAGAAAAATAAATAAATACTTCTTACCTCTAACATTAATTCTTCTGCAGGACAAAGGAGCCAAGGAACTCAGTGGATGAGTGAATGAATGAGTGTTGTGAAGATGGGAGGAGAACCTCTGTGTGTGTGTCTGTTTCAATTATAGAAAGTTGGGGCCTCCCTGGTGGCACAGTGAGTTCAGCAAGCCACTATGAAGAAAACCGCAGCCACTGCAGCATGAGTTCGATCCCTTCTGATGGTCAGGGAAGGGAACCACATGGCGTGGCAGACCTCTCCTGCCTCACCCGCTGCTCCCCTCAGCAGTGTGTTTCAGTCAGTCTGCCTATTCTGCTCCCCACTCTGTCGCAGGTGTATCCTCTCACCACCACCCCACATCCCCTGGCCTGTACTCCAGTTCTTGTATGCATAAATAAATAAATCTTAAAAAAGAAAGTTAATGTAACTTTGCCAAATGACAACTCTCCCGTTGCCTTAGCTTGTAGGGTCACAGCTAAGGCGTCAAATCTGAAAATAATAGTCATGCAGTACTCCCTATATTCTTACAGAAGTTTCCAAAAATTTATGAGAAGACCCTATTTTCAACTACTATCACACCTCCATACCCAAACCCAGTTTATATAAGAAAAAAAAAAAAAAAGAGCAAAGGCAAGATAATTTTTAGAAATAAAATCTTAGGACCACGGGAGAAGGGCAGTGGATTTTTCCTCCCTTCCCTATGAAAGAGGTGAAGGATAAGTCCCCAAAATTTGAGTCAGTAGAAGGGGTGCTAACAGAATGGATTATAGACATTGGAAGTATCTGCAAGTAGCTGCAGACTGACTCTAGTCACCCCACCATGACTCTAGACCCCACCATGAGAAGGGGGTTGGGTCTGCCCCTGCTTGGACCATTCTTATCCCTCTCCCTACCTGGCCCTCCAGGGCACAGCCAGCCTGCAGCACACTCCACACCATGACTAAGAGGTCACCAACAGGAGCTCTGTAACCCAGTCACAAACACCCCTTGGCTGGGGGTGCAGAGTGGGGGCCAATCCCGGAATCAGGGACACCAATTAAAAGGCTGAGTTTTTCTGATCCTATTTGCACTAACGTAGTCTGGGGGAGAGAAGTTAGTAACTTACACTGGCCTAGTGACAGAGAGAACTAGAGAAAAAATAGGCAGATGTGAGAAACATCTTGTTTTTTATTGGCTTACATGCCCACCACCTCTGTAGCAACATGACTCGGAGGGGAGATGTGAGTTTGTTAGAGTCAGAGTTTGTTTAAACTTAGCTGACTGAAACTTGAAAAGATGACCTACAGGCCTACTTCCTTATCTAGCAGGACAGCTGATCCCATACTTTTGGCTCTCTTGGGCAGTTAAGGGCAGGGCATATGAAACAGCCTGTTATCTTAGAATGTGCACCCTATACGGGGCAGAAGCCCGCGCCCGCCAAAATGGATCTCCAGTACAAGTTTAAACTTTTGAAACATGCTTCTCTTTAAAGCTATTTACTGTGCCCATTGCTCTTTAAAGCTATTTGCTGTGCCAACTGCGTGGGTTTTGATCTCTCAGCTTATTGGCTGCAACCTATGTAATGGCGGGAAATTGGCTATAAAAGCTCACTTCTTCTTCTTCTTAGGGTCGATCGCTCCAGCTAGACCTGCGTGTCTCAGTTGGACAGTCGGCCCCTGCAGGCAGAGTAAAGCTCTACTTGAATGTTACATCCCTGTGTCCGTTCTTTGTTCTTACGGAAACTCGGTCCTTTACAAGTTGAACACTGCACTAGAACAGGCTGCCTTTAAATTCCTCAGAGGGACACTCCCTGGTGACGCAACAGGTTGAGCATCCACTGTGAGGCTTCCACAGCCACTACAGTATGGGTTCAATCCCTGGCCAGGGAGCTGATCCACATGGCGCAGCAGACCTCTCCTGCCTCACCCGCTGCTCCCCTCAGCAGTGTATTTCAGTTGCTCTGCCTGTTCTGCTCCCCACTGTCTCTGGTGAATCCTCTCACCCCACACCTCTGACCTGTACCCCACCTTGTTCACACATAAATAAATAAAATCTTTTAAAATAAATAAGTAGGGCCTCCCTGGTGGCGCAGTGGGTTAAGCACCAAAGTATGAAGCAAACCACAGCCACTGCAGCACGAGTTCGATCCCTGCCTCTGGCCAGGGAGGGGACCACATGACCCAGCAGACCCCTCCTGCCACACCCACTGCTCCCCTCAGCAGTGTGTTTCGGTCTGTCTGCCTGTTCTGCTCCCCGCTCTGTCACTGGTGAATCCTTTCACTGCCCTGGACTCTGGCCTGTACCCCAGCTCTTGTATGCATGAATAAATAAATCTTAAATAAATAAATAAATAACTTTCTCAGAGGGACCAGAAAGCCATGTCTTCCTGAGGTGTCATTAGGGGATGGAGGAGACACCCAGCCTGGTCTCTTAGTTTCCCTCTCAGTTCAGACGGTTTCATGATCGAGGTCTATCAGAAGAGAAGGCAGGCTGTGCAGCATTTGGGTCTGGAGAAACAAGCGTGTTGGGGAGTATGGAAGTTCTTCCCAAGCTCTGGAGATAGCTCTAGGCGCCTGTGAAGCTGTGGGAGTCTCCCTCCGTCTGCCCCAGGTTATCTCAGTTTTAAGGTAGTAAGCCTCTGGATGAAGGCTCGTCATTCAGGTCAGTGACGCAAAGGCTGAATCTACAGCAATGCTACTTCCAAACAAACAGGGTAAACAGGACAGGCGCAACATGTGGCTGGGACATTTTCCTCTGCTACTCATTCAGACGTGTGCCCAGGCACCCTGAAGCACGGCGCGCTCTCAAAGTCCAAAGCAGTCTGACTCCACACGGCACACCCAGCTCTACTTTCACCCAGAACGCAGCTGTGAGTCTTGGAATCCTATTGCTATCCAAGAAGCCTTCTCAACCAACCCCAATCCAAGAGGAAAATTCCCTCTGGGTTCTTAAAATGATCTGGTTTTCTCTCTCCCTCTTCCCTCTTGAGCTACTTCATTCTAAGTATTTATGACGTCATGACTCATTAACATTCCTCCAAGGACATCTCTAATAAATATGCTGAAGGGGAAAAGCCACTGCTTGAATATTAAATATAAAATTTATAAGACATATAATCCTCCTAATTAAGTTTAATTTTGTCATGTGCATTAGATTAAGAGAAAGAAGTGGAAGGAGAGCAGTGGCCGCCAACCAACCCCAGGGACCTGGCTGCAGAGTTCAAACGTTTTTAAATGCCAGCAGTTCTATCTTCTGTGTCTTGGGACACACAGCCAACAGCATCTCTGGGGCAAAAGCCTGCTGTGGTTCAGAAAGGGTTCCTTCTTCCATGCTATGCCAGCCCCTGCACACAGGCCAGACTCCAAGGCTTGCCCCAGCCAGAGCGATGGGGCCTCCAGCATCTGGAGCATCCCAGGGAGACTTGCAATCCTGAAGGCAAAGGGGTGGCCTGCAGCCGCTGCCCAGCCTCCCTACCCTTGAGCCACCTCCAGGACATTCTTTCTCCAAGCTTCCTTCCCACTGGGGTCCCAGGGTCCATTTGAATTTCTGTAGTTCTGCTTTGCAGCAATTCACAGCAGAATTTGCCCAAGGCATTTTCACTATTAAGACCTGCCTCTCTCAGTAGGTTTAATATCCCCTGAAGCTCTGTAGGCCTCTATGGGCCTAAATCTCAGTGCTATCACCACAATGGGCTTGTGTTCTTTTTTGGGGGGGAAGGCCAGGGAGGTGGCTCAGCTAGTGCAGCAGACCTCTCCTGTCTCACCGGCTGCTCCCTCAGCAGTATGTTTCAGTGGATCCGCCTTTTCTGCTCCCCACTCTGTCTCTGGTGAATCCTTTCACCACCACTCCTTCCCCCCTACACACACATACATCTTTAGCTCACACCCCATCTTCTACACAAAAATAAAATCTTAAAAAAAATATCCCCTAAGTCTCTCACTCGCCTCCTGGCACAGTGTACACCACCTGCTCTTCTGCCTAGAAAATGCCATGCCCTGTGCCATCCCCATCCACTCATCCAGGATTGCTGGGTCCCCTGCATACGCAGAAGTGCTCCCCATTCCACGAGGAACAGGCCCTGCCTCTGGGAGCAGCTGTCCAGCGGCTTCCTCCAGCGTCCAGAGCAAGGATGACCTGTTACACCAGGAGCAGGGACTGCAGGGCAACTTGTGTGACCCCGGGCTGCGTAGGGAGCCCCAGGCTGGGTAGAAAGGGGCAGGTCCATTGATAAAAGTTCCAAGGACAAGACTGTGGGAAGAACAGCTGGTGCCCGCTTGGTGGAAGTTCTCATTGGTGGACACAGCCAGTTTCAGTGCAGTTTGGAGCCTCTTGATAGGATGCAAGGTGGTCTGACCTTACCCTGGGATTCTTATTGCCCAGAGAACAAAGCAAGACCTGAAGGAGTGAGCGTTATAATCAGTGGAGAAAAGCGCCTCCTTCCCCACGTAGAGTCCAGGACAAGAAGACCACCAGGAGTACTCACGAAGGCCCCCTGCACAGCAACCCCTCTTCCCTCCCCTGCCTTCCCCACACCCTGAGGGGTCTCCGCACATGCATGCACATAAAGTTGTTCACTCATTCAAGCTGCATCACCCCACCCAACGGCTGCCCTGTGGTCACACACCAGCAGCCGCCTCTACCCAGGGGAGAGACACACTCAGGACTGGAGGGAAACCTGGCATCGCTTGGGTGGGGGCTCTGGCATCTTAGATACATGGCACACGGTCTAGAATGTTCTGTGCTCAGTGGGGAGGATCATGGCAGGAGGAGAGCCAGAGAGAAACCTGGACCGTGGTCGTCAGGTTTCTGAGTGGTGCTAACGGGGACTGTGGTGCTGATGGAATTGGGACAAAGGGGCTAGGGGGCTGGAAGAGTTGGAAGTAAAGGGGTAGTTGAGTGGCGTGTACATGGTGGGAAGAACCTGGGGAGACAGGGCAGACAGAAGCTTTTCAAATGGAGTCAGCTGGTGTGACAGGAGATAAGAGGCAGATAGGACACAGCCTGTTCCCTGAGGGGTGGGTAGGGCAGGGGTAGGTTGTGTTCCACGCTCACAGCGCCAGAATCCAGTGTGGGAAGGAATCGAGCTGCAGACTCCCCCTTGCAGCTTCAGGTGTTTGGGTACTGCTGTTGTGGGACCCTGGGCTGTAAAGAAAGCCCTTCCTCCCTGTGCCCTCGTGTGACATTGCTGGTCTGGGGGCCACTTTCCTGGTCATGGATGTGATGGAGGATAAGAATAGGGAAACTGGAAAAGAAGCCCTGTAAGACCAGAACCCTAGCTCACACAAGGAGGTGGGGCTAGAAGGGGTTAGCATGGCCATCAGCCAGCCACAGAAACCAAGATCCTTAGGCGTCTGGATCACAGAGTGCAAGTCCCAGGCAGGTATCAGACTGCTGTAGGGGGTGTCAGGAGCTCACACCTGAAGGTACAGATATGGAGATCAAGGCCACTGTAGACTCTCCAGAGCCCATATAGAATTCCTGGTCCCTTTCAAATTCTATGTACTTGATTCAAGTCAACAAGCAAGCCACCCCATGAAGGAGCATGCTCCTCCCAAGGAGAAGACTATCAGCGCAGTCTCTGCCCCAGCACCGGGCGGCATCCTGCCCACCTGTGCCCATGCAGGTGCTGCTCTTTGCCAGCTCTCCTCTGCAGGCCAGCAGCCTCCTGCCTGCCGTGACCTGTGCCCTGCCGGGGCTTCTCTCACCGACCCCACTCAGCAGAGGCAGCTCCCCTCAAGGCCGCCCGCCTGCGACCATGCAGGCCTCGCTCGGCAAACCTGTCCCTTCCGGGGCAGCTCTTCCTGCCCGCTGCGTCTATGTGAGTATCCTATACTTTTATGCCCCTTTCTCTACTTAACCTAGTCTTTTAAATATAACTAATGTCTCTGTCTTGTGGAGAAACTCACCTGGAACTCACCGCGTGCCACTGAATGGGAGCCTGGTAAAAAGTTTCCCAGAGTGAACTCAAGAACCCCGCTCTCAAAACCCACTGACTCCAAAAATGACATCAGATGCAAAGTGGCCAGCTGCCCATGCACACTCTCTCTGGGACTGACAAAGAAAATAAGTAGCCGCTGGCCCTTTGTGCAAAGGAGAAAAGCAGAAAAGTACTCTGAATTCCAAATGGAAAAACAGGTCAAAGGCAGGCGAGGTTCTGTGAGATAAGAAAGGGGGTACCACATCTGCTCCCTGGAACCTGGGGTACAGGAGATTCTCCAGTTTAAAGTCAGATTGGGGGTGCTGCTGCTGTGCTAAGAATAAACCAGGGGACAGAGGCAGGCGCTTAGGGGCGCTGAGTGCTGGGGCTACTCAGGGCAGATAAGGGCTCGAAGTTGATAAACTACAAAGACAATCTAGATTTTGCTAGCAGCAGAGCAATGAGGCTCTGGCCTGAGGTTGGGCTGCTCTGGGCAGCAGGTGCTGAGGCTCCCCTGGGCAAGACTTCAGCATGATGTTGCCCATGTAACCACTGTGCCCACCCAGGAGCAAAATGGGTAAAAAGTGGGATCGACAGTGTGAGTCACACTTTATAAATATGCATGGAAGAAACTCGGAAGGAAGCATACGCAAGTGCTCACAGTGGTTATCTCTAGGTCAGAAAATTGTGGGTGATTTTATGTACAACCCCATCAGCCCTCCCCCTTAATTACTTTATTATTCTTAAGAGTCTGTATGCTTTAAAGCCTTAAGCCCACGGGCTCTGGTTGCATTTTAAATGGGCTGTCTGAAAGCATGCTGTCAATAACTTCCTCCAAGAGAGTCAGGAACACACAGGCCAGGCCGCAAGGATGCGGCTCCAGACAGACCCGCAGGAGAGAGGCTGCTGGCTGGACACCGGGTCAGCTGTCAATACCCTGGAGCCGTGCACACCGCTCTTCACCTGGAAGGCTGCAAGTGGAAATCACACCGAGAGGAAGTCTTTGCTGAGAACAGGAGGAGCCAAGGCCACCAAGAAAGCAAAACATTGATCTTGAGAAATCCCCTTGCAACCGTGGATGTTTGCTCTGAGGCTGGGAATCTGATGGGAGGCTCAGAAGTACAGGGACAGTGGAGAGAGTGGGGTGTTCCTGCTGGGAACACAACAGTGAACTCCAGAAAAGGGGAGCAGACTGTGGGGCTGGAGAGATCCAAGGCTCCAGGGGCCCAGCTTCTCTCAGGGGCACTGATGTGCTCTTTGGAGCTGGCTGCAAACGCAGGAAGCCGGTGAAGACACCCAAGGCCCCCAGCATTTCCTCTGACATCTGCATCCTTTATGTGGGCTGATGTTCTGGGGAATTGGATTTTAGACTCCCAGGCAGGAAAGGACAGGATAACAGCATTACAGTGCTTCCTGTGCCTTCCACACTCGGAGAATCACAGCAGGAAGGGGCACTCCTGGAGGAGCCGGCCCCTCCCCCCAGGGCCACTCCACAGGGGACGTGTGAGCTCTGTAGTCACACTGCAGGGATCCCGGCCCCACTCAGCTGTCCCTCCCTCACCATCCAGCTCCCCCAAGGATGTGGAGGTTTCTGGAGTTGTTGGGTTCGGAGAATGGGGTCCTTGGGTTCACTCTGGGAAGGTTTCACCAGAGCTCCCCTTTTACCAGCACCAATGAGTTTTTCCACAATACAGAGAAGTTAGTTTTATGCAAAAGGGCAGGTTATTATAAAAGAGAGAGACGCAGTAAAGGACACCTGCAGAGACAGACAGACAGAAAGAGCTGCCCCAAAAGGGACAGCTTCCCTGAGAGAGGCCTGCATGGCTGCAGGCGGGCGGCCTTAAGGAGAGCTGCCTCCACTGAGGGAGGCCAGTGAAGAGAAGCCCCAGCATGGCACGGGAGGCTGCTGCCCTGCAGAGGGGCAGAGAACGGGTGAAAAGGGGCACATGCATAGTCACAGGTTGGCAGGACAGTTGTCCCCTGTCAGTCAGACATTGCACTGATGTAGTCTTCCTCCCTCTGGGCAGGGCTCACTCCTTCCTGGAGTGGTTGGTTTGTTGTTGATTTTGAATAACTAGGTAGAATTTGAAAGGGGCCAGTTGAGCTCAATCTCATATCTTTACCTTCAGGTCTGAGCTCCCACACCCCCTACACCTGCTTGGGACTTGTGCTTTGTTTTTTTGTTTATTTTTGTTTTTTAAGATGTATTTATTTATGCATGCAAGAGTTGTGGTACTGGCCAGAGGCACAGGAGGTGAGAGGATTCACCAGAGACAGAGTGGGGAGCAGAACAGGCAGACTGAAACACACTGCTGAGGGCAGCCGTGGGCGAGGCTGGAGAGGTCTGCTGTGCCATGTGGGTCCCCTCCCTGGCTGGGGACTTGCACTGCTGAGCGGCATGCTTCACAGTGCGGAGTTCAACCCACTGCACCACCACGGAGGCCTTAGGACTTGTGCTTTGTGATCCTGGCATTGGCACCTGAGGATGTTCGTCCCTACAGCTGGGTTAATCGCTATATTAATCCCTTTTACCCCCACCTCTTGGCACTGTGCGAGCCAGCTTTCTGATCTTGTGCCATCTCTCCGGTTTTCTATCCTTATCTTCCATCACAAGAAGCAGCTTCAATGTACAGCGATGTAGCCAGAGGGTGGGAAGGGACACCAGATTTCTCCTCAGCACCCGCGCTGACCTATGACCACAGGCTGACTTGGCTTGAGCCAGTAGCACCCAAGTGGAAAAGCTGGTCAGCACACCCCCCTTATCCTCAGAGGTCACAGGTGGTATAAAGCTTTGCCTCCATTCATCTTACAAATCTGCGCTCAGTAGCTAGTCCTGGACATAGACAGAAAATGCCCTGCCCTTTCTGAGCTCATGTTCCAGTGGGAGATGGCAAAAGACCCAAAACCAAAACCCAAGCATAGTAACAAGCAAAATCTTATCTCCGCAGCCTCTTATGGTTACTGTCCCCAGGGTCAGACCTTGGACTGTTGCATCCAGCCGTGTCTTGCACGACACCGGACTGGAGAGCCAAGGCACTGAGACGAGTCAGCACACCGGAGTTCGACTGGTTCCCAGCAAACACACTTTATTGCTAGGCCAGCCTCGGACCCTTCCCCCGGGAGCACTGGCACAGCAGCCCCACCCTTGGAGGGAAGGACCCCGTGCTGCCTGCGCGCTGGGATTTTATAGTCACAGAGTCACAGACAAGGAAGATAAGGGAAGGAAAACGAATGTGGGGGCTTTCCATACTGGCGCCAGAGCCCCTCTGGTTTGGGAGGGGGAGCTGTGTGTAGATAAGGGATCCAGGGCAGAGCAACCCTGCATACTTTACTAATTAACTTTACTGGTTACAATGTGTTCACTGCTGATTCCTACAGGACCTCTTATTATAAAGCAAGAGGAGGGGTACCCCAGGACCCCAAACTTGTCTGCTCTAAATAGGCTCTGCCATCTACCACACAAAGTACCCCTCATCCTCCCTGGTGACGCAGGAGTTAAAGTTTCATTGCTATCAAGCTATAGCCAGCCACTGCATCACGAGTTCAATCCCCAGCCAGGGAGGGGACCCACAAGGCGCAGCAGACCTCTCCTGCCTCGCCCACTGCTCCCCTCAGCAGTGTATCTCAGTAGATTTGCCTGTTCTGCTCCCCACTCTGTCTCTGGTGAATCCTCTCACCCGCCCAACACACCCCTGGCCTACACCCCAGTTCTTGTATGCATAAATTAATAAAGATAAATATTTTTTAAAAATGTTCCAGTATATAAGACTGTTAATGGAAAGGAACTTTAATATGATCAGTATAGAATAGAGAGAAGAGAAGGGAACGAATATAGATAAAATAGTTTCTACAGGAAACACCAAAGTTATCCATCCCTTCATGGGTAAAGCCCAGTCAAACAGGGTTACCCAAAGCAGGACTTCTGAGGCCCAAAATCTTGCCACAAGTCTAAAGCACCTGCTGGTGGGGACCCAGAGGAATGGGGCAGAAGGGGCCAGGCAAGCCTGGAAGGAAAAGAGCAAAATCAAAATCAAGATATAGGCTGCCCATAGGCTACCCCATGGGTCTCTCACCCACATCTGTTTAAGTGTCTCCTTCCAGTCCCCCAAGTCCCTGGTACAAGCCCAAGGCCAAGAAGCAAGCGTTAGCTCCACTTGTCTCTCTGCTCTGTGCGCCTCCTCCAGGTCTTCTCCTTGATCTCCTTCCTTGCTGTGTTCTCTCACTTCTCTCTGCTCAGCTCCACCCTTTCCTGGATCCTCCCCTTTTCCTGGAAACCACCTTTTGTACTCTCTCCTTCCTGCTCCTCTTCTCCATCTCCCCACTGACGGTCTAAGTGCTCCCCTGCATGCAGAATAATATCCAAATGTCAACCCAGGGAGCAGACACCCCACAGATGCAAATGTCTACTCAGCAGTTCCACTCGTGTTTACCCATCTAATCTCCAACATATTAATAATATTAATAATTAATAATCTCTTAGCATATTCAAAACTGAACTCCTAGTTTTCTCCTCCCCAAATTTCCTTTCCCAAAAGTCCACCATCTCAGTTCATGATGACACGATTCTTGCAATTTCCTAGGTCTAAAACCTGGAAATTACACAGGACTATACTTCCTTTTCCTCACCCCTTTCCATGTCTATTTTGCCAATAAACCCCACTGCATTACCTCCGGGATGGAATCAGGATGCAGCCACCTGTCCCCAATTGTACCACTACAATTCCCCAGTGAGAATCAACACCTTCTGCTGGGTCCGTGAGATGTGTCATCTCCCATCTGATCTCTCTGCTTCCACCCTTACCCCTACAGTCAGTTCCCAATTCAGCAGCCAGAGGAACCCTAAAGGAAGGGGCCAACCAGGCACAGATGTCACTTGCAGATGGCCAGGCAAACTGGGAGGACCCAGGGCCCTACACTAAGTCCACCTCTAGGGCAGAGAAGGCTGGAGCCTGTGTTCCTGCTGCAGGGGCCAGTGGAGAAAGCTCTGTCCGGAGCACAAGCTCCAGGCCTCAGCCACACAACCTTCTCCAACAAAGGGCAAATAACAGTAAGCAAGGGGAAACCTGGGGTGCTGAAGGGAAAGAAGAGTGCAAGGCTGGGGGTACTTGCTCAGGTGAGTCTCAGAAAGCAGAACAGCAACATGGAGAAGAAAGAATCTCAGAGAAAACTGTCAGCAGCCCTGAGACGAGAGCTCTGTGTCTCCTGAATGTTGACTGGCTCTCACCACTGCCCTCTCTGCTTCTGTCCAAGCAACCTTAATCTAGACTGAGACCGAAGACGCCGCTGGACCATAGGGCTGGGGAAGCAGTGATCAGGCACATGTATAGACAGACACCTGAAATCCTGGCGCTCACGTGTCAGGCTCTGGGCCACCGGCCTTTCCTTTGCGATGGTTCTCTGTGCCTTCTGAGCTCTCAGCCCCCAACAAGGGCTGGCGAAGTGAAATAGACCCAGGACTTTATGCAATTCCTTCTCCCTTACCCTCTCCCTAAGGACCAGGAATGAGGCAGGGCCAAGGAAAGAGGGGATGGGCAGGAGAGCTCGGGTTTGGATACCAGGCAACATGCAGACAAACCTTCAGCCACCCGCGGTCGGACTTGATTTGCTAGAACCTGAGCTCTACAGAGGGGCTCAGGCCTCAGAATCCCCGTTATCCCAACCAATTGTGCTTTCTTGTGAGCTGCATAATCACACAGCTCTCCCACATAACCTGGCCGGGCAGGAGGACGTGGTTTGGTTTCTGCCTAGAAGCTCTCTGGAGTTGCAACTAATGTTTGCAGTATTAGGCGTGTGTTTGGCCAGCCTACATATCTAATTAGGAACTAGATGATGAGGCTGCGGTCTCTTCCTGTCTGACAGTCAATGTCCTATCCTCTCCATGGCTAAAGCTCCCCTCTGAAGCCCCCAGTGCACACATACAGACAATTTAAACCACAGCTCCCAGGAACCCGCCTGTCTCTGAGTTAGAGGCAGCATTCCCACACCCCTTTCCCACATCGTTCCACAGAGCAAACTGACTCAGCACTGAGGCTCACTGCCCTTCCCCGGCCCCTCCTCTCGCGCTTGCCACCTTCCACTTGCTGCTTCTTGGGTGCCCAAATCAACAGGGACTGGTCCACACCATCTCCTCCAGATGCTCCCTTGACATCTTCAAAGCATCCTGGAGAGGGTGGTGGGGAAGGGATCATGTCAGGCAGCAAGAAGCTGGCTCCCTTTTCTCTCAAACCTCCCCTCTTGCTATCTGGGTAATCTCTAATGAATGCCCACATTGGTTGGCAATGAATCGGTGAAGTCTGGCTAAGCCTCAGTCTTGGAAGCTCTAGGATGAAGCTGAACTCTGCTGGCTGGAATGGGAACCCTTCAGGGGAACCGCACAGGTTACTCCAGTGCCCATTTTCTGAAGCCTGTCATACCCAGCAATGCCTTCCTTCTGGGCACACAAACTCCCCGAAACACTGTGATCCTTTCCCCAAAGGTCCAGGCACTTCTACTAGCCTCAGTGGGTACTCCTGCCTGTGGGCACATGGAAGGGAGGGGGTAGAATGCAGCAATCACTGCTTGATGGAGAAGCATGCAGTCTACAAACACCCGTGGAATAAAAATGTCTGTCTGCAACATGGGCCAGGACACAAGTCTCCAGAATGGAGGGAAAAAACCACACCAGCCGCCTGATTTCGATCTTATATGCCAGTGTTACTCTTCATGTAGGGAAAGCCTTAACACTCACAAAGACAGAAGAAAGAAACTTTCTGGACAAAGACAAAGACACTCTTATCAGATATGGACTTGAACACAATTGTTAGGTTGGCTGAGGCACTTTATTTATCATTTAGAAGTGAGCACAGTCTTGAGAGAATAGCACATGATCTCCTCTAGATAAACCTCCTATTTCTTCATTTTTTTAAAACAATTATTGGTACTTTATATCTAGGCACGAGAAACATAAAGATAAATATGGTAAAGTTCTTTGCCTTCACTACTTTCAATCTTCACAATCACCAGTCAAAACTTATTTTAAGAAAGTATTCTAATCAGATATTGGAGACCACGTAGATGCTTCCTAAAAATGAATGAATGGCCATCAATTTCCAGCAATGTGGCAGATGAGATAGCTGAAAAACCTCCTATTAACCAAATGCTTAGGGATGCTGGGTAAAATAAAGCAAACGTCCTTCACACACTTAGCTAATCTCATAAGGAAGCAACGACAATCTCTAGAGGCAAAGAGGAGAAAAATGAAGAAACCTCAGAGACTGGTGATGGAGGTCCTGGCAGGGGGCTAGGGCTGCCTGCGAGCCTGTGCTGGTCTGAATTTAGAGAAAAATAAAGAAGTTTAGGACTAAACAGCCTGGTAGGGACAGGAGGCAAAGCTATGGGCCTGGATGAAATGGGGGATCTCATCTGAAACGCCATGACATTTGGAGGGCTTTGCTAGAGTGGGGTAGGAAAAAACCTGTGCACCACCAGAGGGAGGTAGCACAGGAGCCCCCTTTATGGTTCTAGGCTCTGTGGAGCCACAAAGCATCTTTAAAATCCATAATCGGGCCTCCCTGATTGCGCGCCGCACCATGAAGCATCTGTAGCACAGTAGCGCTAGTTTGGTCCCTGGCCAGGGACCCGGTCTGGGATCTAGATGGCACAGCAGACTCTCCTGCTTCACCCACTGCTCCCCTCAGCACTGTGTTTCAATCGCTCTGCCTGGTCTGCTCCCCACTCTGTCTCTGGTGAATCCTCTCACCTCCCGCGATTCTGGCGTGTACCCCAGTTCTCCTACGCATAAATAAATACTTCTAAAAATTATTACAAATCCGTAATCACAGGTCTGCTCTGATGGAAAGTTGGTAGTCATAAAATTGACAACCTAAAAAAAATGGACAGTATTCTAGCAAAACTTACAGAAAATGACTCAAGGAAATTAAAATCTGCACTAGTTGTTCAAATAATTAATTGGTTAAAACTCATTTTGGGAATGGGTGAGTCCTGGGGTCAGATTGTTTTCTAAGCATCTTCTACCAAACCCTCAAGAAATAAATCACTTCAATCTTACTCAAATTGTTTTTCAAAGAGGAGACAAGGAATAAAACTCATCAACTTATGAGGTTTCCAAAGATTTGATTCCAAAATCAAATCAGTTGAGGATAACAGAAGAAAGAAACATTTCAGGGCAAACTCATTCATAAAAAGAGATGTAAAAAGGTTAAACAAAATTTTAGCAAACTGAATCCAATAATGTTTTAAAATCATAATACATCATGACCACATAAGATTTATTTTACAAAGGCAAAGAAAGTTCAATAGTGAATATGACCAAAATAATAAATCATATCGAGAAAAGAAAGTAGTAAAATTATATAACCAACTCAATAGCAACAAAAAGTCCCTTGATTAAAAAAGCATTAGGGAATTTAAATATCTTACCAAACTATAACTGGAAGGTATCTTTCTTATAGCCACCAAAAACCTTATCAAACATTATACTTACGGTGAAATGCAAATATTTTAAAGTCAGAAGCAAGAATATCACTCTGACTGAATCTACGAAGCATTTCACAAGTATAAAGCTATAATTATTCACAAATAATACATTTTTCATATAGAAGGTCCAAGATCATTTTTAAATAAATAATTTTAAATAATTCAAATTAGTAAGAGGATTCAGGAAGGTTTAAAATTGGTACATAAAATGACATAATCCTAGACAACACCACCAAAGTTAAAACATATATTTTTAAAATACAGTTTACAATAGCAAGTAAAACTATAAATTAGTGGGGCCTTTCTGGTGGCGCAGTGGGTTAAGCAAGGCACTATGAAGCAAACCGCAGCCACTGCAGAACAAGTTCGATCCCTGTTGCTGGCCAGGGAGGGGACCCACATGGCATAGCAGACCTCTCCTGCCTCGCCCACTGCTCCCCTGAAGCAGTGTGTTTCAGTCAGTCTGCCTGTTCTGTTCCCAGCTCTGTCTCTGGTGAATCCTCTCACCTCCTTGGACCCCAGCTCTTGTATGCATAAATAAATAAAATCTTTTTTAAAAAAACCTATAAATTAGTGTCTAAGAACAAATCTAATAATAGTTGCACACTACTGTTATAAATTATAAAACACTAATGTCCTTAAAGATAACCTTAAGGGGTGACTTAATGTCAAGAAGATTTTGATTTTTCCCAAACAGAAGTATAATGCAGTAAAAATTTCAAGATACTTGGAATAGAGAAGGAATTTCATTAATGTAATAAAAGATATGTACCCAAAATATGGCATCATTCTTTATAGTGAAAGATGGAATGTTTTCTCTCTGAGATCAGGAACAAAGAAAGCTGCCCACACTCACCATAGCTACTCAACAGAATATGGAAGCTTGAGCCAGTGCACTAAGGGAAGAAAAGGGAGTAAAAGTCACACAGATCAGAGAAAAAGATGCCATAATAATATATTTTACACATGACATAACTATCTGGGCAGAAGATTCCAGAATCCACCAAGACATAATTCCTAGAACTAACAAGTGAGTTCATCAAGATCAGAGTATATAAGAGCAATATATATAGGGGCCTCTCTGGTGGAGCAAGGGGTTAGGGCACAGCACTATGAAGCCATCTGCAGCCACTGCAGCACAAGTTCAATCCCCAGCTAGGAAGGTGACCCACAGGTGTGGTAGACCTCTCCTACCTCACCCGCTGCTCCCCTCAGCAATGTATTTCAGTCAATCCACCTGTTCTGTTCTCCATTTTGTCTCTGCTGACTTCTCTCACCCATCCCCCACACCTCTGGCTATACCCCAGTTTTCACATGCATAAATAAATCTTTAAAAAAAAGAGAGCAATAAATATAAATCAATTGTATTTCCATAAACTAGCAATAAACACAAAACAAAGGTGGAAACTTTAAATACCCCATTTATAATCATGCAAAAAGAAAGGAAATACTTGAGTATGAATCTAAGGGGAAAAAATACACAGAATTTACATGCCAAAAACTATGAAATACTAGAAAAGGTAATCAAAGATCTAATTATGTGAAGAGATATACTGAGTTCATGGATTGGAAAATTCAGCATAGTAAAAATGTTAATTCTCCCTAAATTGATATGCAGGTTTAATAAAATTCCTGATAAAATTCCAGCAGGATTTTTTGTTAATGTTTTATATTTAAAAAAAAATTAGATCAACCAGGTTTGAAACATTTCAATTGAAAAAATTAATGTGTGTGTGTGTGTGTGTGAAAGAGAGAGAGACTAGGCGTTAATTCAATTCAGTGAAATATGATCCATTTTTGTGCTTGGCTATTCATAGAAGGAAAAGAGCTAAAAACCTCCTCCCCAATTAAATTTGTATGAAACGAAAAATAGAATTACACTCAAGATAAAGAAGTATGTGGACTCCATGTTACATCTTGAGCCCAGAAATACATTTACTTTGCCTTTTCTTCCTTCCTCCTCCACTGCGGCCAACATGGGAGATAGTTCTCTCCCTCACAGCTCCCTTCAATGCAAAGTTGAGCACAGACAAGGTCCTCAATAAATTCCAGAATTGACTCAATCTAGTCTAGTGCATCGCTTTTCTCCTGGCCTCTGTCAAGCTGGGAGATCTAAATCTACTTGAGTCATTTAAGATCCACACAGCACTCTTCCCTGTATCTTGCCAAGCCAGGAATGCCATTTTTTCTTTCATCTTCCTCCAACAGTTGTTCTCAGTCTCCACACTCCCACTGGCACACAGGTGTCCTGGTCTCATTATGGAACACTCATTAATATTCACCATAGGTACCCTTGTGGGTGTCCTCTCTATCCACAGATGCATCTAGACTTCCGTGAATATCAGCACTAGAAAATTAGATTAAAAATCAGTAGTAAATCAACAGGGAGAGCTCTGAGGTGGGGCCCACAGTGATGGGACTGAGGGAAGCATCTGGAATGGTTTGACTGTGATGCCACTCACAAATCAGTTTGACAGAAGATCCTATGAGAAAGTCAAATTCCATTAAACAACTGCTCATGGTGGTTCTTGGGAATCATGCTGTTTGATTATCCAAGTATAACTCAGCAGACTTCATTGCCCACACTTCAGTCCAGAGGTCTTGATGCTATCTAAATATAGCCATGATTGGACCCCATTGAGTTCTAGAACTCTGCTAAATTCAGGGCAACTTGGATGCTCTACAATCATTGACATGATGGAAACATTGGTCCTGACTTCACTGCCGGTGGCAGACTGGATAAACTGTAATTAATGAATCAATAAGCATTTACAGCCTCTGAATGTCAGTATGCCGCAGCTCACTGGTAGGTAAAAATGGCAAGCAAGATACGGTCTCTGCCTCCAAGATCTTACCATCTAAAGGCAGGAGAAGAGCCACCAGGAAGATACAACTGAGCACATTTTTAACTACATACTGATGTTTACCTTCTTCAGGGCAGTTAGAAAGGAAGTAATCTGAACAAACAGAAATATCAAGAAAGTACTTTGTGGCCAGGGAAAGACTTTTTTTGCAGGATGACTACTTCACATCACTGGCATGATGGGTAGTGATTCAATGAATGGGAAGGAACTCTGAATACAAGGAACTCTCGAGCTCCACAGGAAGCAGTTGCTTCAACTAGTTGCTGTGCCCACACCAGGTTCCCCTTGCACGTTAAGTGGGAAGCCCAAGGAAATGACAGTCACCACTGCTGACTCTGAGGGACCCACATCCCTAACTCTCCCAGGTACATAAGAGAACTAGCCACTGACACTCCAGGAAAGCACAACTTAGTCAGAGAAACATAGACTTGGTAGTAGTTTTAATAAGCTTACAGATAAACACATACAGTCACCTTCACGCTTCATCCCTTCCTTCATCTCTGTGCTTTTCCCTTTGTTTGAAGAATTAAGTAGGTGTGTTAGTGAAGAATTCTGTTTTCACTTGCCCCCAAAATGCTGTCTTTCGGGCCTCCCAGGGAGGCAAACTGCAGGCACTGCAGCACGAGTTCGATCCCTGCCCTTGGCCAGGGAGTGACCCTCATGGTGCAGCAGGCCTCTCCTGCCACACCCACTGCTCCCCTCAACAGTGTTTCAGTCGATCTGCCTGTTCTGCTCCCCACTCTGTCTCTGGTGAATCCTCTCACCCCCACACCTCTGGCTTTTCCCCAGTTCTTGGATGCATAAATAAATAAATCTTTTTTTAAAATGCTTTCATTCACCTTCACTTTTGAAAGACATCTTCAATGGGTATAGAAATCTAGATTAGTGACTATTTTTTTTCACACTTTAAAGTTACCATTTCATTGTTCTATCATTTCTGTTGAAAAGCCAGCTGTGTATCTTATTGCTGACTGCTTGAAAAGAATGTATATTTTCTCTTTGTCTTTGTTTCTGGACATTTCACTGTGATGAACCTGAGTATATAGCTTTCTATTTATCCTGCTTGACCTTCATGGTGTCCCCTATCCCCATAGCTTGATGTCTTTCCTTACTTTTGCAAAATTCTTAGCCTTTATTTCTCCAAATATTGTTTCTGCCACATTTTATCTTTCTAGAATTCCCAGTGCATATATGTTAATACTTTTCACCATGTCCTTTCTGTTTCTTCTACTCTTTTCTAAATTTCATGTGCTTTGCTTTAGTCTGGATGTTTTCTTGTTACTGTCTTCCAGAGCACTACTCTTTAGTTATGTCAACCCTACTATTCAATTTATATTATGTTATATTTTCCAGTTCTAGAATTTCCCCATTTTTTTTGTTTATAGATTCTGGCTCTCTGTTGAGATTTTCCACCTCCTCAGGCAACTGCCTGTGTGTTAATTATTTGTTTTGAAGTCCATTTCTTGGGTGAAGAGAACCAAGAGGTAAAACTTCCAGCTATATGATATCACCTTGACAATACAGTGGGCACCATGGACACTAATCGATAGCATGTATTACAAATTGGAAAGTTGCTAATAAAAGATGCTAGTTAATGTGATGATCATTTCACAATGTGCACAAATGTCAAATCATTTTGTTGTGCACCTGAAACTAAAATAAGATTGTATAAATTACACTTCAATCTTAAAAAAGAAAAAGATGCAAAGTGGATCATATGAACCCTTCCATATTCTTTTTTAAAGATTTATTTATTTATGCATACAAGCACTGGGGCACAGGCCAGATGTATTGAGGGTAAGAGGATTCACCAGAGACAGAGTGGGGAGCAGAACAGGCAGATCAACTGAAACACACTGCTGAGGGGAGCAGCGGGTGGAGCAGGAGAGGTCTGCTGTGCCATATGGGTCACTCCCTGCCAGGGGATCGAACTCACGCTGCAGTGGCTGTGGACAGCTTCATAGTGCTGCAACTTAACCCTTGCGCCACCAGGGAGGCTCAATTCCAAATTATTTTAAAACAGGTTTTGTTGTAGTCATTTTTCAAAAGCTAATTGTTTCATGTAATATTGTGATCAAATAATTGCTTCTCTTTTGAGATATCATAATATTCTATCAGGGTTCCTTCCACCAAAATATTCTAAACTATAGATATTAGACAATATATCCCTTAGTACTTTAATTTCTGCTTTTCAGAATGCAAAGTGTACCTTCTCATACTACAGAGACAACTCAGTTTTAACTCACTTATGCAATGAATAAATTTTTGTTGATATAAAAAAATGCATATGTCTTTTTCTGCTCATTCTGAGATGGGTATCTACTACAGAGTTCCATCATCTGTTTTCTTTGGTTTGTTTTTTGTATTTCATTTTTTTGTCATATGGTCTGGCTTTGTGATATGATTCACATACCTGAAGTCTGATAACAGCAAAATCAGTTTCAAGCTAGGCCCTCAATTCCATTCACTCCTCTGAATTTAATCAAATTAACCTCTCTCCCTACCAAGTGATGCTTTTCTAGAATTCTAACAAGTTTATGTCCTGATCTTTTTAACATGGAATAACAATACTATAGTCATCTCTTCTTGCATCCAAAGTGACATCTGAACACCTTTCAAGTCACCTCAGCTTTCACACCCCTCCCTCCACATAGCCTGTAATCCAGTGAACTTAAACATGTTACCATTGCTTATGTCCTGTTTTTAATTTTTTTGCCATATTTTTCTTTTTTTTAAGATTTATTTATTTATGCCTACAAGAGATGGGGTACAGGCCAGAGTCCAGGGCGGTGAGAGGATTCTCCAGAGACAGAGCGGGGAGCAGAACAGGCAGACTGACCGAAACACACTGCTGAGGGGAGCAGCAGGCGAGGCAGGAGAGGTCTGCTGTGCCATGTGGGTCCCCTCCCTGGCCAGCGGTAGGGATCGAACTCTTGCTGCAGTGGCTGCAATCTGCTTCATAGTGGGTTGCTCAACCCACTGCGCAACCAGGGAGGCCCTTCTAGGCTCCTAGTAGACCATGCCCACCTTTCTTTCTCTTTTACATTTTGTTCTATTACTCTTCTCTTCAACTCCACTTCAGCTCTACTGACCACACTGATATTCCTAAGACACACCAGGCATAATCGCACCTAATGCCTCTGCTCTATCTGGTCCCTTCCCTCACACATCCACTTAACTGTCTCCAGACAGAGACCTGAAGGAATCTGGGGCAAATCTCACTTTCTCAGTGAAGCTCATCCTCATCCCCTTGTACTCCTGGCACCCACACACTCCAGCACTCCCCATGCTCATCATTCGACTCTCTCCTTCCTCCAATCACTTCTCTAACAGACTCAATAAGTTGCTTATTCACATTCTTACTCACATTTACACGCGGTGTGTACTTGCACTGCAATCTAAGCTGCCCAAGAGTAAGAGCTGTCTGCCAGGTTCACTGGTCTCTCTCTTGCCCTAGAACAGCACCTGGCTCAGCACAGACACTGCATAAATACCCACCCACTGTTGCACAGAGTTGGAACTACCCCCCTTTTTTATAAGCAGCATCCTTGCATCACAGTCTTCATTTGGGTATTTGGAAGATGCTGATGTTCATGTAGGAAGAATGTTCTATGAACATTTCCCCTGTGGGGGCTGCTAGAGCTCCAGCACACGTCTGTTCTCGTGGGCAGTGACAACCTCTTGCCCTGCAGCCACCTGCGTCCACATCCTCACTGGAAAAGAAATTCTATAAATCAGATGGAGAGGTCGAATCAGGAAAACATGGATTCCACTGGACCCTAGGAAACTGAGATTGAGATAAACAGAAATTCTACATAAAACAAATCTGTGAAGGGCCTCCCTGGTGGTGCAGTGGGTTAAGCAGCGTACTGTAAAGCAAACTGCAGCCACTGCAGCACGAGTTTTGTCCCTGCTGCCGGCCAGGGAGGGGACCCACATGGTGTGGCAGACCTCTCCTGCCTCACCCGCTGCTCCCCTCAGCAGTGTCTTTCAGTCAGTCTGCCTGTTCTGCTCCCCCCACTCTGTCTCTGTTGGATCCTCTCACCACTCACACCTCTGACCTGTACCCCAGCTCTTGTAGGCATAAATAAATCTTAAAAAAAAATCTGTGAAAATAGACTAAAATAAATGTAGGACATAGTAAATCACAAGCTTAGTGTGGGTCAAAGGACCCCTGATGGCAAATGTAAATGTCAACCAAAATATCATGCCTTTGCACCCTGCAGACCCTTTCATGTCTACTATTTCACACTATCTTGAAAACAGCTCTAAGAAATGAAGCATTCCCATCTTGGAAGATGGAGAACCAACGTTCCAGGAATAGAACAGATGCCCGTGAAACCGTCAGGCCAGGTACGGCTGCTAGAAGAAAGAGCTCGTGACTCAGACAGAAGCTTTCTCACTATGGTGGTGGACGCTTAGGGGTATGTAGTGCCTGGGAGACCTGAGGCTACATGTGGATACAGCAAATCTCCACAGAGCATAAATTCTATCCCAAGGTCCACAGAAACAAAAGGTGTTATTCTTATATTAAAGCCAGTGTGGGTTTTGTAAAAAAGCACAATGCAAAATAGATGCATGAATTATTAAGACTTTTTGAGAAGACTAAAAAGCAGATTTCCATCTTTTGATGGGGATGGCTTTGAATGCATAAATTGCTTTAGTAAAATGGCCACTTTAACAATGTTGCTTTTTCCACTCCATGAGTGCAGAATAGCTCTTCCCCGTTGATTCTCTAATTTCTTTCAACATTGTCTTATAACTTTTGTACTTTCACCTCTTTGGTTAAATTTATTCCTCCATATTTTATTCTTTTTGGCGCATCGTAAGTAAGGTTGTTTTCTTAATTTCTTTTTTCTGATAGTTCATTGTTTGTATATAGAAACAGTAGATTTTTATATACTGATTTTATAGACTGCAACCTTACTGTATTTGCTTATTTCTTTTTTTTTTAAGATTTATTTATTTATGCCTACAAGAGATGGGGTACAGGCAAGAGTCCAGGGCGGTGAGAGGATTCACCAGAGACAGAGTGGAGAGCAGAACAGGCAGACTGACCGAAACACACTGCTGAGGGGAGCAGCAGGCGAGGCAGGAGAGGCCTGCTACGCCATGTGGGTCCCCTCCTTGGCTGGCGGCAGGAATAGAACTTGTGCTGTGCTGCAGTGGCTATGGTTTGCTTCATAGTGCATTGCTTAACCTACTGCGCCACCAGGGAGGCCCTATATTTGCTTATTTCTAATAGCTTTTTAGGGGCGTCTTCAGAGTTTTCTATATATAAAATCATGTAATCTTTTTTTTTTAAGATTAATTTTATTTATGTACACAAGAGCTGGGGTACAGGCCAGAGTTGCGGGAGGTGAGAAGATTCACCAGACAGATTGGGATGCAGAACAGGCAGACTGACCGAAACACACTGCTGAGGGGAGCAGTGGGCGAGGCAGGAGAGGTCTGCTGCGACATGTGGGTCACTCCCCTGGAGGCGGCAGGGATCGAACTCATGCTGCAGTGGCTGCAGTTTGCTTCATAGTGTGTTGCTTAACCCACTGCGCCAACAGGGAGGCCCAAAATCATGTAATCTTTAAGTAGTGACAGTTTTACTTCTTTTCTAACTTGGATGTTTTTACTTTCCTTTTTCATGCCTAATTGCTCTGGCAAGGATTCCTGGTATTGTGTTGATTAACAGAGGTAGCAGTGGACAACTTTGTCTTGCTCCCAATCTTAGAGGGAAAACTTTCTATTTTTCACCAATGACTGTGTTGTTAGCTGTAGGTTTGTCATATGTGACCTTTATCACTTGAAGTACATTCTTTCTCTTTAAATCGAAAATTGATATTGAATCTTGTGTTTTTTCACATCTATTGAGATGAACGCATGGATCATTGATTTTATTTTTTCATTTTGTCCATGTGATGTATCACATTATATACATAATTGATTTGCATATGTTGAACTATCCTAGCATCCCTGGAGTAAATCACAATTTATCATGTTACATGCTCTTCTTAGCATATTGTTGAATTACATATTAACATTTCATTAAGAATTTTTGCATCTGGGACCTCCCTGGTGGTGCAAGGGATTAAGTCACAGCATTATGAAGATATCCACAGCCACTGCAGCACAAGTTCAATCCCCAGCTGGCCAGGGAATGACCCATATGGCGCAGCAGACCTCTCCTGTCTTGCCCACTGCTCCCCTCAGTGGATCTGCCTGTTTTGTTCCCTGCTCTGTCTCTGGTGAATCCTCTCACCCCCCCTGCCTCTGACCTATACCCCAGCTCTTATATGCATAATAAATAAATCTTTTAAAATAAATCTTTTTAGAACAGTAATTTTTGCATCTGTGTTTATTAGATACATCTGTCTATAATTTTCTCTCTCTCTCTGTATATATGTGAGAGAGAGACCCTTATCTGGTCCGGTATCAGGGCAATGCTAAACTTGAAAAATGAGTTATGATGTAAACTCTCCTCTATTTTTTGGAAGAGTTTGAAAAGAATGCATATTAAATCTTCTTAATGGTTTGGTTGAATTTACCAGAAAAGCTGTCTGGTACTGGACTTTTGTTTCTTGGTGGGTTTTTGTTACTTTTCCAGTCTACTTACTAGTGATTGTTCAGATTTTCTATTTCTTCATGATTCAATATTAGCAGATTGTACAATTCTAAAAATGTATCCATTTCTTATAGGTTGTCTAGCTTGAGTGTGTGTTTGCAAATTTTCTTATTTATAGAACCAGCTTAGAGCTCCTCCCCATAGCCCTCCTTGACTTTTACACCACCTAGCTATGTGATTCTGGACAAATTACTTAAGTCTCTGAGCCTAATTTTTCTCATCTATAAAATGTGACAACAATGTCTTCTTCTTCGTTTCTAGTTATAAAAATTAAATTAAGAAACATAAGAGAAACAAGAAAAGTGAAACATTCATTTCTTATCATTATGTTGAAATATTTTTTAAAACATGGGAACCAAGAAGCAATCATCCCATTGAAGTTCCCAAATTCTTGATGTAGCCAATTTAAGGTTTCACTTAAAAAGCAAGAACTGGAAAAGATTTAGAACTACAAATTGCCAAAATGATCAGGGATTAAAAAGCAAGATGCTTCAGGAAAGGGTAAAGGGACAGGATTTTATTTGAACTTGAAGAGGAAAGACTTAGAAGGAACCGTCACAAAATGAAAAGGACCCAGTTCTCACCCACCTCCACCAGGCCAAAAGGGGTGGGAATATGGGCATCATACTCACCTCCATTTGAGGGGGTACTGACTGGGCATCAGGGGCATCTGTGAGGCTTAGGAACCTTAAAACCACTGAGAGGAATGTTGAACCGATTTCCCTAGAGATTTTCTAGGAGCCCCTAAAAAAACCAGGATACCTATGCAGGGATAAGGGGGAGCTGGTCCTTTAAGCAGGAAGTTCTGCCGTCCACGTGGTGGGAGTTGACACACCAGGAGCCCAGGTTGCCGCATTCTCTTCTCCACTGGCCCCGCCTGGATGCCCCACAGTCCTGTTTCACTTATTATGTGTGTTAAGCTAGTTACAGTTCCAGAGGATAAACGCTACCTGGAAGGCAGCATCCTGGGAGTCATTAGTGATCTTTAACACTGTGTAACTCATTAAATGAGCTCCTGTTAACAGTGGAATGCTCAGGCCAGGCACACAGAGCAAGTGTGTTCTGAGCTCAGACAAGAGAAAGGCTCAGCTCAGCTGAGGTCAGCAGGGGACGGGCCAGGGGCACTGGAAGGGGGAGGGGAAGTGAGCAGGAAGGGTTGGCTCCAGCACACAGGCCACTGTTAAGACACACACACACACACACACACACACACACTGGCATGCTCTTATAAGGCTGCAACTGTGACCTCCAGGGCTTCAGCATGGTCTGCAGCACATCACTTCTGACCCCAGGCAGTCTCCAGAGGCCATCCCGTTCTCTCACCACCCTGCCCACAGTTGCCCAGAGTCCCTCACTGCCTCTTCCCCAAGATGAGCCCCTACTCCAACCACCTCCCTGTTCCTGCCTCTCTCCCGCCACAGGTCTGCCCTCCCCCAGATCTGGACTGCTCCATCTATCTTGTCTCTTCCCCAACCTGTCCTGCCTCCTCTCCGCACCTGTCTCCTGCTCCCCCAGATCTGTCGCATCTCCTTGTCAGTTCTGCCTTGCCACAGTTCCCCACCTGTCCCCAGAGCTGTCACTCTGTCCTCAGCTCCATCCTGCTCACCACCTCAACCCCCATATCCAGAGCCACAGCTGGTTCTCATGAGTAGATAGGGGCTGGGGGCAAGGCTATTCATGGAATCTGACATGGGCCCTGCCTAACAAAAGAAGCACCTAGGGCCTCCCTGGTGACACGGGTTAAGTTTCAGCACTATCAAGCTATCGACAGCCACTACAACACAAGTTCCATCTCCGCCAGGGAGCTGACCCACATGGCACAGCAGACTTCTGCCTCTCCACCTGCTCCCCTCAGCAGTGTATTCCGGTGGATCTGCCTGTTCTGCTCCCCACTCTTTCTCGTGATGATTCCTCCCACACACACCCCCACACCTCTGGCTTACACAGAAGTTCTTGGATGCATTAATAAATAAATCTTTTTTTAAAAAAGCACCTGGTACATAGGTTCTTAATAAATACCAGTAACCAATGAGTATATGAACAAATGCTCCTGATGGATGATTTAATAGTGGTGACACTGGAAAGCCGAAAAGCAGAGAGAAGCAGACACCCTGGCATCCTCATCCCAGAAGACTCTGCAGTGGAGAGTATTTCTCAGTGTGTGTAAACACTCTCTGTGACTCCCCTCTCTGAGGGGGCAGGACCCTGGAGAGAGACCCCACCATCATTTGGGGCAGGGGAGCGGAGCGACTGCCGAGGCGCAGGAGCGTCTGGCTGTCATTTCAGACAGGGAAAGAACATCACATGGAGGGGCCCTGCCTGCCTCAAAGACCCCATACCCTCAACATCTCCCTCTGGGCAAAACATAAGAAAAACACAAGATCCATGCTCTACGGTCCCTGTGGGTGTTGTGAGTCCCTCGGGACCTGAGACATCCATGGTGTTGGAGAAGGACGATTCAGCAGCAGCCCTCTCCCTGACATCAGACGGGGGGTGGGGGAAGAGAACCAGGTGTCTGCCTCTAGTCTTGATTCAGGGGCTCTTATGGTCTTGTCTGGGGTGCCATGGAATCCAGAGAAGGGGGAGATGGCCAAGAGCTGACTTCCAGAAGTTGGACCAAGAAGGGGCCCAGGGTCACTCAGAGTCTGGGTGCAGACATCTGTGCCGGCATCAGGGAGGGCCTAGTCCTGACCAGGGGCCACCCTCTAGCCTGCTGGCCTGGGGCCACCCTGCTGTATCACAACCTGGGCTCAGCAGTGTCCTAGAGCACCTGGTCAGGTGAGACCCCCCTCCCCGCAGCCCATACAGCCTTGATGCTCATCTGAGCTTCATCCAGGGCTGGATGGACACAAGCAGCTCCTGGCAGTGTGGGGTGCCTCACCTGAGTCAGCATCATCCAGGACAGCACGCCCCTCAGTCCCTGCTCCCTGAAAGAAAGCAGCGCTTGTGGCAGGCCTGGCTCTCAAGGTGGTCCTGCCACATCAAACCCTCGCTCATCCACTGCCCGCCCCACGCACAGGTCATTAAGACATTCCTGACCTGCTTGCGGCACTCACACCTGCTCACTGAGGAGGCCTGCCGGCCACTGGGAAGAAACACAAGGGAGGGGTGGCGGGTGGGGTGCTACTGCCCCCTGCTGGCATCTTCCAGACACAACAGTCTGAAAGGCAGACTCGAGCTTCCTGGGCTCATCCTTACATCTGGGGCCACTTGGTGGTGAGTCTGCCCACAGTGGAACCGGCTGCATCCAGAAGAGTTAGTTTAACTGGAAGGAAAGGGCAGCATGGAAGATGAGAGGAGGTAAGCGAAGCAGAAAGCGGGAGCTCACCAAGCATCCCTATAGAATAACCATATGCAACCCTTCAAGTCACTTGCGCCTTTGCAGGATACAGGGTGCACCCACATGCGTGGAATCTGATCACCCCAATCTGATCACCCCAAAAGGCATGAGAAAGGTGGACACCCAAGGGGTGTGTGTCCTGCACCCGCCGCCAGGCGTGGTAAAAGACACACTCCAGCCCCCAACCCAGGGTTGGCGGTCTTCATCCAGAGCTCTGAGGATATTAACGAGTGCTCTGGGCCCCTAGGCCGGCTCACAGAACACCTACAATCAGGAGTTCTGTCTGGAGAAAAAGACATCCTTGCCCCGGCGCCACCACTGAGACCGGACTATGACAGGCAGCAGCGTGTGGTCCAGGAAAGGCTCTGGGCTCCCCATCTCCCGCGGTTGCAGATCACATGTCCCCAGCCTCTGTCACCTTCTCCCCCAAGGCTCCCTGTTTCTGTCTGGTCTCTTCTGCCCCTACCCCAGCCAGTGCTCCCTGCTGCCCCTCTGCAGGTGCCGCCCCAGGCTCTGGCCTCCCGCCTGGCAAGGGCAGGATTAAACTGATCAGGGAGAAGTCAGCGCATCCCTCATGCGGCTCTCCCAGCCAGCCAGGCAATCGCAAAATGCGTCCCCTGCTCTGGACGGAGGAGCAGGTGACAAATGGGCGCCGTGTTCTTCCTCCGGATTTCTTTTAATGCTTAGAGAGGAGAGGAGGAATATTTATTAGTAAGGAAATGGGACTCGTCGGAGCCAGTGAACGCCCGCACACTTGCCTGCTCGCAAGGAAGAAGACAGACAAGCTAAGGAATGCAAGACCTTTGTGAGCTGTGGAGCAGTCTCTCTGGAAATAAAATGTGCACCCAAGCAGGGGCTCCAGTCAATTTCACTAGCGAGAAAGAGGAGCTACTGGTGGGAGAGTGAAGCCCCCTCCAGCACCCACTTTGCCCGGGGCACAGGCTGTGGCAGCCCATGTCCAAGATCTCCTGGATAAACCCCATCACCCCTGCCTCCTCCGGAGGGGCCCAGGGCAGCCTGGAAATGGGCCAAATCACCTACTCCAAAACTGCATGCAGGAGGGGCCCCCTCTGTGGGGTCTCTGGGATTTTTAGCCCCTGCCATGAGATGACAGGTCAGGAGTGGGCAGCTTTGACCCTCAGGGCTTCCCAGTCGCAGCCCCCAAGCACCAGCACAGCGCTTGGCCTAAGAGCCCTCCCTGCCCCCACAGACCCGTCACTCCTGATGGGACGATCAGTAGGAAAAGTCGCATCTCTGTGTCACTTCACATGCAGAAGAGAGTTGATGCTCTGGACACTCAGTTCAGACCTGTAACAGGCCTGGAAGAGCTGGTTTCCAAATTTCCACCCACTAAGGTGGAGACTGAGTCTCGGAGACAGGTGTGGGGGTCACAGCCACACAAGGCAACTTTCCGCCTGGACTTTCTGCCCTTTCCAGGACTGGGGAGCCCTAAGGTGATGTCGGAAACAGAGGCAGAGTTGGCTGGGTCCTCAGAGCTGAGGTGGGAGCTGCAGGTGTGGGACCTCTGCCTGCCAGGACTTCTCAGACACATCAGGAGTCCAGAACTATCTCCTTGGTGCTGCCTGGGTCTCCTTCCAAATGCCCCCACAAATTCTGCTGTACTCTGTAATGCAGGGTTTGGGAAATGTCTGTCCAGAGAGTCTAGAGAAAATAAGATGACTAGAGTCTTGCTTTCCCTACTTCTGTCCCCTCCTGACCACTCAGGACCGAGCCATGGCCAGTGACCTTCTCCCAAGCTGGGCCACCCCTTCTGTCAGTCTCATGCATGGGCCTCTCCTGCCCTCTTGTGGAAAGACTGCAGCAGTACAACCACATCCCTGCAGAAATCTTTCCCCAAGGCTGGAAACCTGGCTCTTTTTCACCAGAGGTTGGATGGGGTCCTACACCAGGCCACGCTGATGGAGGAAGAGGCCTTGATCTCTTGATGCTCCCTCACTCCTAGTCTCAGCACCTCCTCCCACAGATGAAGGCCATCTTCTTTCTGACCCCTGTACTCAGAGGCAACCTGGCTTAGAGATGAAGGGGCCTATGGGTTCCAGAGACATTGTAGGGGTAAGTCCAACAAAACTTGGCCCCTGATAATGTGGAGCCTGAGGACAGATGCCCAGGAAGTCATGCAGTTGACAGTGGAATGGAAACATTTGCAATAGGAGATCCTTCACTATTTCTTGGTCATTTCTCTTCTGAATCTAACTTCTTGTTCATCTCCTCTTCTGTAGGAGCTCTTCTTTCCCTTGGATCCAAAATCATGTTGCCAAGTCTCTCCTGCCTCTCCATCACGCTGGCTTCTCTTTGCTACAGCATCCCCTTTACCTGGCTAACTCATAGCATCTCTCTAGACCAAATGTAGACGCTGTCTCGGGAAGCTTCCCTGAGCTCCCTGGCTGGATGAGGTCTTGTCCTCTGCACTCTGGCTCTGCCCAGCGCTCCCTTCTGTCTCACCATGGGCCTCTCTGTGTTGTAAGATTCGCTTCCTGGTCCACATCCCTCACTTCCCCACGAGCTCCTTGGGCACAGAACCACAGCTCATCTGGATCACCACTGCCTGGGTCAGGGACGGGTGGCCAAGAAGTGTCATCATGCAAGATTCCCTTTACCCTCGCTCCCTCACCCCCCCTACTCCTCAAGACCATTAGCCCTGAGCAGGCCACTACCAGACTTGCAACATTTTGATCAAAGCAAAACAGTAGGGTGGAGCAGCCACCTCCCTCCCCCACCCTCCCCNGGGGCAGCCCCCCCCCCCCCCCCCCCCCCCCCCCCCCCCCCCCCCCGCCACACACACACACACACTCTGCCTCAGAACTGCCATGGTCCAAAGGGGACAGGTTTCTATTGTTTCACTCCCCACAAGCAAAAAAACAAAAACATAAAGCAAGCTTTCCCAGGATACTGAATTTGAAATGTTCCCTGCCTTAAAAATTGGGGGCTTTATTTCAGAAATGATTCAGGCCAGGATGGAAGAAGACAGATATCACTGTTTTATCAAGAGAAAGTTATGAAACACCACACACGTCAAATCTCCATATACCTTCTCCCTCCTGCTAATGCAGCAAAATACCTTTATTTTTGTTTCATCGGTCACTGAAGGGAGATGGGGCAGTAGCAGTAATCATGAGATGCTTGTGGGCTCCCTCACAGCCATTTATCAGGGAGCGTCACATCACTGGCACATGAAAGGGGTCCTCAATCACCCCCATCATCATCAGCCACAACCAACATTACTGACTGTATGTCAGGACACTTTGCTCGGTGCAAGAAAGGCAGACTTAAAATTTCCCAAAGATTTTTAGAAGGGAACACAGTAGGTTATCTCTGAAATAAGTCATGTGTGAAACTAAAAGACAAATGCACTGGCTTTTACAAAGAAAAATAGCCCAGACCCATGTGCACTGGCAGATTGCTCCCTGTGCGATTTTTGCCGAATGCAGGGGAATGATGACATCATAATTACTCAACTGCGTGGTGGCAGATTGGATGCACAGGGCTGGCCCTTCAGCAGCCACGTCCCCCCAGCCCTTCCTTCTGACTCCCCAGCGGTGCCCCTGGAGACACGTGTCTGTGAGCCAGCTCTCCTTTTGGTCATGACAATGTGGAGACCGAGTCTGTAAACATTTGGAAGCCAAGGTGTGCATTTTCAAAACGAGCTCCTAGCTTGAAAATTAGTCACACGCAGAACTAAAACAAATGCAATGGCTTTAGGGAGGAAAAAGACAGAAGTCTATGAACAAAATCTCCACGTTCTTTTTTTAATGAGTTCAGGAAAATAAGAGAAACGTCACTGTCAACAAATGCTCCGCAGCCACTCGGGCATGTGAACCTTTATCAGTCATTTCTGAGTGTTTCTTCAAAGCCCTTTCCACAGCCAAATCACCGAGCTTCGTTATTAGCAAAATATTAAAATTTACATGATTTTACTTGATTGTGCGTGAAAGCCTGAAGGAAATTTTGATGTTTTGAATCTCGAGTTTCATATGTTTGACATATACAATTTTGAGATGTATGGATCTGTATGTGCTTAATGTGGAGAAAGTAGGCTTTTGCCCCTGTTGGAATGCAGAGCCTGAGAAAGAGAAAAACTCCGTTTCTCGTCACTAACAATAAGAAGGAGGTCCCCAGGATGAGACACGGTCTTCACAGTCCGAACTACGGTGCAAAAGACAGGTCTGTCCAAGAGACCCACGACCTCATGCTGGGTTTCCTGGGCACTAAGTCAGCTGGGAAGGGCCCCCACCCCACCCTCTTCCAGGGCAAAGTAGAACCAGTGGGTTTTTTTTTCTTTTTCTTTTTTTTCAAAGATTGATTTATTTATGCACACAAGAGCTGGGGTATAGGCCAGAGATGCGGGGGGGATTCACCAGAGACAGAGCAGGGAGCAGAACAGGCAGATGAACCAAACACACTGCTGAGGGGAGCAGCAGGCGAGGCAGGAGAGGTCTGCTGTGCCATGTGGGTCACCTCCCTGGCCAGGGATCGAACTTGCACTGCTGTGCCATGGATGCCTCACAGTGTGGTGCTCAGCCCACTGCACCACCAGGGAGGCCCACCAGTGGGTTTTCTCTCTCCCCCCTCCCCCACCCTTTACAGGAAGCTGCCATGTCCCAGGACCCCAGCTCAATAACAGCTGACCCTGACACCCGGATGCACCAGCATTGGGGTTCCCCTTCCCTATGGTGGCATTGTTCTCTTATGTGCCCCACAAGGAGGCAGACCCCCAGTGGTGAGGCACTCCATTGGGATACGAAACCACAGTGCACCCCAGCTGAGCACCCCACACTGGGACGCCTCTCGAGGTGGATAACAGAGATCCTGTCTGCTGAATCTGTCCTGTAAGTCCCCTTCATCCACCCCAAGACCCAAGAGAAGTCTTTGTCTTCACCCGGGACATTATGGAGTGGGTGCCAGGGCCTGTGTTGTAGCAGGTGGGCTCTGAGATGGGACCCCTGTGTGACTGTGGTGAGCCTTCCAGCACCGCCTGGCGTCAGGCAGAGCAACAGATGGGAAGGAAACCCAGCCCTCACCTCAACCTGCTACGTTGGTAGAACACAGTTCACCCACTTCAGCAGAGATGGTAACACATAGATCACTGACAAGTTAGGGTTTTCAAGGAAAACAGAAGCAATAGACTATATACACACCTAGAGAGAGAAGCAGAGGAGGCGTGGGTGTAAGTGTAGTTAAAGAAATAGATACAGATGTAGTTACAGCGGTGGTGTAGCTGCGAGATTGTGGGTACTGATATCAACATACATGTCGGTGTAGGTACAGGTGTGGGTGTGGATACAGAAGACCCAATCAAGAAAATGTGGTACATCTACACAGTGGAATATTATTCAGCAATCAAAAAAGAGAAACTAGAGCCATTTGTAGAGACATGGATGGAGCTTGAAGGGATTATGCTCAGTGAAATAAGTCAGAAGGAAAAAGAAAAATGCCAGATGGTCTCAACTCTAGGAGGAATATAGGGGGTCAAAGGGAAAAAATTACAACAACCAAAAAAAAATAACAAAACAAAACAAAAATAGACAACTACAAATCAGAGACATTCTGCAAGGAAGAGGGAGAGATTAGGATCAAGGCAGGGACAAGAAGAGCACAAGGGGCTATGGTGACGGTGCATGGGAGAATTAGTGCTGGAAATTCTATGGGGACTACACCTAGAAAATAAAGCAAACAGGGGCCTCCTGGTGGCGCAGTGGGTTAAGCAACACACTATGAAGCAAACCTCAGCTACTACAGCATGAGTTTGATCCCTGCTGCCGGCCAGGGAGGACACCCACATGGTGCAGCAGACCTCTCCTGCTGTGCCCGCTGCTCCCCTCAACATTGTACTTCTGTTGATCTGCCTGTTCTGCTCCCTGCTCTGTCTGTGGTGAATTCTCTCACCCTCCCACACCTCTGGCCTGTACCCCAGTGCTTGTATGCATAAATAAATAAAATCTTAAAAAAAAAAAAGAAAAGCAAACATTGTAAGAAAAAAATAAATAAACATTAAAATAATTAAAAAAAAAAAAGAAAAATCCATTCATTAGAAGAAGGACACCGCAAGAAAACTTAGCTGGCCCCTCCTGGTTTGCTAGAGAAGGCTCTGAGAATTCTAAGCATCACATTTCACAATGGCTAGGACTTTGAAATTACACTACCTGTAGACCTGAGAATACCCAGGTAGAGAAACTAACATGACATTGGTTCCACAGCAAGAGATAACCCAAGAATTCGGGAAGAAGTAACTGCAAAGCTATTCCAAAGGAACTTACACTTAATCCACAGAGCAAGTCCTTCTGAAAATGACAGTTCACAGTACCAAATTCCAGATCAAAGGAAATGGCCACCACGAACAAGAGTCAGCAGACAAAACAAACAGGAGAACTTGCAAACCCAAAAATGTCTGGTAAAGGGAAATTGACTGCAGCCATAAAATCAAAATATTTATCATGATAAGACACTGAAGAAGTCATTTAAAGGACAAAGGCAACCTGCACCATCTACAAAGAATGAGCTATTCAGGGAAAGTATCCAAAGAAAACTCAGGCCTCAATGATGCCATGTGTCTTTAAAGCCTTCTGCCTGGTGACTGTCATGGCACAGTCCCATCGCGCCCCCCTGGGGCATCTAGAGAATGTCTAAATGGCCAGGAAGGTCAATTCTGCAAGTGTGTTCATACCACGTGAATGCCAAGGAGCCTCAAAGGGTTTCCTCCAGCACCTTCACCTGCAGCAAGCCCAGCTCCATCAAATCTCTCCCCAGGGAACTGTGGCTGGCAGAGTTAAACAGAAAAACAGTTGATTGTTGTTTGCCCATTTTGTAATATCGATGGGAATGAGAGGGAGGCACAGAGTTGCTTTCAGTGCTGAGCCAGCAAAACCCCAAGACTCCCCAAATCATCCTGCAGTGCAGAATCTGCATAGAAAACTCATAGACTCACCTCATGGTCAGAGAGGAAGGGGTCTCAAGGATCCTCTTCTTCCATCATTGTTTCCAGAAGCCCAGAAGAAGGAATTTTCTCCAGCCTCTGCTCCGAGCTTGTGGAAGAGATGAGGCTCAGACTTGGGCTTTGCCACTTGAGGCCACAGCAGAGCTGGCCCGCAGCAAGTTGGTGTGGATGGCCCAGTCTGCCCTTCCTGCTCTTCCTACGGGAACCCTCCTTCACTGCTCTCCACCCAGAACCCTGATGCTCTCTTCCTCCACCCATGCCACCATCAACAAGGGCAGAGGGGAGATGGGCTGGAGGCAAGGGGATTTCCCTTATTAGTTGACATAATTACCCTGTTTAATAGAATAATGTAAGAGTTTTAGTTGTGGCTGTTTTTCAAATGTACTGTCTTCAGGGAAGAATCCGATGCATTTTGTATTAATTCTTTTACTAGAATGCAACTCAAGTAAGACTGCTTAATTACATTTTAGTAAAATTAATCTCTCATGGTAAAACTTCCCAGGGAATGGGAAGCAACAAGGGAGAGATCTGAGCACCCCTCCAGCCCTGAGCCCCCACATAGGCCACCCCATCCAGCCTCTCAGTAAGCTGGGTCTAGCAAAAGAAGCTAAGAGGGAGGGTTAGAAAAGAGGAAAAGGGAAAAAAACAATATCTAGGAGGGGATGAGCCAGCTAAGCAGCCTGCAGTAAACCCACAGAAGATCTGGAAAAGAACAAGGCTAATTTAGGCTCCAAACGTGACTTGTAGCCACCAGGAGCAGCTGTTATCCTGCTCTGCCCCCTCCTCCTCTCCTGCCTTGCCTATCATTCACTCCCCCAGGGCCCTCCAAGCCCATCTGCCTGCAGACAGGACCCGCTGGCTCCCAAGTGAAGGAGCAGCTCCTCCTCCCAGGGGCTCGCTAAGCAGACGTCTAAGCAGGCATATGGGGGAAATGAGGGGAAGGTTTGTTCCCCGGAGACGCTGGTGCCATGAGTGCGGGCCCCTCCTAACTTGAGACAGGAGGCGAGCTAGACCAGAGGCAAGTCCCAGCCTAGGCAGATCACTTAGGAATTCCAGAGGGGACTTTACAGAACCACCACAGTCCATTGGCCTGAAACCAGATCTGAAGGTCAATGACGCAGCACTAAAGGACAGTCGTACCTCTAACAAGTGCAAACGCGCCCAGCCTCAGGCGCACAGGCTCTGCTGTTAGACACTTTCTGCTCACTTGAGCTCAGCGACTCACCTCTCCCAGCCCCAGGTTCCTCCGCGGTAAAACCGGATAGCAACAGCGACCCCTAGGGTTACTGAGAGGATTAACGACTCGGTGCACCTGAGGAGCCTGGTGCGGTAATGAGAGTTTGACAAGTGGTACTTGCCAGCGCTTTCCTTCTCCCCGGTGGGGCAGTATCCAGGAAGATTTGAAAACTAGAGTATAATGGCGGCAGAGAAAAGTGCTGCGGACAAGTTCAGAAGCCTCAAATGAGGACAATCTGAACTGCCAAAAAAGGAGCCATAGTTGAAGGAGAAAGAGTCAAGGAGTGGGAGGTGGGGCGGGGAAAAAGGAGAAAAGTGCTCCTCAGACATTTAAAGTGACGTTAAAAGGTGGTCTCTTGTATGCAAAGTGGAACAGTAGTAGCATCTCTGCAAATTATTATCCGACCCTGAAGATATTCGCACACAGGGTGGAATCTTGTAAGTCATGTGTTCCTCTTTTAGGTTATACTCGTCGAAGATTAAAATAATAATAAAGTTAAGAGCAGCAGCTAGACTGAATCACTGTTTTGTAGATTTGCCATCAGTTTTTTGCCACACGCATTTTTGCTGTATAACTAACTGGTCATAAGGCAATTTTGTACGAAAGATGAAATAACTGGTTCACAGTTTGGTTTAAGTTTGGTTTCAATTGACACAGCGTTCCCATTTCCACATTGAATAAATCTTAGCCCTCATGATGGTCTATACAGTGATAATAGACATGTCAGTCTCAAAATAGTAGATGATAAATACCTATGACTTGCTAGAAAATAGATGATCAAGCCTACTGGATCAAAGAAGAAACTTTAGAAAAAAGAAATGAAGAAAATTAAGAAAAAATTAAAAATAAAGAACTTACTGGAAGTGTGAAATGAGAGTGTCAAGGTGGATCGCTTACTCTATGAGACGACAACATCCTTTTGCAAATCCTTCCCTGAAAACAGGCACCCTCCCTCCGGCCAAAGCCAAAAGTTTACTCAACTATGACAAACCTAAAAGAGGAGGCTAGTAGCTCACACAAGTCTTTGAGAACATCCATTATCATCTCTTTGGTTAATCTAGAAACAACAACTTGTTCTCCAACACAATCATTACAAATTTATGGCTCAACCTTAAAAGGTGGAAGCAAAAGAAGAATCAGACGCTTGTGCCCCAAAAAGAAATGGTCCCGTGATTCCTAATGAGGTTTCTGGTACATGGTAAACATTTTGCTGTTTGGTAGGAGGACGTGATGGAGACAAACTGTTGGCATTTGGCATAGAATCTGGCTTGGATGATTTGGTTGCATACGAGGACTAGGAATGTAGTGAAGCATGAAAACGCAGTCCCAGCATGTACTGTCAAGTATGTATGTTGCATGTAGTGATAAGAGCAGCCTCCCTCGCCTATTTGTTTTAATGATCAATTCTTTTATTTTTCATGATTTTATATATTTATTGCAAAATTGCTATGTAGCCAACTTGTTATGCTGTGAAAATGTTGGCAGCAAAGAAATGAACAGTGACTCTACCTAGAGCCAGACCAAACCAATCTTGGCCCAACTCATTAAAGTAGTAAAGAGTTGTAGAATTCTACCTTGTCCTCAAACTTCCATTCTGCTTGGAGGGGGTGCCTGTCTTTCTGCAAAGACCTCCATGTGGGTACCAAGACCGACAGTAGCCACTGAAGAAGCTCCTAACCCAGAAGGTGGCTGAGAGCATGTGCTTCTCCTGCACTGGGAACACCTGCCTTTTCCCAAAATCCTTGCCTGATTCTCTCTCTTGAAGTCCCCAGCCTGTGCCCTGGGCCCCTGATCTTTTTGTTCTCCAGAAATCCAATTTTGCACAGTAATTTCTTCATCAGAATGATAGGTGACTGTCTCTGCATCCAGATGTGGGGCCTGTTCATCAGGATACTTAGGACAAGTTCTGTTCTCTAACATACTCGTATGTAATGTGGAACATGGGACAGGAAAGGCAATAGCCACTGTCACTCAGAAAAGAGAATAATGGGACACAGCAGACACTGGTCCACAGCAGCTCCTAAAGAGTGCATTCTCCCCCGTGAGTGGAGTACACTCTTTGATCAGGTCCTGAGTCTACCTCTGGGTATGTTCTCTGTAGGCTCTGAACCTACCTGCCCAGAGATGTTCCTTTCCTCTCATCCTCCTGGGCCAAAGTTGATATGGACCCCAGAGAACATTCTCTGCTCATGGGCAGAGCATCTTTCTCAGTGCACTTCCTGGAGGACCCAGTTGTCTTAAAAGTCAAAGTCTAGGGCCTCCCCTGGTGGCGCAGTGGGTTGAGCAGCGCACTGTGAAGCAAACCGCAGCCACTGCAGCACGAGTTCGATCCCTGCTGCCGGCCAGGGAGGGGGACCCACATGGTGCGGCAGACCTCTCCT